>CM055759.1:1935679-2039932 GCA_029465975.1 Dallia pectoralis
GAAAAGCCCCCTAATCTATTTGGCGTGAATATGACATCGTTGTTAATGTGAACAAGGAACACATTTATCTGATTAAGCAGTGTATAGCTTAACGTAATGTCAAGCAGTAGTATTAGTAATGTGGCTAATTATAAAGGAAGGAATGTTTGTCATCGTTCTGCAATGTCATGTTTTAGCCCGTGTGGGAAGTTTTACCGACCGGAATATCAAACGTATCGGCCTGGAAGCGGAAGATGACATTTAATTTAGAACATTTAGAGGCGGTTTACTTGACATCACTGTGTCAACCCGTGGTGGAGAACAGCGATTACTGAGTCATCCTTAATTAAATTTAACGAGGTCTCAAAGTTTTAACTGTAAATATTTGGTCACAAGTCGCACTTCTGCTGCCTAGCAACAAAGGAAAATGCCGGGAAGTGCAATAAAGGTGGATTTTATTATATTATTATTTAGCATTTTATTTTAGCTACTTAATTAAACTGTACTATGTACTGTGATGTTTTCGCCCAACACTATACTAATGTGAGCGGGTCATTTTGCGCATCCATGTTTTGTGCAGTTTGCCGACTTTCTAAGCGGTACCGTCCCGTCGATGAGCGCTGTCTTTGCCGAAAATCGAATAATGGATAAAATCAAATGTACACCATCATCATTCATATTGGGGAGGTTTTATAACTTGTTGTTGGTTTACTTGTTCCCGGTACTGATGACCGTGAATGCGTCTCGAAATCAACACAACCTTCTCCTTCTTTTAAGTGCAGGAACAGGAAAACGACTCAAATCCCACATCAAAAAGCACCCAGGACTGTTTAAGGACATATCCTTGACTGTTTTATGGTGGTTAATGAATCATCCAGATCAGAATTGCATCCATTACCTGGCGAGAGCCGAAAACGGCCTTCAGTTCTGGGAACCCCTCAAACATTGATTAATTGAAGCATTTTGCTGCTGAAAGTAGGCCAATTTGCCTGAAGCAGAGTGCAGCCAGATCAGTGATGGTACAAGAAGCATTTCTCTCCATAAATCTTTACCAAAGGCTGTGCAATCAATTACTAGCGCAGTGTTTATTATTGTAATGTCATTTAACATTATTTTCCAAAAATATATTGACCAATTGATTCTTTAGAAAATGTCAATTTTTTTAAATCAAATGTTTAGAATTATGTAAGACGTGCAGGGATGTGTAATTATGTATATAGAGGGTGGCAAGGAGGAGGGAACAAGGTAGAAACATTTTTAAAAAAGTGTGTACATAGTGGGCACATGGTGGTGGGCACATGGTGGTGGGCACATGGTGGTGGGCACATGGTGGTGGGCACATGGTGGTGGGCACATGGTGGTGGGCACATGGTGGTGGGCACATGGTGGTGGGCACATGGTGGTGGGCACATGGTGGTGGGCACATGGTGGTGGGCACATGGTGGTGGGCACATGGTGGTGGGCACATGGTGGTGGGCACATGGTGGTGGGTACATTCTCCCCCTTTTGTGTCTTGAGAGGTGGTCATGACAGACAGGTAGTCTCATCAGAAACACACGTTTCTTAAAACGCCTGAGAAGATTAGGTTGGTTATGATGATGATGATGTTTGGAAGGGAGGTCCCAGTGAGGTCCCAGTGAGGTCCCAGTGAGGTCCCAGTGAGGTCCCAGTGAGGTCCTGATGAGGTCCCAGTGAGGTCCAGATCAGGTGCTCATTTGCCTGCTAAATGGAGTAATTTGCTGACCAGCTTCTGAGATCAGCCTCTTGTATCAAGCTTGGAAAGCCTCAGATAATATAGTCAGCACATGCTGGTGAAACATCTGCCATCCTGGGCACTAACATAGACTACAAGTACAGATACATAGAGAGGGAGAGAGAGACAGGGAGAGAAAGAGAGGGAGACGGACAGAGAGAGAGAGAGTCAGATGGAGATTCCTTATTAAGGCTGAGTGCTGTATGATATATGCAGTGTGTGTGAGGGAAGGAGCCATCTGTCTATAATGCGCTATAATCTCACTGTATCCTGCAGGGTATCCTGACTCACTGACCACACGCACACGATGATGGCGTATTATAAAGGGTATATTATTATTAGTGTGTGTGTGTGTGTGTGTGTGTGTGTGTGTGTGTGTGTGTGTGTGTGTGTGTGTGTGTGTGTGTGTGTGTGTGTGTGTGTGTGTGTGTGTGTGTGTGTGTGTGTGTGTGTGTGTGTGTGTGTGTGTGTGTGTGTGTGTGTGTGTGTGTGTGTGTGTGTGTGTGTGTGTGTGTGTGTGTGTGTGTGTGTGTGTGTGTGTGTGTCAGTGCACTGAGACCATGTTTGTACCCACCCATCCCCTGGCAGCTCTGATAATTCTCACTGTGGGGTTAAGCAGCGGAAAACGTTCATTCACACCAACACACACACACCAACACACACACACCAACACACACCTCTACATGCAGAAATTCAACATCTACAGATACCAACATCCACTGTGATGAATCAGTTCTGGCCCACCTTCATGGTGATTGTTAATTCTCAACGATGTTTCCGTCTTAGATATTCTTTATTCATGTTTCGTAGTGGGTATTCTGTTCAATAAGGGAATTCACCCAGTCCTAGCCATTGGTACATCACTATGGCAACCCGGAGCTATGTAAATAGAGGTTCGTTCTGTATGATGTAATATGATAATAATGTGAACCCATGAAACTAGAACAGTATGAGAACAGGTGTGCTCGAGGCTCGGACTAGACCATTTATTTATCTTTGATTGTTGTCCTCGTATCAGTCTTTCTCTGTTGTTTTGTGTATAAGTGAGTGAGTTCATAGAAATGGCTGTGTGCTTGCCTTTGTGTGTTTCTAGTAGTGTGTGTGTGTGGTGTGTAGGTTGGCCATTGTGTCTTGTTCATTAGCATGAGGCTAGTCGCGTTCATAAGCATAAAGCTAGTCATGTTCATTAGCATGAGGCTAGTCGCGTTCATTAGCATGAGGCTAGTCGCGTTCATTAGCATGAGGCTAGTCATGTTCATTAGCATGAGGCTAGTCGTGTTCATTAGCATGAGGCTAGTCGTGTTCATTAGCATAAAGCTAGTCGCGTTCATTAGCATGAGGCTAGTCGTGTTCATTAGCATGAGGCTAGTCGTGTTCATTAGCATAAAGCTAGTCATGTTCATTAGCATGAGGCTAGTCGTGTTCATTAGCATGAGGCTAGTCGTGTTCATTAGCATAAAGCTAGTCGCGTTCATTAGCATGAGGCTAGTCGCGTTCATTAGCATAAAGCTAGTCGCGTTCATTAGCATGAGGCAAGTTGTGTTCATTAGCATGAGGCTAGTCGTGTTCATTAGCATGAGGCTAGTCGCGTTCATAAGCATAAAGCTAGTCGTGTTCATTAGCATGAGGCTAGTCGCGTTCATTAGCATGAGGCTAGTCGCGTTCATAAGCATAAAGCTAGTCGTGTTCATTAGCATGAGGCTAGTCGCGTTCATTAGCATGAGGCTAGTCGCGTTCATAAGCATGAGGCTAGTCGCGTTCATTAGCATGAGGCTAGTCGCGTTCATAAGCATAAAGCTAGTCGTGTTCATTAGCATGAGGCTAGTCGCGTTCATAAGCATAAAGCTAGTCGTGTTCATTAGCATGAGGCTAGTTGTCTGCAGAACACGTACAGGATTTACAGTCGTTACCGCGGATCTGACCAATCACACAGTTCATGCTGAGCTGTGTGGCGAGCGTCACATTTAAGTATGCCACTTTCAAATATTAATTTGTAGGATTTTGGGGCGAACTAGGTGGCATCTGCTGACTGCTAGCTAGCTGATGCTAGTGTACAGTAAATAACAAGTAGCTGGTTTGCGATCTCGATTGTTCATTTCAATTCAAAAGTATATTTTTCACCCCCTTCTGTTTTTATTTTAGTCACACATGTGTGTGTACTGTGCACACACCCACACACGTGCACGCACACAAACATACAGTGTCATTATATTCAGGGAAAATGGTGCCGCAGAACAGGGGAACTGCCGGGAGGAAGAATGATGGAGGAGGCAAGGAGGCACGGAGAGGGAACGAGGAAGAGGATAGAGAGTAGTTTATAGGAGAGCATGATGGGTAGGGGGGGTATAGACGGGGGTGGGAGGGGTGGTGATGGAGTACTATAGTGGACGACAAGAGGGGCTAAGAAAGGTGGAAGAGGAGGAAAGGAGGAAGAAAGGAAGAGAGGGATATTGAAGTGGAGGGGCAATCCCCTATCTACACGAGGGATTCCTTTACTGCACTCATCAGCAGTTCAGCATTTACTCTCAGTCTCTCTCTCTCTCTCTCTCTCTCTCTCTCTCTCTCTCTCTCTCTCTCTCTCTTTTCGTCTGTCACTCTCTCTCCGTCTGTCTCTCTCTCTCCGTCTGTCTCTCTCTACACCATCTCTCATCTTTCACGACACACAGTCTTACACAGGCTCGCACCCACAAGCCCAGGCATATTTCTCTCTACAGGACATATCATTCTACTGCAGAGTAGCTCACACGTACACACGTCTTTCATGTTTCAGATGGTTTTACTACAGGTTTCATTCATCGCTCTCCGTCCTTTCCTCCGTATCGTTCATTCCTTCTCTGGTCCTTTCCTTTTTCATTTGATCCTTTTACTCTCCAAGGTTTCAGGTTCATCGACTGGGTTGCTGTTGAATATTTCAGCTGTGTGATCCGTGGCTGTGTGCAGTGATGGAGTTACCCCACACTCTCTCACACGCACGCACGCACACACACACACACACACACACACACACAGCTCGTAGTGTGCCATGTCGTGCTGCAATACACCTGCAGAGTTTACTGCTGTCACCATCCCATGTCACGTCAACCCACTGTTGTACCCTATCTCCTAGGCAGTGCACTTCTTTTGACTGGGACATATATTCAGTAGTGGTTCAGGCTAGGGATTATGGTGTCATTGACAGCAGATGGTGTATTACCAAATGTAGCCTCCCACCCATGTCGAGGCTGTAACCCCCAGTTATACACAATAATCCTGGCACTGCCGTGGACCGGGTTGTGTGTTTGTGTTTGTGTTTGTGTGTGTGTGTGTGTCTGTGTGTCTGTGTGTGTGTGTGTGTGTGTGTCTGGGAGAGAGAGATCAATGTCCCTGTAAATGTGGGGACCTGCTGACAAACCTGAGTTGGGAACATGGATTACTGAGTCTGGGTTAGGTCCCCACAACGGTAGATAGATTACGGTAGATTGTGTGTGTGTGTGTGCGCGTGCGCGGTAATTTGAGGAAATATTCATTGGAACTCTTTCAGCTGTTGTTGTTATTAATAAATGGCCCTGCCTTCTCCCAGACATCCCCGGTATGACAGAACAAACACACATGCATGCATGCACGCACACACACACACACCAGATAATAGCTCTCTCTGCAGAATCTGATCAACGGAGGCCACAGCAGGGTAATCAGTGTTTGGGCTTCGCTTATTGCATTCATGTGGATGTGCTACTAATTGTTATTGGAACACACACAGACACACACACACACACACACACACACACACGGCTCCTGTTGCAGTGCTAATCGTTACAGACACATTCCCTCCCTCGGGTGGCGTGTTTTATGACACTACTCGGATGAGTCCTGTCGTCGTCGAGTCAGCATCACTTTTATTCGCTAAGTACGTCTACACATCCTCAATACTGTGATGTGGTTTTGCGGTGCTGCTAGAGGAACGGCCGTAGGAAGACATTTGTTATATATTAACGGACTGACATATTAACTGTATATGTTGCTGTAAAAATTTCTAGAATTACCAAACCATGGTGGTCTCAACAGACTAGTCAACAGGGAGGTTGTTTGGCTGCAATGACACATGGCATGTTTTAGTGAAAACAGATAATCTTTGAACAGCATAACCGCATAACAAGGGCAAAGCTAGGAGGCGTGGGCGTTATGGTTTGGGGCTGCTTTGCTGCCTCAGGGCCGGGCCATGTTACCATTACTGAGTAAATGAATTGCATAGTGTACTACAGAATGGTTGAGGGGAATGGAAGGTCACCAACCAAACAGGAATCAGGCAACAATGTTCTAAAACAGAAATGCAAAGCAACAACAGTTTGGCTCAATTCCCTTTTGCAACTGGGCCCAGAAGTTGCAATAATAGTTGCAAAACTATAAAAAAGATCCAAATATTGAGAGAAGGAGGGACAAAGGCTTTAAAAACAAAGATCTCTACCAATCAGTCTTTTAAACGATGCCATACCTTGTGGATGGGTCTTGATTAGAGCAAACTTCCTCTGACAACAGGACAATGACCCAACGGACATCTCCAAACTATGAAGAACAGCAAGATTTCTAACCTTGCTTATTTCTAACCTTGTCAATGACTATATTTTGCATATTTGTGATTCAAACTCATGTACGTTTTTTTATGGGAAACATGACATTTCTGACCCCAAACATTTGAACAGTAGTGTGCGTAATTTGTTCACAATCTAAAAATGACTTGAACATGTATTTTCCTTTATAAAATGACCGGCAAACCGTTTCTGCAGACGAGACCAATGTAAAATGTAAACTGAATAATTCTCTAGTTCCATGTCCCCGAGTCTCACCCGGTGTCACAGGGGCTGCTTCTCAGGCGTTCAGTGGAAACAGATGAGAGGTAGACAGTGGTCTGTCTGTAGCTCCATCACAGGTAGAGCGTCTGCTCGGAGAGGGAGGAGAACGACTTGATGGTGGAGCCAAGGGCCCCAGGGTTAACATAATGAGGTTGAGCTTGTGAGAGATGTCTGTTAGTTTAGTTCAGTATCTCTCTGCAGCTCATCTTGTCTCGAACACTCGTACAGCTAATAAGTTAGCATAGAGTTGCTCACCCAGGGAAGTGGTCTTTAAGATGTCCGTCTGGCCATACAGTGTAGCTGTAATTGCCTGTAGGGGCTTCTGCGTGCAGACCAGCTCTTTGTCTATCTCACACACACCTGCTACTCTCAGCATCCAATTACCTTAAAGACTAGCTCACACACTGCAGGTAGACATGCTGGAGGAGTGGGTGGGGATTTGACCACAACTAGGCCTGTGTTACACGTATTAATAGTTTTATTGTGCGTTATTTCAATAATTCCATGCACAGCACACGGAGAGACGAAACATTAAAACTTAGCAAACCCTTTGAGGTTTAATTCACTTGGCTTTACGGACGAGTACGTTATTATAATGAGCGCTCGTTAGGGTTTGGGTCCGTATTTCACTAGAAGCAGTAATACTCCGCTTTCTAAATAATACTCTTAAGTATCTGACCGTTCTAATGATCAAAAACACCTACATTATTATGGTCTGGGAATTTGTGTCAGTCGGAAATTAATTTAAATAGATTTATTGAAACTGTCTTGTCGCTCTCGATATGCAGAACTGTCACATGAGTGGCGGCTACACGGTTGTCATGGTAACGAGATGAGGCGCGTTAATTGGTTAATTGCGATGGGGAGTCAACCGAGGCTGAATCAGTAGATGCGTGTTTTTATCTGTGTACATATTTTAATTAAGTTTATGATTATATATTTTATGGAGCAGAAGGTAATGGGTGAGCGTTGATGGACAGCCAGCCAGCAGACTGGAGTTGTGTAATGCCAATTAATCGTCAACTTAAGCGTGGTTATGGTGACAGTCTTAGCGGTGTCAGTAATGGGTTGATCTGATTAGAGTTTGAGTCTGTCTAGTGAAATGTGTGTTTTGGAGAGCTTCAGTTTGTTGTGTACTGTGGTTGGTGATTAGTTAGAGCATTAGTAATTACAATCTGGCTTATTTGAAATACTGTGACAGACAGACAGGCAGTCAGACAGACAGACAGAGGAAAATATGGCTTTTCAACCAATACCTTTTTACCTGGTTTGTCTCATTGACAATAAATACGATAAGTATGATGACTTGGGTTTTGAAGCACGATGCAAAGCGTTAGTTAGCCAGGATGTTTAATTTAGAAAATGCTATTTAAAGCTGCCATTTGAGCAGAGTACAGTCACAGTCTATTTAAGTCGGTCCTACCAGCAAAAATGCTATTAAGGCAGCATTACATTTTCTGCAGCAATTTCCTTTTTTGAAGTGATTTGTACATATTATATCCATGTGTGTCTGCAAGGAAATTACATAATTAGAAAATAAATGGTTGCATGCTCATGAATCTCTGAAGTAAAAATGCATTATCGTCAAAGTTTTTTGACAGACAAGCTGTTATATAAGAGAAGATGCATATTATTAGCTAATATAGCACAAATATGACTCAATAAGTGTTGTCGTTTGTGTTGAATTTTGTGAAAGAAAATATCCCATTAATCTGCATAGTCTCACAGAAAGATTGGGCAGCTTTATCTCAACTACCATTCATATCTTTCTCTCTGTCAGTAACTCTGATAGTCAGTAACTCTGTCAGTCTGGCCCTTTAAAGGATTGTCTCTCTGCCCAGCAGATAGTGGGATGTGTTGTCTTGTGTTTGAACTAATTCAAAACATGTGGTGCTGTCTATGGGAACATCTCATTTGACTAGCTCTGGACTGTGAGTATGTGTCCAAATCCTTCTTCTGCTGTTTCTTTGTCTTCCTCTTTCACACAGTTGTTAGTGTGTGCGTGTGCGTGTGCGTGTGCGTGTGCGTGTGTGTGTGTGTGTGTGTGTTTGTTTAGCCCAGTGCATTTTGGTTTCCATGACTGTGTGGTGTAGCCGTGTGCTGTCTCTGTAGATGCATTCTGGGTCGTGGTGTGTTTTCCCTGTGTAGCACAGAGAGACACTAACTTACGTCAGAAAACCCCAGCAGTGGTACTGGTGTTGCTTGTGAAATAATGTTTATGTTGTAAACTTCGTCTGCCTATTTCAAATGTCTGTGTTTATATAATCATATTACCATTTACCACAAGTTTTTTTAACTGACAACGTGATACTTAATCTCTTTCTTTTCACCCCCCTACCCTCTCTATCTACCCTACCAATACACTTTTTTTGCAGGGGTGGAGGGGTTCCCACTCGTGGCAGAGCCAGAGACTGCTGTGTTCCTCTACTGCTCTAGAAGGTATATTTGTATAATGCCATCTGTGCACAAATGCATTCTGGGTAAAGATCTCCCAGGGCTTTCTGTGTCCAGGACCAGAGAGGTTACATGTGTAGCCATGTGACTTGGCAATCCTTCTCAAATGAGATGGTAGTTTAGAAGTGAGTTTTATGGGAGATTTATACGTTTGGGTGATGCAGGTCGTCAGTATTAAAACACACCAGTGGGAACCAAGGTTTACTATAGAGAATGGGAGAACCAAGTCGGAACCAAGGTGGTGTCACTATAGAGGATGGGAGAACCAAGCCAGAACCAAGGTGGTGTCACTATAGAGGATGGGAGAACCAAGCCAGAACCAAGGTGGTGTCACTATAGAGGATGGGAGAACCAAGCCAGAACCAAGGTGGTGTCACTATAGAAGATGGGAGAACCAAGCCGGAACCAAGTTGGTGTCACTATAGAGGATGGGAGAACCAAGCCAGAACCAAGGTGGTGTCACTTTAGAGGATGGGAGAACCAAGGTGGTGTCACTTTAGAGGATGGGAGAACCAAGGTGGTGTCACTATAGAGGATGGGAGAACCAAGGTGGTGTCACTATAGAGGATGGGTGTGGAAATATATTTCTACAGTGTTGACTCTGCTGGGTGCTCCGCCCATGTGGGTGCTCCGCACATATGGGTGCTCCGCCCATGTGGGTGCTCCGCACATATGGGTGCTCCGCCCATGTGGGTGCTCCGCACATATGGGTGCTCCGCCCATGTGGGTGCTCCGCCTGTTGACTCAGGTATCAAACTGCTACTATCATGACTTATTGTGCTTTTATTGGGGGCCAGTAACTCTGATAAGGCTGTAATGATTAACTTGTTAGTGGGGATTTAAAATCAGAGTTGGGCTTGGAGCCAGCAGAACCAGGAGATACTGTTTACTGTAGTCTAGACCCAAAGAACCAGATATTGTCACTGATATAGAATATGGACTATATTCTAGACCAGCAGAACCAGTAAATAAACTAGTGTGAACCAACAGAACCGGTATGTTGGCTATAGTCTAACCAGCAAAACCAGTACATAGATTGTAGTCTGAACCAGCAGAACCAGTACGTAGACAATAATCTGGACCGCCACAGCCCAGCTGGTGTGGGATTAGGAATTAAGACAACAGCTATGCTATTTTTGTAACAGTACACGCTCTTTAGAGAGAGAGTGTGTGTGTGTGTGTGTGTGTGTGTGTGTGTGGTGTGTGTGTGTGGTGTGTGTGTGATGTGTGTGTGTGTGTGTGTGTGTGTGGTGTGTGTGTGTGTGGTGTGTGTGTGTGTGTGTGTGTAGCCGTGTGTGTGTGTAGCCGTGTGTGTGTGTGTGTAGCCGTGTGTGTAGCCGTGTGTGTGTGTGTAGCCGTGTGTGTGTGTGTACACAGATATGGGGCTGCCGCAGGATACCCTGTTGTCCTTTATCAGTTTCAGAGCTTTAGATCTGTAATGGATTCGGTAATGGAATCTGTCATTGCAGAAACATTCAGATCCCATCAGCGTTGACTGCTGCTATACTGCCCCCTACTGGGACTCACAAACACCTCCTGTCTGGAAAAATTAAATATTTAGTGTATATAGGCGGGAAAGGCATAAAAATGTACAGGAACTGCTAGTAATATTAAAAAATATCCTAAAAACATGTAATCAGCTTTTCATCAACAGGGAATATTTATTCCACCATGATTTCTATGTGTAGTCATGCATTTTGTGGCCTCTTGCATTTTGTTGACAGTGTATGTTCTGGTAAGTTCTTTGTTTGAGTCCTGTTTCTGAGGGGTTGTTGTTGATGCTGTTGTTTTGTTGGCCTGTGTCTTCTCAGAGGTGACCGTGGCGTACCAGAACGGCCTGCCAGTGATCTCGGTCAGTTTGCCGTCTCGTAGAGAACGATGCCAATTCACCCTGAAACCCCTCAGTGACTCTGTGGGGGTTTTCCTCAAACAGCTGCAGGCTGAGGACCGGGGAATCGACCGTGTGGCCATCTACTCTACAGGTAGGAACCATGCACACACATGCGCGCACACATGCACACACACATGCACACACACACACATGCACACACACATGCACAAGTGCACTTCTGAACATTAGATTAGATTGATGCCCTACCATCCCCTGGCCAGGAGGAGTTCATATGTAGTGTTTAGTGTGCAGTTTGCGAGCACCTCTTTCCTGCTGGTGAAGCGGCCAGCTCATCACCATAAGTGATTGTTACTAGAGATGTTTACCCGTAATCTCATCCCAATCTGCATCCTAATCGTAATGTAGTGATCTAGGGCGCTGGTTTAAATTGTGTACTATGTAGGGATTAGGGTGCTTTTTTGGACACGGTCAAATAATAGCCCTTCCTTTACTGATATTGGTATTAAAGTGTGTTTCAGGTATAAATGTATGATCTCACCATATCCCTCTATTCCTCCTCCTTCCTCCCCCACCCTATTTATTCCACCCTCCCCTTTTCTTCTCTCACCCCGCCCACCTCGCCGCCCACCTCGCCGCCCACCTCCCCGCCCACCTCCCCCCTCTCCGTTCAGATGGGGCACGGGTCGCCTCGTCCACAGGGATAGACATCCTGCTATTGGACGATTTTAAGCTGGTCATCAACGACGTCGCACATCTGGTGCGGCCGCCACGGAGAGGTGAGGAAGTGGAACCCGATGAAAACGCACTAGTACCTCCGTTCTACAGTAGAGAACCATGTCTGAGGAAGTGGAACCAGATGAAAACACATTAGTACCTCCTTTCTACAGTAGAGAACCTGATGAAATAAAGTAGAAAATGTATCCGTGCGTGTGTGTGGGCATCCCTGCTAAAACGGTTCATCCACAGATCTTCTACCACATGAGGAGGCTGAGCGTCTGAATGATGTGAAGTACCTGGTCCAGCAGCTGTACACCACCCTACGCATAGAGGAGCATCAGCTGTCTAAAGAGAAGGAGCTGGTGGTCAGACTGGAGGAGCTCAACTCACAGCTCCGCCCCCTGGAGAAGGTACAACCAAACACACACACACACACACACACACACACGTATTTCCTGGTGCCGGCACTGTGCCAACGAACCAGTCTCTGGTTGGGTGTCGTCTCCAGGTGAGGGAGGAGCTGAGCCGGAAGGCGGAGCGCCGTACCACCTGGGTGATGTGGGGGGGCATGGCCTATATGGCCACCCAGTTTGGCATCCTGGCCCGGCTGACCTGGTGGGAATATTCCTGGGACATCATGGAGCCGGTCACTTACTTCATCACCTACGGCACCGCTATGGCCATGTACGCCTACTACGTCCTCACACGCCAGGTACGACCACACACCTGTGCTCTATTGCCGGCTGTGTATGTGCTGTGTGTGTGCTGTGTATGTGCTGTGTATGTGCTGTGTATGTGCTGTGTATTTCCTGTGTATGTGCTGTGTATGTGCTGTGTATGTGCTGTGTATGTGCTGTGTATTTCCTGTGTATGTGCTGTGTATGTGCTGTGTATGTGCTGTGTATGTGCTGTGTATGTGCTGTGTATTTCCTGTGTATGTGCTGTGTATGTGCTGTGTATTTCCTGTGTATTTCCTGTGTATGTGCTGTGTATGTGCTGTGTATGTGCTGTGTATGTGCTGTGTATGTGCTGTGTATGTGCTGTGTTCTTCAGGTGGTTGTGTATGGGCTGTATATTGTGTGTTATGGTCTATTTGTTGGTTCTCTGGGGGTATCAGTTTAATGAGGTGTATTTGAGTGTTATTTAAATACCCCCAACCCCCCTCCATCACAGGAATACATCTACCCTGATGCACGAGACCGTCAGTATCTGCTGTTCTTCCACAAGGGAGTAAAGAGACAACACTTCGACATCTACAAGTACAACGAACTAAAGGACTCAATCGCAGAGGTTGGTTACGCTAATGCACTCACACTCTCACACACACATGCACACGCACGCACACACACACACACGCACACACACACACACACACTGTTCCTATATTATTATTTTTAATACCTATGTTTCCCTCTCTTCCTCTCTACCTCTGTCTTTCTCTCTGTCCCCTACTTCTTCTTTCTCCCTTTTCCTTTGCCCGTATTCCCGTCTGTCTTCTCGTCTGTAGGTGGAGTTAGATCTGAAGCGTCTCAGAGACCCACTCCAGCTCCAACTCCCGGTCCAGCAACTCACTGCAGCCGGCAAAGATTGATAGGAGGACTGATTCCCTTCCCTCCTTCCTCTGGCCTTCCCTTGACTCCTCCGCTTCTACGAACAACCCTCTTTTCTTGGATCTCTCCTTCTCTCTGTCCGTCCACCCTTCTTACTCCTCCCTCCTTGCCTTTTGACAAACCCATCCCTTTAGTAATCTCACACACCACCCTGTGGTTGATATTGTTTTGTTTTTCAACCAAAACCTGCTCCCTCTAGTGGCTAAGATCAATGGACGCTATGGAAACGCTACAGGACTCAAACAGAAGGACAGCCTGTAGGAGGACAGCTTTAGGGGGCATACAGGAAGTGACACGCTGCAGTGGGAGGAGCTACAGCGGAGGAGAGGGAGGAGCCAGAAAGATGGACTTATCATTGATTTTGTGTGTGCGCTAATGTGCAGGGCGTCAAACACCAAACAGCTATATCTGAATCTACGTGCCAGCTAGGTCCATGATGCAGCTGGAGCCTTCAGACGTGACTCCTGTCAGGCCTGGCCCCGCCCACGTTTACAAGGACAGATCTCCTCTAGCTCCTCCCCTTGATGTTTAACCAGTGCTTTTTGACCTCTGCATGCACAGAGAACCGGGCTGTGATTGGACAAGGGCTCCTGTGACCTCCAGGTGACCTTGAACTCTGACCGTGGTCAGCCCCACCCCCTTTGTCTTATTTGATTTGCTGAGGCCAGCCCTATCCTTCCTTCCCCCCCCCGCTGCTTGATGGATAGCTGCCTCCCTGAGCATGTTGCTATAACGACAAGGAGCTTTATGAAGAGGCTATCCACCTGTCACAGCCTTTACAGGAAGTTAACGGATGCAGTTGAGGTCAGGTGACCTTGCACACTTCCACTTCCTGTTGTTGACTTCTGGTCAACTTCCTGTTTCCTGTTACCATGCTCGCCAGGCTGCAGCGACATTGGCAGAGAGTTCCGTAGTACCGACAAAAACATCACTGTGTGTTCTATTAATCCAAAAAATATTTTGGCACTTTTATTTTGAAAGCCATACTATATTTGTTATGAAAAATGATATACAATCAAACACAATGGAAGAGGAGGAGGTTCCGCAGTCCGTGAGGAGAGGAGCTCTCTCTTGAACATCTTCAATCAGTTTTATGTTTATCCATGTCTTTACGTTGATGAATTTGCAGCCGTACAACATCTTCATATCAATGATGCCCTCCACCTTCCTCTCTGTCTCACACACACACACACACACACACACACACACTCACTGTTGAAATACACATTCTTCGATGCCTTTATTGTTTAAACAACATGACACCTATCGTATATGCATGAGTAGTTATTACAGACAGCCAGAGTGTAGACGAGGTCTTAGCATAACGTCCTAATGGAGACGTCCTGCTTGTTCAGATCTGCCAATAGATTTCCGTGACAGCACATCGCTGTGAACGTGTGTGCCGCGTGATTGACAGCAAGACGATGTTTTGAGGGCAGCGAAAACAGAAGACGTGACATTTGGGTGCTCATGGGTGCTACCGGCCGTATATGAGGTTCTGTAATCCTCACTGCTACAGTAACTCACCTCATTACCTGAATATACAGAGACGTGAATATTACATTGTAATGGCCGTTTGTAGACACACCCTGGGGATGCTGTAGAGGGCAGATTGTGTGTGTGTGTGTGTGTGTGTGTGTGTGTGTGTGTGTGTGTGTGTGTGTGTGTGTGTGTGTGTGTGTGTGTGTGTGTGTGTGTGTGTGTGTGTGTGTGTGTGTGTGTGTGTGTGTGTGTGTGTGTGTGTGTGTGTGTGTGTGTGTGTGTGTGTGTGTGTGTGTGTGTGTGTGTGTGTGTGTGTGTGTGTGTGTGTGTGTGTGTGTGTGTGTGTGTGTGGACCCAAGCCAGGGAACCGCTGTGGGAAACAATCACATCATTTTATATCCCAAAGGTTGAAATGTGTCGTGTGCGCAAGTGTGTGTGTGAGAGAGAGAAAGCGTTACAGTGTGAGTAAGGGAAAAGGCGTCAAAGAGCAGAGAAACACATCTTTAAGTCTCTTTGATCAATCTAAATCAATAACTCTCAGCCCAGCTCACCTCTATCATTTGTTGGGAGTCCTTCTTTTCTCTGCTGACACACTAGCACACGTGCGCGCGCGCACACACACACACACCAGTACATACTCTAGATAGAGACTTCTCTCCTTTTCATGATGCCTTGGTTCCTTTCCTACCTAGGGCTCATCCATCCACCTCTCACTGCTTTTCTTTTTTTAAATACCAAAATATATCCGATATAGGGAACGTTATTATCAAACGGGTGTTGCATGAATGTAATGTTTACATGGGGAATTATGTACAAAATAAAGGCAAATAAAAAGGTGATTTATTAAAAAACAAATATTGCGAAGATTATTTAAAAGGACGTTGTTTGTAGAGATTCCTAGTTACTGGGCATGGTACAGAATCGACACCCTGTTGTTAGAATCTGCCCTCCCCCCCACCGAAATGTGGCTCTGACCCTGCCAACCCAACCCAATCCCACAATCCTATACCCCCCCCACCTGCCCCACTAACACTTCCCAGTGTAGATCTGTGCCTGGTTTTAGGAAGGTTATAACAGTCAAGAGGTGTGTTCATTACGGCACTCGCCTGGAAACGTTTAGCAACTGAGAGAAAAAAAAAAAAACATTTCTTATTGGGTGAATTCTGAGTAGTCCACCCCTGTATCAGTTGTTTTCTGTTTAGTGCCTAATGAACATCAGCCCGCGGCAGTTAAATAGCCGTCCCTTTTTCGCAACCTTGCCAGTGTCTGCCATCCCGTTGACCTATAACCTCTGACCCCATCATGAGTCACTTCCTGTCCTAGAGCATTTAGACAAAATGGCAGCACATGTAATCAGCATGAACGAAACAACACCTCTACCTTTATTTATATCTGTACTTTATTTCCGTCTAATTTTAATTTTGCCTCATCCTTTTTTTTAATCCAAAATACACATTTAACCATTTTTTGAAATGTGCGTGTTCTGAATTTTTATCCTTTTTTCAAACTATATAAATAAAAAATGAGTATAAAAATGCCTAAAGAGGAGGGGAACTGAGTTTTAGGATTTAAATGTTGCGTTTTCTTTCTCCATCAGACATTTCTTTTTTTTTCTGTTGACATCGGATGCTGTAATGTTGGCAACAAAAAAATTTAAATCCTGTATCATTTATGAAATATGTATAAAAGAGAAATGTAATTCAGTTATCAATAAAATCCTGAACCAGTTTTTGGATGCTGGTGGTCCCTGTCTAATTTGTGTGTCAGCACTGTCCAGTACGGCTGTGTTTTTCCACTGTCCAACCCCATCTAGATGTTTCAGGGTAACGCGGAGCATGTTCCAGTTCTGTCTGCTGATGGATGTGAACCAGGTCAATCGGACATGTTTACTGCCAGATAGAACGGCTCCTCCCATTGTCCTTGGGCTTCTGTCCTTCCCAAATCTGCTGGACATCCTTCTGAGATTGCAGAAATCGGTCCAGATCCACTTCAACAATAGTCTCTCTGTCTTGTTTCTGCGTGTTTATCGAGGTGTCTCTGCTGTATTCTGGTACCAGAGATGCATTGAAGTGGTACCGGGACCATCTGGGTTGATTCCAACCCTTACCTCCATAGGTAATGACCGGTGAAGGGAGATGATGAAATATGGATATGTGGAATGGATCACTGTTGATGCCACACATGTCCCACAAGGAACAGAAAGCAAAGGTGAATTCAAGGTTTCTGAAAGGTTTTTCATTTCGCCCACATGTCCAGTAATTATAACAGACATGTTTGTTCCCGGATGATGCAGAATAATAATGTGAGAAACCAAGAGGCACCTGCAGTTGTCTAACAAAGGGGACTGTGCAAATGCTGATGTAATTACATGATCTGTTATTCAGACTTACCTGGTAAGAAGAGTGATTAAAAACACGGACAAAAGATGTCTAAGACCAATCGGTGGGATTGTGGATGGATTTGAGACTGAATATAAATGTGAAAAAGAGAGGAGGGGAGAGAGAGAGAGTGAGAGAGAGAGAAAGGGAGGGAGAAAGAGGGAGAGAGAGAGAGGGAAATGTATGACTGGATTGATACAGTGTGAGGAAGATAATACTAAACAGAAAAGCAAGATGCAGATATTTCTGAGATGACAGATTATGAAGACATATAGTCGTGTGCGCACTGTGAGTTTACGTTCGTGCGGATCGTAGAGCTGCGTGTGCGTGTTTGTAATCAGGGGTTTGCCTTGTTTTGTGGATAAATGTAGCATTTGAAACAATAGGAGGATGGTGCTGTAATTGAGCCCATCATGTTAAAGTAATACACACACACACGCACACACACATACACATATACACACACATATACACACACACACACACACAAACCCCTGGCCATGCCCATATTGACAACGACAAACCGTCTATAAAGGCCCTGTTTTTACACCTCTTTACACACACACACACACACTCACTCTGTATTTGTACTCTCTCATAATATTACAAGTTGGTTTATAAGCCATTCAGTGATTAACTATAGCAACTTCAGCATCAAGTGAGTCTCTGGTCGTATCTGTAGGATACTAGAGAAGCATTACGGTTCCTCATCACCATGTTGTTCCTGCTGACGGTTGTGATGATGGAGTCTTACATCACTGCTGCTATAGGTGAGTACAGCCATGGTACCAGGAGGTGAGAGAGGAGTACAGCCATGGTACCAGGAGGTGAGAGGAGTACAGCCATGGTACCAGGAGGTGAGAGGAGTACAGCCATGGTACCAGGAGGTGAGAGGAGTACAGCCATGGTACCAGGAGGTGAGAGGAGTACAGACATGTTACCAGGAGGTGAGAGGAGTACAGACATGGTACCAGGAGGGGAGTACTTTGCTTTATAGGCGAACCTGTTCATTTTTTGTTATCTTGTTAAACTCACTTTTCTTTCCGTCAGGGAATATAATCGATGGTATTCGGCTTGTGCCGTAGTCTACACACCACGACTAGAACAGATCTTACAATGCGATTTATAGATGATGCTGACCATGGCTTCTAGAAACAGTGTGGAGGAGATCTAACACGGTTGTTTTAATTGTGTGTTTTGTGGCGCTCGTCTTTAATGGCCACAGTCTTTCGCGGTGCCTCGGCTGTCTTCAGGGTTTAATGCGGCTATTAGCACACACACACACACACACACCTGAGTCAGCTGGTCGCACACAGTGGTGCTCAAACGGGCAGTTGGCTTTAAGTGGACGGTCAACCTACAGACATTAGACCTCCTGGTTGCCCTCTGAGAAACGTGACCCACAGGGATAGAATTCAGTTCAGTAGAAAATGATGGATAACGTGTGTGTGTGTGTGTGTGTGTGTCCTACAGATATAGTAAAACCTGAACTGTTTGTTTTTGGCATGTCACCAGTAGATTTTAGCGTTGTGTTAGAATTGTGGTGACTTAGTTTTAGGCGTAATGGCCTTATGTTACAGTAAGAGGTCAGCAGGGTGTGTGTTTTCCATGTGGTGGGGTGTGGGAACTTATGTCCTAGGTCTTATGTTCTATGTCTTATAACATATGTCTTATGTGCTATGTCTTATATCATATGTCTTATGTTCTATGTTTCATGTTCTGTGTCTTCCATTCTTCTAAATCTCTTCACTCTGTATTTCTTGTCTGTCCTCCTCTCTCTCCATCTCTCTCTCTCTCTCACTTCCTTTTCTCATTTGTCACTTCTCTCCTTTCCTCATTGGTCCTTCCGACTTCTCTGCCAGCAACACTGTGTGCTATGTTCTTTTAATTAGTTGATATAGAGTGGCAGAGAAAGAGAGAGAGGGAGAGAGAGAGAATGAGAGAGAGAGTGACAGAGAGAGAGAGAGAATGAGAGAGAATGAGAGAGTGACAGAGAGAGACAGATAAGAACGGAAAGAAATCAATCGTTGTTGCAGTAGTGTGCTTACAGACCAATGCGCCCTAATCATCACTAGTGCACGACCAAGGGGTTAGGGGTTCATTGGGGACACACGCACTTTGTTTCTCCTGATTCTGCACCACAGCACTTAGTCTTTCCCTCTCTCTGTTAGTAAGTAGACAGCCAGTGATTAATTCTACTGAGAGACAAGGTACTTGTTTTAAATCAACCGGCTACTTTGTCCAGGTGAATTACTGTCCACTAAGTACACAAACCTGTGTGGGAAGACGCACAAACACAGTTCTAAATCACAAAAAAATAACCATTAGGTTGTGTAATAAATGATAGTTTTATTATATAACGGTGTCACAAAGTCTTCGTAGCCTCCTATATGCCAGGATAAACCTGCTGAGATGTTTTTGTCATGAAAGGCAGGAGGCAACTGCAAACAGACTCCTCATTCTTCAGGTGCTTAAATGGTCTGTAACGAACTGGTATTTCTTAACGTCTAGTGCTTAAATGGTCTGTAAAGAACTGGTATTTCTTAACGCCTAGTGCTTAAATGGTCTGTAAAGCACTGCTATTTCTTAACCTCTAGTGCTTAATATGTCTGATGTCAAGCACCGATGCCACTTTCCCGTTTCCCGCCAGTGCTGGACCCGTGCTCTGCGTACATCAGCCTAAACGAGCCGTGGCGAAACACCGAGTATCACGTGAACAACACGCTGGGCGTTCCCCTGTGTGACAACCACGTCTCCGGGGAGTGGTATCGGTTCACCGGGATGGCCGGTGACGCCATGCCCACCTTCTGCATCGCCGAGAACCACTGTGGAACACACGCCCCCATCTGGCTCAATGGGAGTCACCCTGAGGTAGGAGGTTAGGGGTCAGGGGTCACGCAGAGTTGGTCTGTCAGCTTGTGGCTGGTTAATAAAGAACATATTGTTTATATGTTCTACCTGGCCCTGTTCCCTCACCAGCTTCAGAGTGGCATCGTCACCTTGCCCGTGTGTGCCAGCTTCAATGACAACTGCTGCCAGTGGAATGCCAGTGTTGATGTGAAGGGCTGTGCTGGAGGGTACTACGTCTACCGTCTGCCCAGACCGTCCATCTGCTTCCATGTCTACTGTGGACGTGAGTGTGTGTTCCACTGCCTGGACCCCCTGTCTGTCTGTAGATAGGCTCTATTCATGTGTACGTCCTCTCTATTTTCTAGATTTCTATGATATATGTGATGAAGTGCAGTGCAGTGGACCCCAGTGTTCCCAGTCAGACTGCCACTGTGCTGCTGGAACCACCCTGGGAACTGACAAACAGACATGTCTGGGTAAGGAAGGACAGGGCGGATGTGACAGGCAGACAAACAGACATGTCTCTGTAAGTTTGTTAATGTGTGTGTGTTTGCTGTGTGTGTGTGTGTTTTGCTGCTGTGTGTCTGTTCGCTAATGTGTGTGTGTGTGTTTGGTGCTGTGTGTGTGTGTTTTCTCCTCAGACGTGAATGAGTGTGAGGAGGAGAACGGGGGCTGTGCGGAGGTGTGTGTCAACACCAAAGGTTCCAGACGGTGTGTGTGTGGACCGGGCCGGGTTCTGGACAACGATGGACGCAACTGCAAAGGTACCCGGGGAACCACCTGTGTGTCTGTAGGTCATGGTGACACCACCACCTGTGTGTCTGTAGGTCATGGTGACACCACCACCTGTGTGTCTGTAGGTCATGGTGACACCACCACCTGTGTGTCTGTAGGTCATGGTGACACCACCACCTGTGTGTCTGTAGGTCATGGTGACACCACCACCTGTGTGTCTGTAGGTCATGGTG
Source organism: Dallia pectoralis (assembly GCA_029465975.1). Classification (NCBI taxonomy): domain Eukaryota; kingdom Metazoa; phylum Chordata; class Actinopteri; order Esociformes; family Umbridae; genus Dallia; species Dallia pectoralis. The sequence continues at coordinate 1,956,552 of CM055759.1, forward strand.
ATACCACCACCTGTGTGTCTGTAGGTCATGGTGACACCACCACCTGTGTGTCTGTAGGTCATGGTGACACCACCACCTGTGTGTCTGTAGGTCATGGTGACACCACCACCTGTGTGTCTGTAGGTCATGGTGACACCACCACCTGTGTGTCTGTAGGTCATGGTGACACCACCACCTGTGTGTCTGTAGGTCATGGTGACACCACCACCTGTGTGTCTGTAGGTCATGGTGACACCACCACCTGTGTGTCTGTAGGTCATGGTGACACCACCACCTGTGTGTCTGTAGGTCATGGTGACACCACCACCTGTGTGTCTGTAGGTCATGGTGACACCACCACCTGTGTGTCTGTAGGTCATGGTGACACCACCACCTGTGTGTCTGTAGGTCATGGTGACACCACCACCTGTGTGTCTGTAGGTAATGGTGACACCACCACCTGTGTGTCTGTAGGTCATGGTGACACCACCACCATCAGTTTAGGTCCGGTGTGCAGCATTACATTACCCATAGTTCTCTGTGTGTGTTGAACCCACTGCCTCCTATTAATGCACACGTGTGTTTGGGAGTTGAACCTGGAAGATCTGACAAACGTCCTTCTTCTCTTACTCACCTCGACCTCCTTCCTTCCTCGCCGTTTCCTCCCTCCCTCCTTCCTCCCTCCTTCCTCTCCTTCCTCTCCTCTCCTCACCCTCTACTTCCCCTTATAGAAATAGCAGGTTGCCATAACAACAATGGCGGCTGCAGCCACAGCTGTACCATACTGCCGGAGTCCTACCGTTGCCTTTGTCCCAGAGGACTGGAGCTGGGCGACGACCGGCGGACCTGCCAAGGTGAGACATACCTTACCAGGAGAGACCAGCTGTGGAGCAGTAACCCCTGACAACCTGTCAGATATATCAGAGATGTGAGCATAACGTGTGTGTGTGTGTGTGTGTGTGTGTGTGTGTGTGTGTGTGTGTGTGTGTGTGTGTGTGTGTGTGTGTGTGTGTGTGTGTGTGTGTGTGTGTGTGTGTGTGTGTGTGTGTGTGTGTGTGTGTGTGTCTGGGTGTGTGTGTGTGTGTCTGTGTGTATCCAGTCCCGGTCCAGTGTGGGAGCAGCTCCATAGAGGTGTCTGTTCCTAAAGATCTAGTTCACGGTCTGGATCTATTCCTGTCCAACTCCTCGTGTCGCGGCGTCTCCAACGGCACTCACATCACCCTCACCTTCAGCCTGAAGACCTGTGGAACTGTTGTCCAGGTGGAACCCTATGCCCTACACCATATACCATATATCCTACACCCTAGACCCTAGACCCTAGACCCTACACCCTACACCCTACACCCTACCCTACCCTACGCCCTACACCCTATACCCTATACCCTATACCCTACACCCTACACACTACACCCTACACCTTATACCCTACACACTACACCCTACACCCTACACCTTATACCATAGACCCTACCCCCTATACCCTATACCCTATACCCTATACCCTACACCCTTACACCCTACACCCTACACCCTACACCATATACCCTATACCCTACCCCCTACACCCTACACCCTACACCCTACACTTTACACCTTACTCACTAGCCCCTACACCCTAGTCTTGATTACTAGGTTTAGTACTGATTCATTCCCATCCCAGGTGATTGATTGATTCAGTGATTGACTCCAACCTCAGTTAATTGACTGATTGATTCCCATCCCAGTTAATTGACTGATTGATTCCCACCCCTGTTAATTGACTGATTGATTCCCATCCCAGTTAATTGACTGATTGATTCCCATCCCAGTTAATTGACTGATTGATTCCCATCCCAGTTAATTGACTGATTGATTCCCACCCCTGTTAATTGACTGATTGATTCCCATCCCAGTTAATTGACTGATTGATTCCCATCCCAGTTAATTGACTGATTGATTCCCATCCCAGTTAATTGACTGATTGATTCCCATCCCAGTTAATTGACTGATTGATTCCCATCCCAGTTAGTTGACTGATTGATTCCCATCCCAGGTGATTGACTGATTGATTCCCATCCCAGGTGATTGACTGATTGATTCCCATCCCAGGTGATTGACTGATTGATTCCCATCCCAGTTAATTGACTGATTGATTCCCATCCCAGTTAATTGACTGATTGATTCCCATCCCAGGTGATTGACTGATTGATTCCCATCCCAGGTGATTGACTGATTGATTCCCATCCCAGGTGATTGACTGATTGATTCCCATCCCAGTTAATTGACTGATTGATTCCCATCCCAGTTAATTGACTGATTGATTCCCATCCCAGTTAGTTGACTGATTGATTCCCATCCCAGGTGATTGACTGATTGATTCCCATCCCAGGTGATTGACTGATTGATTCCCATCCCAGGTGATTGACTGATTGATTCCCATCCCAGGTGATTGACTGATTGATTCCCATCCCAGGTGATTGACTGATTGATTCCCATCCCAGTTGATTGACTGATTGATTCCCATCCCAGTTAATTGACTGATTGATTCCCATCCCAGGTGATTGACTGATTGATTCCCCATTAATTGACTGATTGATTCCCATCCCAGTTAATTGACTGATTGATTCCCATCCCAGTTAATTGACTGATTGATTCCCATCCCAGGTGATTGACTGATTGATTCCCATTCCAGGTGATAGGCGATAAGATTGTGGGTACCAACCTAGTAACAGGTCTGCCCAGGTCTAATCCAGGTCCAGGATCAGGAAGTAACTCCGATATGATAATCCGTACCTCCAAACTCCTTCTACCAGTTACCTGTGAGTTCCCACGGCAATATGAGGTCTCTGACGGTTACCAGGTAAGAGTCTTACTTTTATTCAAGCTTTCAAAATTAAAGTCCAACACCAGTACAGTGGTTATTATCACTTTGTTAAAAAAAATCAGTTCTCATTATATATTGTTTCTTTGTTTTTATCCAGTTAATTGATTTTTTGTTGAGAACACAAGGACCACTTTACCAGTGTAAAACGGCAGCACACCTCCACTTAATGTTTTTTGGTTTCTGTAAAATTAAAGTTTGATTACGGTAAATATTGACCTTACTCATCTGAAAACCTCTGCCCCGAGTTATATTCTCACCATTACCATAAACATCTTGCTCTCTCTCTCTTTCCACCTTCAGGCTAGTTTCATTAGCTCCGCCCTCGAGCTGGCAGGCCACGCCCAGGGCCTTTTCCCCTTCTCGCTGGAGCTGTTTAAGAGTGCTGAGTTCTCCGAGCCTTACAGAGCTCCGCCCCAACTTCACCTGCAAGACTCACTGTACTTTGGAGTGGAACCGAGGGAGAAGGTAATGCACAGATTCCCATCTGGACTAAACTAATGTCCAGAACCTGATGCCCCATACTGATGTCCAGAACCTGATGCCCCATACTGATGTCCAGAACCTGCTGCCCCATACTGATGTCCAGAACCTGATGCCCCATACTGATGTCCAGAACCTGATGCCCCATACTGATGTCCAGAACCTGATGCCCCATACTGATGTCCAGAACCCGATGCCCCATTCTGATGTCCAGAACCTGATGCCCCATACTGATGTCCAGAACCTGATGACCCATACTGATGTCCAGAACCTGATGCCCCATACTGATGTCCAGTACCCGATGCCCCATACTGATGTCCAGAACCTGCTGCCCCATACTGATGTCCAGAACCTGATACAGATGCCCGATGCCCACACTAACCCTGGCAGTCTGACTCACCACGTGTTTGTTGTCTCTGTATCTGGAATCATTACTTTTATTTTTACTTTATTCATATTTTCTCTGTCATCAGGTGGAGGGATTGGCTGCTCTGGTGGAAAGCTGCTTTGCCACCCCCAGTGCCAAGGCAGACCAGGCCCTGAAATATTACCTCATCAAGGACGGGTGAGGGCCACAGGAGGTGTTGATCAGAACATCTGACCCCACACTCCGTTCTCCTCCTGCTATCTCCTCTGGCCCTCTACTCCTGTCTCTAAATGGGTGCCTGTGTGTGTGCCTGTGTGTGTGCCTGTGTGTGCCTGTGTGTGTGTGTGTGCCTGTGTGTGTGTGTGTGTGTGTGTGTGTAGATGTATCTCAGATGACATGGTGCGTCAGTACTCCTCTAAGGACCAGCTCTCCAAACATTATCAGGTTCCTGTCTTCAAATTCATCGGCAAAGACAACAGGGTGAATATGCAGACATGTGCGTGCGTGTGTGTGTGTGTGTGTGTGTGTGTGTGTGTGTGTGTGTGTGCGTGTGTGTGTGTGTATGTGTGTGCCATGTCTTGTTTGTTTACACAGGATGTTTTTTGGTGACTTGTCAAACTATCTTGGTGTATAATTTTGCACAGACACAACTGTTGTTTGAATCTGCGTATGTGCTTGTGTCTGTGTGTGTGTGTCTGTGTCTGTGTGTGTGTGTGTGCTGTGCTTGTATCTGTGCTTGTATCTGTGTGTATGCCTGTGTGTGGCTGTATGTGTGGCTGTATGTGTATGTGTGTGTGTGTGTCAACAGGAAGTGTACTTGCACTGCCATGTGCTGGTGTGTGGAGCGGGGGACTCCAGGTGCTCTCAGGGCTGCAGAGGACGGGTGCGTCGGGAGCTGTGGAGCTCTGAGGAGAACCAGGACCATCGTATTCTGAGTGGAGGACCCATCCACATTCTGCCTGACTGAACCAGAACACCTTTAGACTGCTGTTGCACCCTTCAAATTGTCACGACACATCCTTCAGACCTCCAGCAGCTTTGACAAAAATCGCCCCCTGGCTGAACATATCTCTGATTAAAGTAGCCGAGGAGAAAATGTTAAGAGGACAGTAAAAACACGCTTTCTTCCTCCGCTGTACGCTGCTTACATAATAAATCAAAACCAAAACATTCTCTCCAACGCAAACAGAAATACTCCAATAAGTAAGCGCGTCGAAAGCTGACACATCTGGCCCAAATGCAAAATTGTAAATTACATTAAGTTTAATCTAGATGGGGGTGTGTTTCCCCTCTCACTCAAACCCCTCTGACAGGTCAGGAGAACTCACAAATCTTACTGTAGTTAAATAGAGTTGATGTATTATTATAAACATATATATTACAGCCTTAGACTGGCACAGTGCTCCCCACTGACTTAATGATTAACTATGTCCTCCATCTGGTCAGCGTTGGTCATGGTTTATACGGTCATGGTTAATACGCTCATGGTTAATACGGTTACTGTGCCCGTATAAATGGGTTCATCCCAAATGACCTCTCGAGTGCACCACGTCCCCCCCTGTTATAAGTAGTGCTCGACATTGGGAATAAGGTGGGATTTGGAACGCACCCTGCATTTCAGCCTCTCCTCAGAACCCGATCCCCACACATTATAGTGACTGGCAGTTCTATTAGAACCCGCCTGGGTTCTGGAGAACCGCTGGTTTGTCAGGATCACTGGCTGTTGCAAGAGACGTTTTTACAAATCTGATTAGTTTCTTACAAGCTTCGCTTCTAGATTAATGTTTATTTATGTAAGTGTTTTATATTTTATAATACACACACACCAATGTTGGCTTGTACGTACAGTACAGACAGACATCCAGATTAAAAGTTAAATTATCTCACCAGAATATATGATGGACTTGTCTTCTGGCCCACTTGCAAACTTCTTAAGTTAAAAATGTCTTCATCGTTTGATGAAGGGTAAGAGGATGTGAACATAATATCACATGGTCTAATAAAGAGTGTGTATGACTAAACATGAAAACCCTCAAAATTATGAACTGGAAACACAGTTAGTGTATCGTAACTAAAAGACACCACAATATATCACTTCCTGCGTAAGCAAGTGCAGTTATCGCATCAAATGATTACTATTATTTATTCAGTTATTCATAGAGAAATCAGTCAGTGTGGAGTAACATAGATAAAACAGTGGCCTGTCATCTTCTGTCTAGTGGGTATTATGTTTGAGTCTTAATCTGAGCCCTACATTATCCATCAAGCACCACAGTTCATTCGTAGTGCCAAGCTAACCACCACAGTCTAGGATCGGGTTGGACTATGCCTCTTTTGGTCCTGAGCATTTGTTTCGTTATAAATACTGATACATAAACACTGAAACCAGAATAAGAAATAGGTAGTGGCTTGAGACATTATATAAGTGTTTATATCCTGTCTAATATATATATATATATATATATATATATTATTTTTTACATTTTATATATACAATAACTGCTTGTTTGTTCATTTCCTCTGTTAAGAAGAAAAACAATATTTGTAGTTTTTCCGGTAATAAGCAGTAAAAAGAAGCTCAGTTTGTTAATGTTTTTATGTTATATATTTTGCAATAAAGTTTTATTCACACAGAGCCTTATTTGTGCTGTTGGTATCAAGGAACTCAATTTGACCGAAACCACATTGCTGTATTTAAATATGAGCACTTTTTCCAGAGTAAAATAAAGTCACAGAAAGGATTCTTAAGAGTGTATGAAAACAGTTTAAGCAAGGACACCCCGAGCTATCCTTTCATTTCCTGGGAATTAGACGTGGAAAAGATGGATGTTAAGAAATAGGAAAGTTTATGCAGTGTTATAACAGTTTTATATTATTTGTTAGGTTTGCCCTGTTAAACTTCCTACCAGGAGTGATTAATATTCAACATCTTTAACCTCCCCAATGACTGCTTGTTTGTTTTGGGTCCCATGGTTGTCCTGTACTGGGTTGTGTTTTGGGTCCCATGGTTGTCTTGTACTGGGTTGTGTTTTGGGTCCCATGGTTGTCCTGTACTGGGTTGTGTTTTGGGTCCCATGGTTGTCTTGTACTGGGTTGTGTTTTGGGTCCCATGGTTGTCTTGTACTGGGTTGTGTTTTGGGTCCCATGGTTGTCCTGTACTGGGTTGTGTTTTGGGTCCCATGGTTGTCTTGTACTGGGTTGTGTTTTGGGTCCCATGTTTCTTGTCCTGTACTGGGTTGTGTTTTGGGTCCCATGGTTGTCCTGTACTGGGTTGTGTTTTGGGTCCCATGGTTGTCCTGTACTGGGTTGTGTTTTGGGTCCCATGGTTGTCCTGTACTGGGTTGTGTTTTGGGTCCCATGGTTGTCCTGTACTGGGTTGTGTTTTGGGTCCCATGGTTGTCTTGTACTGGGTTGTGTTTTGGGTCCCATGGTTGTCCTGTACTGGGTTGTGTTTTGGGTCCCATGGTTGTCCTGTACTGGGTTGTGTTTTGGGTCCCATGGTTGTCCTGTACTGGGTTGTGTTTTGGGTCCCATGGTTGTCTTGTACTGGGTTGTGTTTTGGGTCCCATGGTTGTCCTGTACTGGGTTGTGTTTTGGGTCCCATGGTTGTCTTGTACTGGGTTGTGTTTTGGGTCCCATGGTTGTCCTGTACTGGGTTGTGTTTTGGGTCCCATGGTTGTCCTGTACTGGGTTGTGTTTTGGGTCCCATGGTTGTCCTGTACTGGGTTGTGTTTTGGGTCCCATGGTTGTCCTGTTCTGGGTTGTGTTTTGGGTCCCATGGTTGTCCTGTACTGGGTTGTGTTTTGGGTCCCATGGTTGTCTTGTACTGGGTTGTGTTTTGGGTCCCATGGTTGTCTTGTACTGGGTTGTGTTTTGGGTCCCATGGTTGTCCTGTACTGGGTTGTGTTTTGGGTCCCATGGTTGTCCTGTACTGGGTTGTGTTGTCCTGGTTGTCTTGTACTTTGTGTTTTGGTCCCATGGTTGTCCTGTACTGGGTTGTGTTTTGGGTCCCATGGTTGTCTTGTACTGGGTTGTGTTTTGGGTCCCATGGTTGTCTTTTACTGGGTTGTGTTTTGGGTCCCATGGTTGTCGTGTACCGGGTTGTGTTTTGGGTCCCATGGTTGTCCTGTACTGGGTTGTGTTTTGGGTCCCATGGTTGTCTTGTACTGGGTTGTGTTTTGAGTCTCTCTTACAGCTCGTCCCTGTCTTCCCCTTCACAGTAACAGGCTTCCCTCTGGCTATTCATGAAGGATCTGCAGCCAAGCGTCGACACTGTGCTGTGCATGGCATCTGCTACTGACTCGCAGGCTAGCAGAGAGAGGTGCAGACAGAGGTTAAAGGTCAAACAAGAGAAACGCAGCGTGGAGTTCCGCATGCGACAGTGAGCGACTGAACGTCTCTAGCTAGATTAACTCACCTTTGACCTTTGACACGAAGCCCAGGCTTTTCTTGAGGTCAGAGCAGATTGCATGGAGACACAAACGGTACTTAGAGTCACAGTGGAGTTTGTTGGATCCACAGGTGTCATAGCAACGGTCCAGCTGGTTACAGCACTGGGTCATTGCCGGGATGCCCAGGTCAAACTGTGTTGGCAGAATCATTACAATACACAGTGTTATTGGGGAACGTCTACTGTGGGTCAGTAGATGGATTGGACTTCAGAGGCATTGGTACTTGGAACCAGATTAGTGAGTCTGCTATTATGCACGAGAAAAGGCTTGATATGAGCCAGAGAATTTGTGCAAACACACATATCGATATAATATCCACACACATCCATTAGTTAAAACATATATATGTATATATCTGATACATACACCCTGTTTCGGGTGTTTTAAGCGTTAGTGTGTTAGTAACAACATACGGTATCAGGTACCTGGAATCCTATGATGTCAGAGGCACAGCCGTTTGGTTCTGCGGTTATGTAACCATGGCGATGTACAGGTGTCTTACCTAAGAAAGGGAGGTGGAGAACTCTATGACATTGACACCATTGTCAGGTAACCAGGGGTAACCACAGTCTCTGTTAGTCACACAGAATGAAAACAGCAAAATGTAATGTTTAATACCCAGTCGAAAAACATTCAAAGCTGTTCTCAGAGAGATTAACCTGATGTTTTGAGCACCATGTAACCTAACTGACACAGTTCTTACCGTATTTACACCTAACTGACACAGTTCTTACCGTATTTACACCTAAGTGACACAGTTCTTATCGTATTTACACACGTACTGATGGTGTTAACCCCTGTTCTTACCGTATTTACACACGTACTGACCCAGTTCTTACCGTATTTACACATGTACTGACACAGTTCTTACCGTATTTACACACGTACTGACACAGTTCTTTCCGTATTTACACACGTACTGACACAGTTCTTACCGTATTTACACACGTACTGACACAGTTCTTACCGTATTTACACATGTACTGACACAGTTCTTACCGTATTTACACATGTACTGACACAGTTCTTACCGTATTTACACATGTACTGACACAGTTCTTACCGTATTTACACACGTACTGACACACTCCGTTGCGTCCCCCCATCAGTTCCACCAGTGAGTCAAAGTATCCGTTGGTAGTCTGGAGGCTCTCTCTGATGGAAGCCAAGCCCCAGTCGGAGTCTTCCATCTGCCCGTTGTCATCCGGCAACACCGGCCTGGCTGGAGCTTTTGCACCGGGCCCTTCCACTTCACGCTCCAGGGCACCCTGATCTCCAAGCTCCATCAAAATGTCATGTTGTATCTCTGCGTCTTCAGCAAGCTCCTCCTGGTCCTCCAGCTGGGCAGATAATACTTGGACCATGTCTCCTGTTCTAAGCGTCTCCTTAACAATGCTCCTCAGATCCATATTAGCTGTGTCTTTTGTGGCTGGCATGTTGACTATCTTTGCGTGTGTGAGAACCACCAGAGCATCAGCGTCAGGGGAACCCACAACCGTCTCTGTGATGAACTCATCAGCTCCAGCGGGTTCAGTAGTCGGGATGTCTACTTTAGGTTCTGCCGTACCATTCGTCCCGGCATCTGTGATCTCAGCCACCACGGTCTCCGCCGGAGGTTCCGGAGCGGGGATGTCCTCTGTGGCGATCTTCTCCCTCACCAGACTAGCGCTCATCCCGGAGGAGAAGGTGAGGCACAGCAGTAGTAGGCAAAGGTTACGAGGGAGGGTACGGGGGAGGGTACTGGGGAGCATGGTGGAGAGGCGGGCCGCTTAAAGAGGAAAAGTCCACAGGTGATCCCAGGCCAGCCTGAAAGAGTCAGAAGCACAGCAGGTTGTTGGTACGACAGAAGAAGAGGTCCAGACTTCACTAGGTGGTACGACAGAGGAAGAGGTCGGGACTTCACTAGGTGGTACGACAGAGGAAGACGTCCAGACTTCACTAGGTGGTACGACAGAGGAAGAGGTGTAGAGAACCGACTCTGAGGGATCGTACTGTGTCTGTTGTGAGTGGCAGCTGGGACTTTGGCCTCTGACTAGGCTGGGTCGACAGCGAGGCAGGGCCTACAGAAGCTGGGTTTAAAGGTCACCAGTCCGTTATCTGTAGATAAAGAAAGCAAAAGACTCTGGGCCAACAGTGTGACAACACACATTCAAATCTGAGTTTGCTTTAAATATGAACATATAAACACATTTAGAGTTCCACCAAGACATATCCGGACGTTTCCACTGGGTTCTAGGTTTTTTCATGACAGCATTAGAGAATCGTCAGCCTCAGTGATCCACCAGAGCGATGTCCTCTGTCAACCAGAGGCGTTTTTTAAGATGACCTCTGGGTGGTCGTAGAGGTTGAATGTTATACTGGGGCTGTCCTGCTTGAAGTGTTGGACAGTGTGTGGACAGGTTTGGATTAACAAGGAGTTGGAGGCTGAAGTGCATGTCAGCTCCAGCAGGGAATAGCTTCTCGGTCGTATTTCTCTATCACATTTTCCACGCAGTCTGAATGGTCACTTGGTTGTAGTTTTTCTATCTTGTTTGCTATAACGTGTGGTTTTGAAACGGGCCTGTAATTGTTGTAACTGCCTCATGTGAAGTTTAACTGTCCGACTCAGTCAGCTAAGTTCAATTCATTTTAATACTTTGTTACATTTCCCCGCAGCCAGTCACCACGAGCAATACTTCAACTGTGGACGTTTAGATTTGTTCATATCTAAAGATTGCCACTTTAATCTCGTCTACTGTTTCCCCAATTCTCTCCCTCTGTCTCTTCTAATCTTTAATTCATGTCATCAGTAACACCGTCACATAAGCTTAATTACTGGGAACTAATTAAGATCACGTTGACTTCAATGTGTGGTTTCATCAGTTCTAAAATCCCATTTTGTTATGAGGTGATCTCAGTGACATGTCTCTACACAGTCAGTTAGAGGAGCTTTACAATTATACAGGTAAAATGACTTGTTTAAATTTATATGTAATTATTTACAGTTATAACGCTGTCTTTTATTCGGTTCAGGCATTCTGCAAAGCTGATGGTTTAGTTACTGTACACTTTATATGTAGGTGTTCCTATTTTAATAAACAATTTGCATCCATTTTGGAAAAACTGAAGCAATAAAACATTAACCACGTGAAGGCGTCAAGCGAGCAATGGTTTTTGACAAGATTATACTTTATTAATCCTGAAGGGGAAATGAGTTTGTCATCACATATGAAGAAACCAATTTATCCAAACGACATCGTCACTCTGCTTCCACCTATTGGTTGACTGGAGAATTGCTGATGTTTCAGTTGAAGTCTTGTTAATGCCAATCTATCTGCTTCCTTATTAATTACAAACAACCGGTAGCTCAGGTCTTAATCAGTCCATGATTAAAGAGGAAAAATAAAGGTGAACAATTCAAGATGGTTATGAAGCAAACATGTGTACATGCCCTGATACAGTGTGTGACTGTATGAAGCAAACATGTGTACATGCCCTGATACGGTGTGTGGCTGTATAAAGCAAACATGTGTACATGCTCTGATACGGTGTGTGGCTGTATAAAGCAAACATGTGTACATGCTCTGATACGGTGTGTGACTGTATGAAGCAAACATGTGTACATGCTCTGATACGGTGTGTGACTGTATAAAGCAAACATGTGTACATGCTCTGATACGGTGTGTGACTGTATAAAGCAAACATGTGTACATGCTCTGATACGGTGTGTGACTGTATAAAGCAAACATGTGTACATGCCCTGATACGGTGTGTGGCTGTATAAAGCAAACATGTGTACATGCCCTGATACAGTGGGTGACTGTATGAAGCAAACATGTGTACATGCTCTGATACAGTGTGTGACTGTATGAAGCAAACATGTGTACATGCTCTGATACGGTGTGTGACTGTATGAAGCAAACATGTGTACATGCTCTGATACGGTGTGTGACTGTATGAAGCAAACATGTGTACATGCTCTGATACGGTGTGTGACTGTATGAAGCAAACATGTGTACATGCTCTGATACGGTGTGTGACTGTATGAAGCAAACATGTGTACATGCTCTGATACGGTGTGTGACTGTATGAAGCAAACACGTGAACGCCTGAATGAAGCTTAAAAAAATCATCCCAAATTTGATATGCCGCTTGACTGATGCTTAAATACCCAATTCTCCTGCTTTCATGTGCTGACACAGCAGCAGCAACAACTGGTGAACCGCACAAACGGTTGTCCAAGGCTGACCCCTGGTGGACAAAAGCAGTCACTGTTTGATGCTAATTTAACTGTGTTTTATCATTGTCGTTTTCCATGGTACTCCATATTTTGTCCCACACCTGCCTGTAAATAGACACAGAATTCAGAAAAACATTAGGAGATCTTTAATATCATCAAAATGTGTTTCTCTGATGTACAGTGCAAAAAGGCTGCTAGATATGTTGCTAGCCAAGCTACAGATATGATGGTTTAAGGCTAGTGTAATGCAGTTATAACACAATTACAATGTAATTTATCCAGGTATTAGGGAACATACGAAAGCAAACAAATACGTACACTTTCTCATCTTCGCTGACTCTCGCTCTGCCCAGAATCATGTTGATGTTGTTTTCGAGATCCTGCAGGCAGGAAGAAAATCAATCAGTATGAACAATGCGTAATCAGAGAACCAACAGAATATTAGGCCTAATATTTAGGCTCATCCGTGTAAACAGAAGCTCCTTATACAGATTTCTGTTCATTCACCCTGTAATAACAGACTGGTCTGATTATTGATCAGGTGCAGCAAACAATAAATGGTTTGGACTTTAGAGGTTAGGAGTTAAATACAGAATAAATCAATGTCTTCTTGCCTTGCTGGTGTTTCTGATGCGTTCATTGGAGGTCTGCAGTCTGATTATCTCAGCCTGGACCAGAGGGGAAACACTAGACTAGACATGTTCTGTTTGTTTCCATGTAAACATGAGACGACTTTCAATAGGAAATATAAAACGAACAAATAACAAAGTGAATAGAACATATAGTCATTGACATGGTTAGAAATAATGATTGTGTCTTTGAAACGTTGCAGTTGTCAGAGAATCCTCTGTTTGCAGCGAGCACAACCACGCAGACGTTTGGCATTTTAGATTTCACCTCATGCTTTCTGAAGCACATCCCAGAATTCAATTTGGCTTGATGCACACCTCTTACGGTCAAGTTGCTGTAACAAAATATTATTTAAAAAACGAGGACATTTCTAAGTGACGTGTGTGTGCGTGTGTGTGTGCGTGTGTGTGTGCGTGTGTGCGTGCGTGTGTGCGTGTGTGTGTGCGTGTGTGCCCACCTTGGAGTCTCTGATACACCTCTCAGTAGCTCCAGTAGGTACCATGGATACCATCTTCTCCTTAATCTCTTTCTGTAATATCTGTACTTCTCCCCACATCATCCACACCTGATAATTCACATCGGTATGTATTATATTGTAAACAAGATGATTAGAATCCTGAATGCTGATTGGCTGATAGCTGTGGATTATGTTAGCGATAGGGCACATGGTGGGTGTGGCACATGGTGGGTGTGGTTAGCCAATATTCCAAAAGCTATTCTAATACCAGGTCGAGATAAAGACTCGATAAAGACTAGATATTTAGGGACAAAAACATGGAAAAACATCAATATAAAATGTACAGTATTGAATATGTATTATACACTTTATACTTATATTGTTATGTTCCTGACCTGAAGCCTTAAACGCTGGACCTTGTCGCTAAAGGAGACAGCGCCCTCTTCTGGCTGCATTTGATCTGGCAGTGTGGCCTCATTGTCGGGCCCTAAATTTTATAAAAAATCAACCAATCATGATCTAGAAGGGAATACTGACCATTCAAATCATCTTAGAAAAAAAAGACAAACAATGACGAAGACAAACAACCAACTTTCATCATCTGAGATTTCCATGAATCGATCAGGAGCATTCTGAAACTCGTTCCGGACTCTAGGGGAAACGGAGATGAGAAAAAGGTCAAAACAAGAATCGGTAAAACCTCTGTACAAAGAATCCCGGTTTGTGGAATGCATGTTTGTTTCACGCACATTTCTGAATATGGAGAAAATACAAATAAACTGAACAGTAGACCACAACACCAGCAGGACACATTCCACTACATCTATTGTCCTTCAGAGACCCATTGTCCATCCAATTGTGTACCGGTCGTTTTCCTCCAAGGCCCGCCGGGCCTCCACCTCCAGCCTGGACACCTGGTTCCCAGCTTCCTCTAGATCCTCTGCCCCTAAAATGCCCAGACCATCCAGCTGAGACTGAACACAGAGGAGGGTAGGGAATTGGGAATAGAGGAAGGCTATTCAATTGTTATGCGACTCAGAGTACTGTGGGTTTTATGTTCTGATTACTAACTGTTGTCCCAAGTCTCAATATGTTACTGATTGAAGTGGAACAATGGAATGATAGAGAAACTGTCTTCCAGTTTTAAATTTAAGTGGTTTGCATTCTATTGAAGGGTTACAGTAGCCAACAATGAGCAAACAGCTGTCAAATTAGCTCGTGTTTTGTGTAACAATGATAAGTTGAAGTTCAAATTATTATTACGTAACTATTACATAACGTTAACCAGGACCTTACATGTTCTTGTAAATGTTTACCATGTTGTTGAGAGGCATCTGTAAGTCCAGAAGGTAGTTCATGTACAGATCATAATCAGTCTGAAAAAAAACAGAGAACACAAGGTCTTGATTTCTGTAGATTTCCGCTTTGTAGTTTGAAAACATTTGGAGATTTCTTGGGCTGAGGTAATATTCGGTTACTGGAAACGTGTAGAACTTCTTCTCTAAATTTTAACTGTTCACTATTGGCAGACAGCACAGAGGTAAGAAGATCTACATATGTTGATCAAACCAATGAATAGCTGATTAAAAAGGACCGTCAAAACGCTCCTCTGTCTACAGGCCTTTGTCATCTCAGGCTTAAACTGTGTGAGCAAGGAAATACACAGGACCATGTTGTAAAACAAAGCACTTTGTGAGGAAGTAACTCAGTTTCGTTAATGTTACATTTCCATTATAATGGACTCATCGCCGATAGAGAAGAGGACATGGAAAAACCTTGATTTCCCTCAGGATGTCTCCGAATACTGAAGAGCCTTTGCAGATGTCGTTGAAGACGTCACTGAACACCCCCAAACGCTTCCTGCTGGACCAGATCTGGTCCAGACAATCTCTGCTTTGGTCCGACAGCTTTTCCAGCTCCTGGAGAACAAGACAAATGTTTACTAGGGAATATACATTCATTGCTAGCATTCAACATGAGCCCTCGTGCATCGATGTGTCTTGGGTGCCCAGCAGTACAGACACACCCACATTTTCATCATAGTACAGACACACCCACATTGTCATCATAGTACAGACACACCCACATTTTCATTATAATACACCCACCTTTTGTAGTTTTCTCTCGTACTTCTCCGCAGCCTTGCTTCCTCTCATCCGGTCCTTGTCTTTGAGGTCCTCTGTGCCCAAAACCTGTCTGTCAAACTGCCTCATCTTCATCAGCTGGTCTTTCTTGGTCAGGCTGCCCAGGTAAGACTGGCTGAACCAGTACCTGTGTAGTTGGCAGAGGTGTGTGTGAGGCCTGGCTGAACCAGTACCTGTGTAGTTGGCAGAGGTGTGTGTGAGGCCTGTAACCGGCACTACTAATTTAGTCTTTACCTGTCTGTCCTCATTTTCTCAGCTCCGCCCGTCGGTTTGGACTGTGTTGGTCGCCTGGGATGAACCAAGAAGAGTTCACAGGGATCCAGAACCATTCTGGGGGTCGTTCCGCTCCTGCTCTCCTCTACCTTCTCTACTCCTTGCGGCGTTCCTCTATAGGTGCCGGAATGGCTCTCCTCTCCGGGTTCCCGGGTTTTAGCCTCTTGGCTCTCCTGCTCTCCGGGTTTTAGCCCTTTGGCAGCGACAAAATCAAACATGGCTTCGATGAACTTCTCGGCGGTAGTGGCGTTCTTGGTTTCTTGCTGAAGCCCTTGACAACGGTCCTCCTTCTCCTCTTCTTCCTGAAACTCACCATCATTGATATACTGACGCTAACCTTTTATGCCCATGTGATCCTGGGACCATTTGCATAAAGAGTTGGATTAGGATCGCTTGATCCTGGATCCCTGGAGGCATATAGAGAACTAAATTCAAATGAAAATGCAAACAGCATTTACATTTTCGAACAATGCCCCGCTTTTTAGTAGACTTACTTCAAACGAAAATGCTATTTCAAAATTGCATTTTCATTTTCAATGATGTTTTCAAAGAAAGAAGTCTTTCCATCACCACACTAAATCAGCACCACCTCGCCCCCATCCAGCGTTGTAACCTTACCAGCCACTGCCACCATTGCCCCAGAAACAGACTTAACTACAGTAAACGTTCAGAAAAGTCCAGTTATTAACGACGCGGATATAATATTTGTAGCTGTGTTAGTCGTTGAAATGTTCATTTCTCCTCAATTATTTTATATATTTCACAAAATGCATGTGAGCAGGAATGCATTTAAACGGCTTATACATGGAGGAGAGCAGCTTCTGAAATGCCCGTCTGGTGGAATCACAAGCACTAGGCCACTCTAAATAATTTACCAAAAAGGTTTTTCACGTTAAGGTTGGGTTTAGACGTTTACTTGTACGCATTGATTTAAGTTTAAGCTAAATTAAGACCACAAAAAAGCGGGGAATTGTTTGAAAATGTAGACGCTATCTGGAATTGCATTTGAATACGAATTTAGTCCTCTATCCTTCGAGTCGTCCATGTGTCATTAGCATGGTCGTATTGATTAATGGTCGTGCCAATCATTACCGCACACTGTGACACCTCTTTACGCGCACGGTACGTGGTATTGGATACAGAACCCGGTGGAGAGGACACGGACGGTTCCCAGATCGGTCGTTTAGTCTTCCTCCACCGGGGCTGTGCCAGGGTGTTGGGGTTCAGATGCCCACCACAGTAGGTGAGGATGTCTGCCCGGTGGGTCATCTCTGCCCCCTGGAGGATCCCCCGGAGCTCCTGACGCGTGCCAGACACCGGGGGGTCAGCCTGGGTTGACATGGGGTGATCAGGACCGATAGGAACCTGAAGTGTTAGAAATATACCGATTTTTTTACGACATAACTTTGCTGCCCAAAAAACATACAATTAATACCGCGGAGATTGTAAGTTATTATAGTCTGTTGTTTATATCCTTATATATTTCATTTAAACTCATGAGACATCCCTGCAGGATACATGTTTATTTTTATGTTTTTGATCAGTTTAATGTTTTTTTTAATGAGTTTAATTATTGTAAATCCCACCACAACACATTGGTCTAGTCTACAGACTTGCAAAATTAAATCTCACCTAGCCCTACCTCCACCATCTCACCTCCACCACCACCATCTCACCTCCACCACCACCATCCACCCATTTTATCTCTAGACTCGAGTATAGGCCTGTTTATCTATTTAACCATCACTATGACAACATTTTTCTCTACTGAAGGCTATGTGCTTCATAAGTTGATTAATTAGCCTTCACTTTTCAACAAAATGAAAAATAATTCAACATAGAAAAAATAATAATTCAACGATATGTAATGTAGTCCTATTCCCGTAATAAGTTTAGTACCACCAACATAACATCACAGTAGTATCTAATGTGGGCTGCTTACCTGTCAGTCTGCCTGGAGACAAAAATATAAGGTGGAAGAAAAGTCCTCTTCCGGTGTCCGGTTGTCAGGGGATACCGCGAGTCAACACGCGGTGACGTCACCCGCGCGTGGATTAGACGTCAGTCTGTGGTCGACAAACATGTGTAAAAACACATGTGCACTTTAATTTTAATATATTTGACTCTGAGTGCTGCTTTATAGTGAAACGTGTCTATTATGAATATGGTTGCTGTCTTCAACATCAATGCATAATGCAATTATAAACATATAAGTGTCCATAGGCTTTATAAAACACACTAAACTTGAACATATAATCAATTCCTCACATTTCAAATGCTTAGGCAACGTATTTGATTAAAAACCCAATGGAGAAGACTATTTTTTTCAAAACACCACTATACCAACAGCTGAACAGTTTATTGCTCATTGCCACAAATACATGGTGCGTTTGGCTGCTTTGAAACAGTCTACAAAGAGCACACAGAACCCATAGATGTTGTCAGGAATATTTAATAAAACTAATTGTTACTCCTCCATTGCATTTACAGCGGAGACATTCCTCAGTTATCACATGTCTACACCCCTTTATATAACACTTATAACATGCCTTACCTATATATATATATTTATATCTATATATGTATATAACAGTTGACATATGTCTAGACAATAAAACGGTTCTGTCTAGACCATTTATTTAACAGTAAACACCGTGCATAGACCATAATTACAATAGTTATAGCTTGTCTACAACCATTGTCACAACAGTTCATATAACATCAGTTTCTTTTCATGTTCACTCTGTACAAAACGAAAAAAGGCCAATGTTTGAATTGTTTCCTTTGTATAAAAAATATAAGTTAATTTAAATGTTTTGGCGCTGGAGTGTGTGGGAGGGGGCAGTTGAAAGCTTGTACACCCCCAGACACGCACGCCCACTCTCGCATACACATAGTTACACAAGCACTTCAATATGTCTGCGCACACACACACACACACACACACACACACACACACACACACACACACACACACACACACACACACACACACACACACACACACACACACACACACACACACACACACACACACACACACACACACACACACACACACACCCTACAGTTGAAGTCAGAAAGTGCATGACTGCCATTGTTAGATAGCACCATTCAAAGCAAACAGAATACTTTCTCCTAATTCAATTCTAGCATGTAAGCATTGCCAACATTATACACACATGTCTGTGTTGTACTGTACATGTCACATCCTATCAGGCTGGGGGTTGGCTTTCTGTTTCCATGTCACATCCTATCAGGGTGGGGGTTGGCCTTCTGTTTCCATGTCACATCCTATCAGGCTGGGGGTTTGCTTTCTGTTTCCATGTCACATCCTATCAGGGTGGGGGTTGGCCTTCTGTTTCCATGTCACATCCTATCAGGGTGGGGGTTGGCTTTCTGTTTCCATGTAACATCCTATCAGGGTGGGGGTTGGCCTTCTGTTTCCATGTCACATCCTATCAGGGTGGGGGTTGGCCTTCTGTTTCCATGTCACATCCTATCAGGGTGGGGGTTGGCTTTCTGTTTCCATGTCACATCCTATCAGGGTGGGGGTTGGCTTTCTGTTTCCATGTAACATCCTATCAGGGTGGGGGTTGGCCTTCTGTTTCCATGTCACATCCTATCAGGGTGGGGGTTGGCTTTCTGTTTCCATGTCACATCCTATCAGGATGGGGGCCACTGTCAGATTTGGGAGATTGGCTTTTTAACTACATAAAGGTGGCTAGTATTGACTGTACAGAAGAGGTGAGGAAGAGGTGAGGAGGATGATGGTGGTGATCAAATAGTGGCGGTTAAGGTCAGATGGTGGTGGTGGTGGAGGTCAGATGGTGGTGGTGGTGGAGGTCAGATGGTGGAGGTCAGTTGGTGGTGGTGGAGGTCAGATGGTTGTGGTGGAGGTCAGTTAGTGGTGGTAATATTAGCAGTGATTGTGGTGGCAGGTATCTTTACCTGGTAATCTCATATACATAAATATGGTAATTAATTCAGATATGATATACACACACTCACAGACAGACAAACACATGTTGGTTTGACTTACATGTAAAGGAAAGCAATATAGAAATAGTGAAAGTATTTCTGTCTTCTTTTTTTCTGGCCCTGATCTTTGTTTTATTTATTTTCAGGTGAGTGCCCTACAATTAATTATGATGTCCCCGACTAATGCAATGCATTTTATAAATGTACCGTTGGACGACAACGGCAAGACAGCGCAAACTGATAGGGGGCCAGGCAATAACCTAGATGTATCCTGGGCTAGACTCATCATAGCACACATGACATGTAGACATTTACTGTGAATACCGTCTCTGTAGAGGCAGGATGTGCACGGGCATAATGGAACAATTGGATTCAATGCCAGACTCAAATTAAAGTAAAACATGTTTACTGATTGCCCAAGATTCTAGTAGAGACCGATTGCCTAGGTTCTAGAGTCAAGATTGCTCAAGCTTCTGGGTTCTAGAACCTAAAAGACTACCTGTCTATTGTTCTAGATTCTAGAACATAAACAACTGATTGCCCAATGTGCAGGGTTCTACAAAAAACACTCACTGCCCAGGATGCTGGGTTCAAGTAAAGACTGATTGCCCCAGGTTGTGGTTCCTGGTGAAAAACGGATTGACCAAGGTTCTTAGTTCGGTTAAAACCCAAAGTCAAAAGGCTTGTCTTCAGGTTCTGCAAGACAACACCAGGGTCTAGTGGTTGAGTGCACGAATGTCTAAAAGACTTTCCATGATAGTTGTGATTGTTTTGGTCTGCATGCACATATGTCATGTGACTGTCGCGTGAGATGGTCACCTAAGCATCAACATGAGCTAACGCTGCCTCCTTGTGGCCACACTTGGTCATAACAAGTCTGTGCTTTGCACAATGCGCTCAAGGGGGACCCATGCTCTGTTTTTCCATCTCAGAAAATGTTCTGTATGTATTCATTCAAGTACTGCAAAAACATTGTTTTGCTTAAAGCGACAGAGTCAATCAAACATATAGAGTCCATCTTCACAAGCAGATGTTGGCGTGTTTACAACAGAATGTTCTTCCCACTGAGTTGTCCGTGCGATCAGTCTACCACAGTAGACAACGAAACAGTACCGTTTCCATAGGGTGCATCCGAAATGAGATCCTGTTCCCCGTTTAGTGAAGTACATTTGATCTAGAGATGACAGGGTACTCCGACGGGGTTCCTAAGGACTCCCAGAGGTTCTGGTCTAAAGTGACACACTAAATGGGGAGGAGGAGATCATTTATAGACACATTCAAAAAGTCTGAAAGACCAAGAAAAAAAACAGTCAGGATTTCACACCTCTCGCCCTTCACAAGGGTTTTAAGGTTTTGATTAAGGCCTCTCTAATTAGACCGACCGGCTGAAATTCAAAATTCTAACTAACATAAAAAACTATTTTCGAACAAGGACAAACACGAAGAGAAAAACAACGAAGCTACAGACACACAGATCTGTTCTAAAAAAGTCTGAATGCGGTACCAAGCGGAGGAGGGGATCATTTGATCAGGGTTGATGCCCCGCCCCTACATGGGTCGATGCCCCGCCCCTCACCGGGCAGCATTCATCAGTGCATACTAGAGCAAAACTTGGCAAAACATTTTGCAACAAAACAAACAATAAAAACGGAACCTTACTGGACTAAGTCCAGGTATTTCCTCCCTGTTTCCGTCTGTTTGCATCAGTTCCGTGCTTTATAAACTCCTACCGCCCATACATCCGTCGTTCACAGCTCTCATCCAATAAGGTAACTATGCTTTTTCAAAGAATCTCATCGTCGGTCAATCAACCAACCACCTTCCTGTTGCAGCAGGAAGTGATGCGCTTGCAGAGACAGTTCAGACAGGAAGTAGTCCCTGTTGACGGCAGCTGATACACTCAGGGCGTCTGGTGTTGATGGTGCATTTACAGTCAGTCAGTTCTCCACCTTCATAGGGCCTGAGTCTGGCTTGGGTGGAGCCCCAGTGCTGAGTTCTATCCTGGGTTGGACTGGCTCGGATGGAGCCCATATTCCTCTCACACCAATATCCTCCTCTTCTCCGCTCACTATCTTCTCCCACTGGCTGAGGTTCTCCCTGTTGAACGTGGACCAAAATACAATGATACAAAGGTGTGCGTGAATGCATGTATAGCAGGTAAAAGATTTACTATCCTGTTTATTATAAATAACAGGTGGTGTCTATTATAAATAGGTGGTGTCTATAATAAATAGGTGGTGTCTATTATAAATAGGTGGTGTCTATTATAAATAGGTGGTGTCTATAATAAATAGGTGGTGTCTATTATAAATAGGTGGTGTCTATAATAAATAGGTGGTGTCTATAATAAATAGGTGGTGTCTATTATAAATAGGTGGTGTCTATAATAAATAGGTGGTGTCTATAATAAATAGGTGGTGTCTATAATAAATAGGTGGTGTCTATAATAAATAGGTGGTGTCTATAATAAATAGGTGGTGTCTATAATAAATAGGTGGTGTCTATTATAAGTAGGTGGTGTCTATTATAAATAGGTGGTGTCTATAATAAATAGGTGGTGTCTATAATAAATAGGTGGTGTCTATAATAAATAGGTGGTGTCTATAATAAATAGGTGGTGTCTATAATAAATAGGTGGTGTCTATAATAAATAGGTGGTGTCTATAATAAATAGGTGGTGTCTATAATAAATAGGTGGTGTCTATAATAAATAGGTGGTGTCTATAATAAATAGGTGGTGTCTATTATAAATAACAGGTGGTGTCTATAATAAATAGGTGGTGTCTATAATAAATCGGTGGTGTCTATAATAAATAGGTGGTGTCTATAATAAATAGGTGGTGTCTATAATAAATAGGTGGTGTCTATAATAAATAGGTGGTGTCTATAATAAATAGGTGGTGTCTATAATAAATAGGTGGTGTCTATTATAAATAGGTGGTGTCTATAATAAATAGGTGGTGTCTATAATAAATAGGTGGTGTCTATAATAAATAGGTGGTGTCTATTATAAATAGGTGGTGTCTATAATAAAAAGGTGATGTCTATAATAAATAGGTGGTGTCTATAATAAATAGGTGGTGTCTATAATAAATAGGTGGTGTCTATAATAAATAGGTGGTGTCTATAATAAATAGGTGGTGTCTATAATAAATATGTGGTGTCTATTATAAATAACAGGTGGTGTCTATAATAAATAGGTGGTGTCTATAATAAATAACAGGTGGTGTCTATAATAAATAGGTGGTGTCTATAATAAATAGGTGGTGTCTATAATAAATAGGTGGTGTCTATAATAAATAAGTGGTGTCTATTATAAATTGGTGGTGTCTATTAAATAAATATAATAAATAGGTGGTGTCTATAATAAATAGGTGGTGTCTATAATAAATAGGTGGTGTCTATAATAAATAGGTGGTGTCTATAATAAATAGGTGGTGTCTATAATAAATAGGCGGTGTCTATAATAAATAGGTGGTGTCTATTATAAATAGGTGGTGTCTATAATAAATAGGTGGTGTCTATAATAAATAGGTGGTGTCTATAATAAATAGGTGGTGTCTATAATAAATAAGTGGTGTCTATTATAAATTGGTGGTGTCTATTATAAATAGGTGGTGTCTATAATAAATAGGTGGTGTCTATAATAAATAGGTGGTGTCTATAATAAATAGGTGGTGTCTATAATAAATAGGTGGTGTCTATTATAAATAACAGGTGGTGTCTATAATAAATAGGTGGTGTCTATAATAAATAGGTGGTGTCTATTATAAATAGGTGGTGTCTATAATAAATAGGTGGTGTCTATAATAAATAGGTGGTGTCTATTATAAATAGGTGGTGTCTATAATAAATAGGTGGTGTCTATAATAAATAGGTGGTGTCTATAATAAATAGGTGGTGTCTATAATAAATAGGTGGTGTCTATAATAAATAAGTGGTGTCTATTATAAATTGGTGGTGTCTATTATAAATAGGTGGTGTCTATAATAAATAGGTGGTGTCTATAATAAATAGGTGGTGTCTATAATAAATAGGTGGTGTCTATAATAAATAGGTGGTGTCTATTATAAATAACAGGTGGTGTCTATAATAAATAGGTGGTGTCTATAATAAATAGGTGGTGTCTATTATAAATAGGTGGTGTCTATAATAAATAGGTGGTGTCTATAATAAATAGGTGGTGTCTATTATAAATAGGTGGTGTCTATAATAAATAGGTGGTGTCTATAATAAATAGGTGGTGTCTATAATAAATAGGTGGTGTCTATAATAAATAGGTGGTGTCTATTATAAATAGGTGGTGTCTATTATAAATAGGTGGTGTCTATAATAAATAGGTGGTGTCTATTATAAATAGGTGGTGTCTATAATAAATAGGTGGTGTCTATTATAACAGGTGGTGTCTTGTGTAAGTGACTCACCTGCATGCTTGTAGAAGAACAGTAGAAGGAGGGAAGAGGTCCGATAGGGTGGTGTAACAGGGCAGTGCCACAGCATTGTAGAACCCCACCTAGAGAACACATGGTTCTATGTAGTATTTATAATAACACCTTATTGAATATTCATGTTTGTTTTGTTTGGCATAACTGGGGGGTTCTTGAATTGGCTAATAGAACTGGGCGTGTTCTACCTGTCCTTGACTAATAGAACTGGGGGTGTTCTACCTGTCCTTGACTAATAGAACTGGGGGTGTTCTACCTGTCCTTTACTAATGGAACTGGGGGTGTTCTACCTGTCCTCGACTAATAGAACTGGGGGTGTTCTACCTGTCCTCGACTAATAGAACTGGGGGTGTTCTACCTGTCCTCGACTAATAGAACTGGGGGTGTTCTACCTGTCCTCGACTAATAGAACTGGGGGTGTTCTACCTGTCCTCGACTAATAGAACTGGGGGTGTTCTACCTGTCCTTGACTAATAGAACTGGGGGTGTTCTACCTGTCCTTGACTAATGGAACTGGGGGTGTTCTACCTGTCCTTTACTAATGGAACTGGGGGTGTTCTACCTGTCCTCGACTAATAGAACTGGGGGTGTTCTACCTGTCCTCGACTAATAGAACTGGGAGTGTTCTACCTGTCCTCGACTAATAGAACTGGGGGTGTTCTACCTGTCCTCGACTAATAGAACTGGGGGTGTTCTACCTGTCCTCGACTAATAGAACTGGGGGTGTTCTACCTGTCCTCGACTAATAGAACTGGGGGTGTTCTACCTGTCCTCGACTAATAGAACTGGGGGTGTTCTACCTGTCCTCGACTAATAGAACTGGGGGTGTTCTACCTGTTCTCGACTAATAGAACTGGGGGTGTTCTACCTGTCCTCGACTAATAGAACTGGGGGTGTTCTACCTGTCCTCGACTAATAGAACTGGGGGTGTTCTACCTGTCCTCGACTAATAGAACTGGGGGTGTTCTACCTGTCCTCGACTAATAGAACTGGGGGTGTTCTACCTGTCCTTGACTAATAGAACTGGGGGTGTTCTACCTGTCCTTTACTAATAGAACTGGGGGTGTTCTACCTGTCCTCGACTAATAGAACTGGGGGTGTTCTACCTGTCCTTGTGGAACCTCATCCTTCTTATCTCTGTCCATCATAGGGATGGGTTGGATGCCGATTTTTTTCATCTCATCACCCTGGAGAAAAAATGAAATAGGAGATGGAGGAAATAGGAGATGGAGGAAATAGGAGATGGAGGAAATAGGAGATGGAGGAAATAGGAGATGGAGGAAATAGGAGATGGAGGAAAGAGGAGATGGAGGAAAGAGGAGATGGAGGAAATAGGAGATGGAGGAAAGAGAAGATGGAGGAGATGGAGGAAAGAAGAGATGGAGGAAAGAGGAGATGGAGGAAAGAGAAACATTACATTTACAATGCATTACAAACTCTTCATATGGAAAATCAACACTTTTCAGCACTTTACAGCATTTTGCTGCACTTTACAACACTTTTCAGCACTTTACAGCACTTTCCAGTCAAACAACAACAGAGGGTTACAATACTGCACCTCAGCCCAGAACTCAGCGTAAATGTCATTGGCCGTGAGCCGTGTGATTGTCCAGGGCTTCGTGACAGAACACAGGTCACAGGCGGTCATCATTAGACCAATCACCCGGTCCCTAAGAAAATAAAAGTACATATTTATCCGTGATTTATTCACAGAACAACAGAATGAGGGCCAAATGTCAGCAGACTGTTTCTGTCATGTTTAATGCTCAAATAATAACGTATACATGAGACTGATGTTTACCTTCCTGTTCTGCAAGGTTCGAGAATCGCTGAATTAATTTCACATCTCATCTCACATCTAATCCCACATCTAATCCCACATCTAATCCCACATCTAATCTCACATCATCGGTAGCTGGGGTATCGAAGGTATTGTAAACTGTTATTGTGTTGTTGTTTTTCACTGCTAACTGCTAACCTGTGCTGGTGGTTGCCAAGATCTAGAGCTCCAGTGCTCAGCAACTCGGCCAGCTGTTTGCGGTTGCCGAAATAGAGGGCCAGGTCCGTGGCGATGATGGCTTTACGTATGACCTCCAGAACCTGCTCGTACTCGCTGGAAGTCAGGTTGGAGAAAATATTGTGCCCTTCCAGCTATTGGAAACAGAGAGATCAATAAAAAAGCAAAAGCTCCACTTATGAGGCGTTCAGCTCAGCCAGGCACAGGTGGGAGGGAGAGGGGGGGGGCATCTGGACGTGGAGAGGAACCACCTTTGACCTTGACCTTTGGATGCAGTTGGGCACACGTGATCAACTTGAAGAGAAGGCAGTCAGTTTAGAAGAGAATATTTAAATTCAATATTTAGAAAAGAAGACATGTATTTTACAGTAAAATGTGCTACGCATTTATTTTGTAAAAACAAGACTGTTCTCGTCAATTCAAATTAACCCAGATACTGATAAGGACTTTGAATAAGGGGTACAGCTGGTTCCAGGGGGGTATTAGGGGTGCAGCAGTGTGTGTGTGTGTGTGTGTGTGTGTCAGGTGGTCCTACCTGTAGAATGGACACAGTCTGGGAGAAGTGATGCTGCTCCATTGTGGACGTGCTGTACAGAGCAGCCAGAGGGTGGTCAAACTTCTGCAGGTAGGTGTTACTGTACCCCCGATGGTCCAGGTCATGGCACAGGCACGCTATCAACAAGCCCTTCTTCTACACCCAGGGGAGAGATGGGATGGGGGAGGGAGAAGATGGGGGAGAGATGGGATGGGGGAGGGAGAGGATGGGGGAGGGAGAGGATGGGGGAGAGATGGGGTGGGGGAGAGAGAAGATGGGGGAGAGATGGGATGGGGGAGGGAGAGGATGGGGGAGAGAGGGGATGGGGGAGGGAGAGGATGGGGGAGAGATGGGGTGGGGGAGGGAGAAGATGGGGGAGAGATGGGATGGGGGAGGGGATGGGGGAGAAGATGGGGGAGGGAGAGGATGGGGGAGAGATGGGGTGGGGGAGAGATGGGATGGGGGAGGGAGAAGATGGGGGAGGGAGAGGATGGGGGAGAGATGGGGTGGGGGAGAGATGGGATGGGGGAGGGAGAAGATGGGGGAGAGATGGGATGGGGGAGGGAGAGGATGGGGGAGAGATGGGATGGGGGGGAGAGGATGGGGGAGAGGATGGGGGAGAGATGGGATGGGGGAGAGGATGGGGGAGAGATGGGATGGGGGAGGGAGAGGATGGGGGAGGGAGAGGATGGCATGAAGAGTGAAAGACAGAGGGGATAGGGAAAATAGAGACACATGTTCAGATCATGAGTTCAGTTTTCATTATTAATTAAGAGTCCAATCAGTCAACCCTGTCTAACCTCAGACATCTCTGTGAAGACTAGATGTACCTCCATCTCTGTGAAGACTAGATATACCTCTATCTCTGTGAAGACTAGATGTACCTCTATCTCTGTGAAGACTAGATGTACCTCTATCTCTGTGAAGACTAGACATACCTCCATCTCTGTGAAGACTAGATATACCTCTATCTCTGTGAAGACTAGATGTACCTCTATCTCTGTGAAGACTAGACATACCTCCATCTCTGTGAAGACTAGATATACCTCTATCTCTGTGAAGACTAGATGTACCTCTATCTCTGTGAAGACTAGATGTACCTCCATCTCTGTGAAGACTAGATATACCTCTATCTCTGTGAGGACTAGACGTACCTCTATCTCTGTGAAGACTAGATATACCTCTATCTCTGTGAAGACTAGATGTACCTCTATCTCTGTGAAGACTAGATGTACCTCTATCTCTGTGAAGACTAGATGTACCTCTATCTCTGTGAAGACTAGATGTACCTCTATCTCTGTGAAGACTAGATGTACCTCTATCTCTGTGAAGACTAGATGTACCTCTATCTCTGTGAAGGCTAGATGTACCTCTATCTCTGTGAAGACTAGATGTACCTCTATCTCTGTGAAGACTAGATGTACCTCTATCTCTGTGAAGACTAGATGTACCTCTATCTCTGTGAAGACTAGATGTACCTCTATCTCTGTGAAGACTAGATGTACCTCTATCTCTGTGAAGACTAGATGTACCTCTATCTCTGTGAAGGCTAGATGTACCTCTATCTCTGTGAAGGCTAGATGTACCTCTATCTCTGTGAAGACTAGATGTACCTCTATCTCTGTGAAGACTAGATGTACCTCTATCTCTGTGAAGACTAGAAGTACCTCTATCTCTGTGAAGACTAGATGTACCTCTATCTCTGTGAAGACTAGATGTACATCTATCTCTGTGAATACTAGATGTACCTCTATCTCTGTGAAGGGTATCGTGGTCTTCTGCAGTATGGCGTACATACAGTGGGCCACATTCACAGCATGCTTCCAGTTGTGGTACGGGACACGCCTGTAGTTCTTCCTCACAGACATAGTGAACCTGCAAAGCTTCTCCAACTCAAAACTCAGAGGGAAGGAAATTAAAGTGTTTACAACAGTTGATGGTACAAAATGCATGATAAAAATGCTGTAGCCATTAAAAAGAGTCTTGGTACAAAACAATGTGTGTGGAAGAGGATTAAAATAATCAACCCATTATTCTTTAAAATACCACCTGAAGCAGAAACATACCTGGTCTCTCCACAGGAGTTATGGACCATGTAAACAAAAACAGCCGGCCACAGCTCCTCAAACGGACTGATGTCAAAATGAAACCTAACGACAAAATGAAACCTAACGACATTAGCAACATAACAACATTAGCATCATAACAACATTAGCATCATAACAACATTAGCAACATAACAACATTAGCATCATAACAACATTAGCATCATAACAACATTAGAAACATAACAACATTAGCAACATAACAACATTAGCATCATAATAACATTAACAACATAACAACATTAGCATCATAACAACATTAGCATCATAACAACATTTGCATCATAACAACATTAGCAACATAACAACATTAGCATCATAACAACATTAGCATCATAATAACATTAACAACATAACAACATTAGCATCATAACAACATTAGCATCATAACAACATTAACATTAACAACATTAACAACATTAGCATCATAACAACATTAGCAACATAACAACATTAGCATCATAACAACATTAGCATCATAACAACATTAGCAACATAACAACATTAGCATCATAACAACATTAGCAAACATAACAACATTAGCATCATAACAACATTAGCATCATAACAACATTAGCAACATAATAACATTAGCATCATAACGACATTAGCAACATAACGACATTAGCATCATAACAACATTAGCATCATAACAACATTAGCATCATAACAACATTAGCATCATAACAACATTAGCAACATAACAACATTAGCATCATAGCTAGCCAACGGTGTTGTCGTCTAGCAACACTCTTTATATTTATTATTCTCAGTGTAGACGGATAACGTAGTTAGAAATTCAATATTTAGATATTGAACTACAAATGCCAACCCGGCGGTGCTAAGTTAGATTGCTTTGCCACATTCAAGGTCCTCTGGCATCGTCAGTCGCCACGACCACAGTTCAGATTAGGACTTTACTGCCAGATGGAAATGTTTTGATAATTTCACTCGTTCCACTGATTCCCGCCAAGCTGAATTTGGCTCAGCTGTAGCAGTTTATAGAGAGGCGTATGTTTATAGAGTGACATAGAGTTATGACACGTTTCTAACTCTTAATTGAGGTGTTGGGTAATGACACATTTGTAACAGTTTATAGATGAGTTGGGTTAAACTCACATTTCTAACTCTTTATATAGAGGGGTGTAACTCAAATTTCTAACTCTTTACATAGAGGGGTTAAACTCACATTTCTAACTCTTTATATAGAGGGGTGTAACTCAAATTTCTAACTCTTTACATAGAGGGGTTAAACTCACATTTCTAACTCTTTATATAGAGGGGTTAAACTCACATTTCTAACTCTTTATATAGAGGGGTTAAACTCACATTTCTAACTCTTTATATAGAGGGGTTAAACTCACATTTCTAACTCTTTATGTAGAGGGGTTAAACTCACATTTCTAACTCTTTATATAGAGGGGTTAAACTCACATTTCTAACTCTTTATATAGAGGGGTTAAACTCACATTTCTAACTCTTTATATAGAGGGGTTAAACTCACATTTCTAACTCTTTATATAGAGGTGTTGGCAGGTCCAGTTGTGTCAGGGTCTTCCACTCTTCGGATGTACAAATGCTGTGGTAGGACAACTTTTCCATCGTTACCCTATAAATACACTCAGAGTGGCGAATCCGGTGGTACATCTAGAGACAGACAGACAGATGGAGAGACAGACAGACAGGCAGGCAGACAGATGGAGGGACAGATGGAGAGACAGACAGACAGATGGAGAGACAGACAGACAGACAGATGGAGAGACAGACAGACAGACAGATGGAGAGACAGACAGACAGACAGACAGATGGAGAGACAGACAGACAGGCAGGCAGACAGATGGAGAGACAGACAGACAGATGGAGAGACAGACAGACAGACAGATGGAGAGACAGGCAGACAGATGGAGAAAGAAGGTCACACCAACAGACAGGGTCAGTTAATATAACGCCCACTTCCAAACTCATGTTGCATTCCAGCCCAGAGTATGAGTCTCTTATCTCCTCTCTCCTCATAATTTCCCCTCCCCAACTCCTCTACTTTCTTCTGCCCTCCTCTCTCCTCCTGCTCTCCTCCTGCTCTCCTGCGACACTTCTGTTGAGGAGCCTGCGTCACTTGTCGTTTTATAATTGATGAGCCACGTTAATATTTTAACACTCCTCTCTACGCCCACGCCTCCATCCTCATAGCCGGGGGATTTTATGTTGAGCAGTAATTTACGCCTGGAGCTTCCAGCGTGTGTGTGAGTGTGTGTGTGTGTGTGTGTGTGTGTGTGTGTGTGAGTGTGTGTGTGTGTGTGTGTGTGTGTGTGTGTGAGTGTGTGTGTATGCACGACTTGCCTGTGTGAGTGTGTGCGACTTGCTGGTGTCTGTGTGTGTGTGTGTGTGTGTGTGTGTGAGTGTATGTGTGTGTGTGTGTGTGTGTGTGTGTGTGTGTGTGTGTGTGTGTGTGTGTGTGTGTGTGTGTGTGCGCGCGACTTGCCTGTGTGAGTGTGTGCGACTTTCTGGTGTCTGTGTGTGTGTGTGTGTATGTGTGTGTGTGTGAGTGTGTGTGTGCGCGACTTGCCTGTGTGAGTGTGTGCGACTTGCTGGTGTCTGTGTGTGTGTGTGTGTGTGTGTGTGTGAGTGTATGTGTGTGTGTGTGTGTGTGTGTGCACGACTTGCCTGTGTGAGTGTGTGCGACTTGCTGGTGTCTGTGTGTGTGTGTGTATGTGTATGTGTGTGTGTGTGTATGTGTGTGTGTGTGTGTGTGTGTATGTGTATGTGTGTATGTGTGTGTATGTGTGTATGTGTGTGTGTGTGTGTGTGTGTGTGTGTGTGTGTGTGTGTGCACGACTTGCCTGTGTGAGTGTGTGCGACTTGCTGGTGTCTGTGTGTGTGTGTGTGTGTGTGTGTGTGTGTGTGTGAGTGTGTGTGTGTGTGTGTGTGTGTGCGAGTGTGTGTGCGTGTGTGCATGTGTTTGCGGTGTGTCAATGTGTGTGCCTTCAGGTAAGTAACCTCTGCATGCAGGAACTTGTGATTTATCTCTTATTGTGTGACAGATGTGGATGGAACAGGATGTATGGCCTCCGGCCCCAAAGACTGAGCAAGGAGAGTCGGCCCCAGGGTTCCGGGCTAAAACCTCAGGGTTCCAGGATAGAACCTCAGGGTTCCAGGCTAGACGGTGCTAAACAATCTAGCCGGGGACGATTCTTTACTGTACTTAGAATTGCCGATTTATCTTTAAGTGTTTTGAATGATTCCGAATAAGATTTTTCTGAGTTTCCCCAAAAACTGTTCGGTCTTAACATAACAGTGAAGATAATAACAACGAATAACATTATAAGTAATAACAGGAGAAAACACCCACGTTTGCACAGTGAAGGGCCAGGGCACAGAAGACAGCAAACATCTTGAAGTTGTTTTCGTCTGTTTTGGTGAAGGCACTGCCACTCAGCTTGTTAACCATCTGTACCACACCGATTACGGTCCCCCTGGAAACGATGGGCATGCATAGAATGTTCCGTGTGGTGTATCCCGTATAGTGGTCCACCTCTCTGTAAGTTAGAAGGTGGCAGGAAATTTACCACAGAAGTTGCCATGCCGACACAAACAGTTCTGGTGCTGCACTACAACTGAAATTTAGATCTGGGTCTGGTACTGGTACTGGACTGTGATATTTAGATCTGGGTCTAGTCTG
This sequence comes from Dallia pectoralis, assembly GCA_029465975.1. Taxonomy (NCBI): domain Eukaryota; kingdom Metazoa; phylum Chordata; class Actinopteri; order Esociformes; family Umbridae; genus Dallia; species Dallia pectoralis. Next base: position 1,989,174 of record CM055759.1, read on the forward strand.
GTTCTGGACTCTGATAATTAGATCTGGGTCTAGTCTGGTTCTGGACTCTGATATTTAGATCTGGGTCTAGTCTGGTTCTGGACTGTGATATTTAGATCTGGGTCTAGTCTGGTTCTGGACTCTGATATTTAGATCTGGGTCTAGTCTGGTTCTGGACTCTGATATTTAGATCTGGGTCTAGTCTGGTTCTGGACTCTGATATTTAGATCTGGGTCTAGTCTGGTTCTGGACTCTGATATTTAGATCTGGGTCTAGTCTGGTTCTGGACTCTGATATTTAGATCTGGGTCTAGTCTGGTTCTGGACTCTGATATTTAGATCTGGGTCTAGTCTGGTTCTGGACTCTGATATTTAGATCTGGGTCTAGTCTGGTTCTGGACTCTGATATTTAGATCTGGGTCTAGTCTGGTTCTGGACTCTGATATTTAGATCTGGGTCTAGTCTGGTTTAATAGACTATAACTGTGTCTTTATCAGCTCTCTGTTCACACCAGTGCTTTACATTCAACTCGGGCCTCGGGGAGTTCTGCAGGACAGGGTGTCATTTTGTTTCACCTGTTGAAGCGCGGATCTGCATAGGCGTCCGGGATGTTTAGGACTTCCCCGGTCCGAGCAACCTGGCCTGCTATTCCCTTATCTATGGAAAACCTGTGAGACAACAGAACATGAATATATCCACCACACTATAACCAGTGACAGTAGGTAACAGACCCCCCACAAACAGACCTTATTTCTTTGGTTTTCCTGAAGACAGGTTTCCCCTCGTTTTCCTCCCCGATGTCAAACAGGTCCGAGTACAATTCTTTGTTGCCGTGGTCGACCTGGAAGAGGGCACACCTGTCCGCGTTCACCAGGTTTTTTGCATATATCTGAAACACAATGACTTGGTCATTAATGAGGTAGTGCTGATTGACTCCACAGAATGAATTCTAAACGCAGATCCAGAATGAATAAGTATGTGTGTTCAGTACATAATTACACAAATGACCGGGTCACGTTACACTACAGTCTGGTAGAAACAAACAAAATCAATACAGGAAATGGATCAGGTGATGAGACCAGTGTCATGTGACAATGGAAACACTCAAAATCAGAGGGCTCAATATAACCCCCCACCCCATACCCCGCCCCGCAGGGAGGATGTGGGTTGGAGGGGGAGGAGCTGCGAATGTCGGTATTTACATAAACGTACAAATTTACCATAATGTGTTCAAGTAGAGAATCTATTGCCACAATGTTGTCAAAGTATGTCCTGTTGAAGTGAGAGAGAATGAGAGAAAACGTTTTATTCAATCCCAAGATTACTGATCGGTCAATATGCCAATCCGGTCAGTGCCACGACACAGAAGTGGAACTTACTTTGACACATCTAGAAGGAAGTCATTGAGCTCCGTCTGTTTTGCCAGGCCTCTGCTAACCTGTGGGATCAAACACAGGAACACCTGAACTAATCAAATCTCAAGCATTTAGCTATTTCAAACAAAGTGTTCATGTTGTGATGAATAAGTCTGTGACGATCATGTGTAACCCCTCATAGCAATCAACATGTTTCTAAATACCTCTGCCCTAATAAAAAATATAGAAACTGTGATTAAAAAAGCATTGTCTCATTATTCAAACTCCAATTGATACGATTAATCACGACGGTTTAATCTAACTGGTAGGCTCAGTCTGTTGCACTGATTCTGTTGCATTGTGGGCACTTCTGATCTCCTGTTTGTAGCGCGTTCACTTTTACACAGCAGTTGAAATCCCTCCAAGATGTTTGGCATGTAAACAAACATTCGCGACGTAACACAAACACTCGGGACTTTTGTTTTTCTGTCAATAGCGAGATTAAAGAGGGGGGAGAAAAAATGCAGGAAAGCGAGACAGAGATTTGGAGATGAGTTAGATATAGAGAGAGGGAAAGAGAGAGACAGTAAGTCTCCCTTACAGCAGAGGCACCGTTGCTGACTTGCGTCTCACTAACTGATCTGGGACAAAAGCCTCTCTGCAACAAACCCTCACTTTAATCTCAGCGGGACGCTGTGAGATCTGGTGCCAAATATCTACCAGCAGCGACTGTTCACATGGTTGAAAACAACAGGTCGTAATGACTCTTCAGAAGTGAATGAGTGTTTGCTGTAATGCTGCCAGGCTGGTTACCGGAAGACCCAAAACCGGTCGCAGTTTGAGTCGAACACCAACACGAAAATGGACAAAACACTCAGCCACATGTTCTGGCAGGTTGTTTCTGAATCCCACTTAAGCACTGAGAAATGCAATAGTAAGAAAACTGGGGAAACGAAATGTTCTGCTCACCTGTACCTGATGAATTGCTACAGAAGCCCAGGCTAAATTTGATGTTGCAACCTTCAACAGAAAATAAGAAAATCATCGATGTATTTATCTGACCGAGAGATCAAAACTTTGTGCCTCACAAACATAGGTTTTACAAAATAAAAAACATGAAGTAAAACGTTACTATCTACTGGTGTTGAGTGTTAATACCTTGTGGTGTTGAGTGTTGAGTATTAATACCCTGTGGTGTTGAGTGTTAATACCTCTTGGTGTTGAGTGTTGAGTGTTAATACCTCTTGGTGTTGAGTGTTGAGTGTTAATACCTCTTGGTGTTGAGTGTTAATACCTCTTGCTGTTCAGTGTTAATACCTTCTGGTGTTGAGTGTTAATACCTTGTGGTGTTGAGTGTTAATACCTCTTGGTGTTGAGTGTTGAGTGTTAATACCTCTTGGTGGCTGGTGTTGAAGGGCTCGTGGTTGCCATGACGATGCAGCTCCAGAACGGCGATGAGGTCACTGCTGGCTGAGAGGATGGGGAGGCACAGGACAGAATGAACACCAATCCCTGAGTGTTGACCTGTGCCTTCAGGAAACCGCTCGTCCTGGATACAGAGGGTTCAGAGGTCACATGTCACGGGGTCAAATCGGATGAGGACTCAATGGCCCAAATGCTTATTTTAGCATGGCATTGAGGAATTTCACAGTTGTGAAGTACCCAGCTGTGTGCCACATCCTGTGGGCAAGAGAAGTATCATATTGAATCATCTGGGTCATCTGGCTGAGATGGCCATTAAATAAGCTGCGGGAGGCCTCATTGCTGTTTAAACAATATCCTCTAGATGGCAGTATGCACACTTTCAGTTTATTCGTCAACATCGATTTAACTAAAAAAGAAAACAGACTAATTAAAAAGGGGATGGCTTCTATGGGCCTGTCCTATTGAACTCCGACGATGCCCTGGCTTTTATCAATTAAGCATTCCTTAAAGTTTTTCAGAATATTTCTGTGGCGTGTGTGTGTGTGTGTGCGTGCGTGCGTGTGTGTGTGTGTGTGTGTGTGTGTGTGTGTGTGTAGGGTTTTGATAGAGAATACGGCATGTTGATTCTCACCCCTGTGATGTCATCTACCAGCAGTGTTTTGCGTGTTGAGGCGACATAAGCAGCGATGGTGGTCCCGAAAGAAATGGGGCCCACTGGGGTGAGTGCCGGAAGACCAGACGTATCCGTCGTCGGGTTAAATAAACACAAACTCTACAGATGGAAGAGAGAGAGACAGAGAGAGAGAGAGAGAGAGAGAGAGAGAGACAAGGAGACAGAGAGCGGGAGGGAGAGAGAGACAAGGAGACAGAGAGAGGGAGGGAGAGAGAGACAAGGAGACAGAGAGAGACAAGGAGACAGAGAGAGAGAGATGCAGAAAGAGAAAGAGAAGGAGAGTGAGAAAAAGACAGAGAGTGATATAGACGGTGTAGGAGTGAGCGATAGAGAGATGATACGTAGGAGAATTCCATGTGGACCGAGACACCTACATTGTTGCATTCTCCCAGGAAGTAAAGTGCAAACCCGTCCGCTGTGGTGGCTGTTGGGAACAGAAGACGGGGTGACAGTTACATCAGGTGTATATTGAACACGGGCGTGACAGTTACATCAGGTGTATATTGAACACGGGCGTGACAGTTACATCAGGTGTATATTGAACACGGGCGTGACAGTTACATCAGGTGTATATTGAAGTGTGTGTGTGTGTGTGTCTTACTTACCTGTGTTGATTATGCTGCACAATTCGTAGAGTAACAGTTTGTGATCTTCCCCGCGATCCAGACGCTGTTCCAAATAACTGTTGAGTTCATAGACTACCCCCTGCATGTTACTGTCCTGGTACTGTCAAACAAATATCACATTACCTAACCACATGTTACTGTCCTGGTACTGACAAACAAATATACCATTATCTAACCACATGTTACTGTCCTGGTACTGACAAACAAATATCACATTATCTAACCACATGTTACTGTCCTGGTACTGACAAACAAATATACCATTATCTAACCACATGTTACTGTCCTGGTACTGACAAACAAATATCACATTATCTAACCACATGTTACTGTCCTGGTACTGACAAACAAATATCACATTATCTAACCACATGTTACTGTCCTGGTACTGACAAACAAATATCACATTATTAAAACACATGTTACTGTCCTGGTACTGACAAACAAATATCACATTATCTAACCACATGTTACTGTCCTGGTACTGACAAACAAATATACCATTATCTAACCACATGTTACTGTCCTGGTACTGACAAACAAATATACCATTATCTAACCACATGTTACTGTCCTGGTACTGACAAACAAATATACCATTATTAAAACACATGTTACTGTAACCCCCACACACACAGACAAACACACACAGACAAACACACAGACAAACACACCCACAAACACACACCAATAGAATACAACACTTACCCTGCTGCTTTCTTTAGACAATGTGTCATCTGAAAGAAGAGGACAAAACACACCATCTTACTACAATTCATGTGACCTGTTAGAGTAAAACAACTGCCACTAAAATACACAATATTACATCCCATCCCAGGTGAGATTGTGTGTGTGTGTGTGTGTGTGAGACAGAGAGAAGAGGGAGAAATATTTGTTGTTTTAAACAATTCCTTCAGAGAGTGCTGGCTTTCCAACCCTTCTTGCCCAGGGAGCTATTTCAGCCTGAATAAGTCCTCACAATGACCTCAATACAGAGGCTAAATGCAAGTGTGTGTGCGTGTGTACGTGTGTGTGTGTGTGTGTGTGTGTGTGTGTGTGTGTGTGTGTGTGTGTGTGTGTGTGTGTGTGTGTGTGTGTGTGTGTGAGTGCAGGTATGTGTGTGCATGTGTGCGCATACGTGTGCGTGCGTGAGTGTGTGTATGAAAATGTTTGCACTCACTAATGTCAGTGGCTCTGGATCCAGTGTCTAAATGAGTAAAATGTAAAATGTGTGTGTGTGTCCTCCGAATGACGTCAATGGAGTGGCTTAATTTGTGGCACAAACCCAACATGAACCAGGGCTGAGTTACAGTAAGGAATATAATATAGGAAACCACACACACAAACCCAACATGAAAACATGAACCAGGGCTGAGTAATGTGACATGTAATGTAATGTGTAAGGTGTAATGTGCTAAAACGATGGTGTATGTGTTTTGTGTAATATGTGTTTTGTGTAATATGTGTTTTGTGTAATATGTGTTCTGTGTAATATGTGTTTTGTGTAATTAAGTTTTTGTAATATGTGTTTTGTAATATGTGTTTTGTGTATATGTGTTTTGTGTAATTTGTGTTTTGTGTAATATGTGTTTTGTGTAATATGTGTTTTGTGTAATATGTGTTTTGTGTAATATGTGTTCTGTGTAATATGTGTTTTGTGTAATATGTGTTCTGTGTAATATGTGTTCTGTGTAATATGTGTTCTGTGTAATATGGGTTTTGTGTAATTTGTGTTTTGTGTAATTTGTGTTTTGTGTAATATGTGTTTTGTGTAATATGTGTTTTGTGTAATATGTGTTCTGTGTAATATGTGTTCTGTGTAATATGTGTTCTGTGTAATATGTGTTCTGTGTAATATGTGTTCTGTGTAATGTGTGTTCTGTGTATTATGTGTTCTGTGTAATATGTGTTCTGTGTAATATGTGTTCTGTGTAATATGTGTTCTGTGTAATATGTGTTCTGTGTAATATGTGTTCTGTGTAATATGTGTTCTGTGTAATATGTGTTCTGTGTAATGTGTTCTGTGTAATATGTGTTCTGTGTATTATGTGTTCTGTGTAATATGTGTTCTGTGTATTATGTGTTCTGTGTATAATGTGTTCTTTGTAATATGTGTTCTTTGTAATATGTGTTTATCTGCGTGTTTCCAGTGAGGTCGGGGTAAGTTTGACAGGTAATCGGACTTGAGAACAACACATTCCCTCAGACAGTGGGTCAGTGGGTTCCTCCTCACAAGCAAATCATTGTCTTTTTCTATAAACCGGGTTGACACAACAACATCCCAAACATGTGTCATGCACAGTTGCCCCAGTTGACCCAGTTACCCCAGTTGACCCAGTTACCCCAGTTGACCCAGTTACCCCAGTTGACCCAGTTACCCCAGTTGAACCAGTTGACCCAGTTACCCCAGTTGACCCAGTTACCCCAGTTGACCCAGTTGGCCCAGTTGACCCAGTTACCCCAGTTGACCCAGTTACCCCAGTTGACCCAGTTACCCGTTACCCCAGTTGACCCAGTTACCCGTTACCCCAGTTGACCCAGTTGCCCCAGTTACCCCAGTTGACCCAGTTGGCCCAGTTGACCCAGTTACCCCAGTTGACCCAGTTACCCCAGTTGACCCAGTTGGCCCAGTTGACCCAGTTGGCCCAGTTACCCCAGTTGACCCAGTTGCCCCAGTTGACCCAGTTGGCCCAGTTACCCCAGTTGACCCAGTTGCCCCAGTTGCCCCAGTTGACCCAGTTGGCCCAGTTGCCCCAGTTGACCCAGTTGGCCCAGTTACCCCAGTTGACCCAGTTGCCCCAGTTGCCCCAGTTGACCCAGTTGGCCCAGTTGCCCCAGATAAGCAGCTTCTTTCTGAATATATCTTTGCATATTGCATGTCTTTCTCTCCCAATTGTTTGTCTCAATTAGTGTCACGGTTCTGTCACTCCCTCGTTCACATTATAACACCCAGAACACAATGTTGAGGTGAATGATCTTCATGGCTACAGAGCAAAAGACACACGGTCTGGATTGGTCGTCACAAAGATAGTAAGACAAATAATCTCCTACAAGGAAAACAACATTTTCCGGCTTGGTGTTTGGGTTTAGTTAAAAAAAAATAGACATTTTCAGTCTTACATTTGGTGTTTCATTTATGTTCTGCTTTAGGTGTTAGGTTTAGGGTAGCTTGTTATAGCTATGTTAAGTGCGGGCATTAAGCGAGGTTATTGAGGTCAGTGTTTAGGTATGGGGAACATGTATGTCTGAGTAGAAAAACAAACGCGTGTGTGTGTTTCCCTGTAGGGCTTCTGTAGGTTTAGTTTGTTTTGGGATTTTATTAATGAGCTCCTGGCAGTCTGTTGTGTTTAGGTAAACAGGGCCAATGGGTCACACAGAAGGAAGATAAAAGACACAGAGAGAAATAGAAGAGGAAAAGATATAGAAAAAAGAGGATGAAGAAAGAGAGAGACAAAAGAGGTAAAAGAAGATAGGAGAGAAATAAAGAGAGGAGAGAGAGAAGGAGGTGTGAGAAAGACTGAGAGGAGAGAGGAAGGAGATGAGAGAGGAAATAGAGAGAGAGAGATGAAAGGAGAGAGAGAAGGAGGTGTGAGAAAGACTGAGAGGAGAGAGGAAGGAGATGAGAGAGGAAAGAGAGAAGTGGAAGAGAAAGCAAAAAGGAAAAAGGGAATAACAGAGAAAGAAAAGAAAGACAGAGAGGAGTGGGTAATGGGGGAGGGGGGGCTTTGACGTCAGAGGTGTGCCTAGGGTTTACGGTTAATCACCCATACACACACACACAAACACACACACACACACACACGCACGTGTGACTGTGCAACTGTGTGTGTATGTACATGTGTTTGTGTGTGTGTGAGGGAGAGAGAGAAATAAAGACAGCAGATAGCAGGAAGGTTGTCTTTAATCGTAGCAGCACTAACTTGAGATGGCGGAAAAATGGATGCAGTTTTTTGACCATATATCTTATGGTACCGAGAATATTGCAATGTGAATTTGCAATTGCTGCCAATTGCAGTGTATTAAGATATTATATATTTTAGAATATAAATAACATATATATGGATGGGACTGTGTTTTTGGCATTGAATTGCGCTAAGATCACAGCACCGAATCAGAATACATGTGAAATCACAAAAAAACATAAAACCTGACATTTGGGGCAAAACGAACGATATTTGACACCAAATCCAAAGATTGTGTGTACGGGAATAACGCTTCTCAGCCCGTAACACATTCCTATTTCACATTCCTTAACCTGCACTGACTGAATCAAATATGGCATGCTTATGGTGTGTGTGTGTGTGTGTGTGTGTGTGCACTCTGTCACTCACCACTCCATCAGCGGAATATAGTTATCACAAATCAACGCATAACTCTGTGTGTGTGTGTGTGTGTGTGTGTGTGTGTGTGTGTGTGTGTGTGAATCATTCTTCATCATTCTTCATCCATTACATTATGTTCCCTTTCAGTTTCACCCCCTGATTGGGTGAAGCAACATTTTGGACAACAGTACTTTTTCTGGTGACTGATTTTCCTCTAACTAACGTTTTGTTTTTGTTTTTACATTTTAATAAAAAGACAACTAAAATTAAAGCCACTTTGTTGGAAAACATCTAAGTAGTGGTTCAAAATCCAGGAAGGTCACATGACCCAGCAAAGACACAAGGTCCTTTAAAGCCTTCTGACAGAGGAGGTGGTTTGCATCTGTGTATTTGGCTTCAGAGTAATCCAGAAAAGCAGCTGATGTCTGCACCAAGAGAGAAAATGAAAAAGACAGAGATAGAAAATAGGGGGAAAAGAAAGAGATATAGAAAAGACGGGGGGAAAAGAAAGGTGGAGAAAGGCTGGGAGAAAAAAGAAAGATGGAGAAAGGCTGGGAGACATATTGACTTTTGCACCAGTACAGGACAGGAAGTGGAGATAATTCCGTTATGACGCACAGCATGATCCCCTGTGTGGCACCCAATGGCCACTTTATTAGGTACACCCATCTGGCATCGGATAGGTCCCTCTCTGTGGCCACTTTATTAGGTACACCCATCTGGCATCGGATAGGTCCCTCTCTCTGTGGCCACTTCATTAGGTACACCCATCTGGCATCGGATAGGTCCCTCTCTCTGCATCCACGACCTTTGCCCTCCCCTGGACCACATCCCTGTTTACTGTACACAACGGTGGGATCTCTAACTTCCTGTTGTCTGTTTTCCTCTAAACTATTCAGAACTCTTGTTGACTGTTTCTATTGATCAGCCAGGCCTTCCTTTCACAGGTCAAACAGAGAATCGATCAAACGTCACAACATGTCCTCTGTCTCTGTGTGGTCATCACATTTAGATACAAGCAGCAGACCTCTCTTATGGTCTCTCCTCTCTGTCTTGTCTTATCTGCTTCTCTCCTTTCCTTCTCTCTCCTCTCCTTCTCTATCTTATGTTTTAAAGTTGTCTCACTAGCTAACTGGTGATTAGTACTCAACCAGGCTTCAGGCCAAAATCAGCAATATAATGTCGAAACTAAACCAAACAGGAGGAAGCCGTGGCCTCACAAAATCCATCCAATCGTGGAATTAATTCTCAGACTCAGATGACATTCCGTTCACCTCACATTGCTCTTGCTCCGGGGCATGCAACTCCAGACGCGTGTCCAGTGTTGACCAGTTTTGACCCAAATACCCCCATAAAAGCTCTATACCAAACACGCACGGACACACAGATTTGGGTTGGAGTGAGCTGGGCGAGAACGCTGACAGTGGCTAAACACCCTAGCCAACAGTGTCATTGATTTACGTTGCACTCCAGATGGCACCCAGATTCCGATATATATACGGTTGGGCACAAGTGTGGCATTACTAAGAGAATAAAAAAGGTCAAAAGGTCAACGCGCAGTTAGTTGAATTTTGACGTAGCAGTGATTAAAAAAAAAGTTCAGCCTGAAACTACTTCTGCTGCCGTCATCAACTTGTGGGTCGGAATCAGTGATTGGGTATTTTCTGACCAATGAGAGTTTAAAAGCTGGTGACAGCTGTTCTTAATGCTGCTTCACCCAGATGTTCTGACTCCGCCCCTAGACCATTGGTTGGTTAATTTAATTTGAGGTCATTCCCTCTGGTGTTTGGACTGAGACTGTGTGTGGAGAACAGACTAAAGTCAATGGGTGTGGTTGAGTGTTTGGACAGAGCACAGAGTTTGGGAAGCCGAGGAAACAAACACATACACATATACACGTATGCAGACACACACACACAGCATCTACTATCTATCCTGCTTTCACAGAAACACTCCCACACACACACACAGCATATACTATCCACCCTGCGCTCACAGAAAACTTTTCCTTATGCGACAAGACAGTCGTCTTTACACACATACACACCCACACACACACACAGACAGACACACACACACACACACCAACAAACCTGGACCAGCCCACTTCACACACACACAAACCCACACACACAATCACACAAACACCCTAGACTAGCCCTCGTTAAACACAAACACACCCTCAAGCACCCTGGACCAGCCCTCTTCACACACACACACACACACCCTGGACCAGCCCTCTTCACACACACACACACCCTGCCCTCCCCCCGTCCCGGTCCCAGGAGGTTGCCTCTGACGTCAGTAGAGGAGCCGGGCCCGGTGCCAGCCAGGCCTGTGGGCCACTGATGGATGTGGCTGCTCTGTGGAGCCGGCTATGTGTGTGTACACGTGTGTGTGCCTGCGTGTGTGTGCATGTGGGTGTGTGCGTGTGTGTGAGGGTGCGCGTGTGTGTGTGTGTGAGTGTGCGCGCGTGTGTGTGCGTGTGTGTGAGGGTGCGCGTGTGTGTGTGAGGGTGCGCGTGTGTGTGTGTGTGCGCGTGTGTGTGTGTGTGTGTGTGTGCATGTGTGTGTTAGGGTGCGCGCGTGTGTGTGTGTGTGTGTGTGTGTGTGTGCAGACTCAACTGGGCCGGTTCCAATCGTGTCTAATGACCCATAGAGACCCTCTCACTCTCTCCTCTCCCTGACTTACTCTCTGACTCACTCTCTCCCTACTCTCTATCTCCCGATCTCTCTCCCTCCATGCTCCTGTTTTTCTCCCCTCTCACTCTCCCTTACTCCATCTCTGTCCACTCTCCTCCCTCACTCTCCTTTCCTATCTCCCTCTCGTCTCCTCTCTCCATTTGTATCTCCCCCTCTCCTCTTTCTCTCTTTACTATCTCCCTCTCCTCCCTCTCGATAAATTATTGCAAAGTCAAAGCTTCTGTGTTCAATAAGGTTCACCAATGTTAGCCCGATGCTATCCAGATGCTAAACCAATGTTAGCCCGATGCTATCCAGATGCTAAACCAATGTTAGCCCGATGCTATCCAGATGCTAAACCAATGTTAACCCGATGCTATCCAGATGCTAAACCAATGTTAACACGATGCTATCCAGATGCTAAACCAATATTAGCCCGATGCTATCCAGATGCTAAACCAATGTTAACCTGATGCTATCCAGATGCTAAACCAATGTTAACCCGATGCTAACCAGATGCTAAACCAATGTTAACCCGATGCTATCCAGATGCCAAACCAATGTTAACCAGATGCTATCCAGATGCTAAACCAATGTTAGCCCGATGCTATCCCAATGCTATCCGGCTAACAGGCTGCTTGGTCGTTAACAGATTGTGAGCACACAGCATGAAGGGAGTGTTTTTTACCTGCGAGCCAGCTGCTACTGATTTTTAAGGCTATATACAGGTACATTTATAAGGGGTTCTTGTGTGTATGTGTGCGTGCAGGTCTTTGTGTCGATGTGTGTGTGTGTGTGTGTGTGTGTGTGTTGGTGTTACCTGAAGGTTGACTGTCACTGCTCTTGCTCTTATGCCATCTGTCTAGCGTCTCCGGACCCACGCTCTCCAACACAAACTCATCCAGCGTCTGTGGATGAAGAGACAGGTAGGCTTTCACCCGGTCATCTGTCAGACCTGGGAAAAACAGGACACGCGGTGTGACGTTAGCTCGTTTGTTCCCTCCTTACATATATGTATCGTCACCTAGCTAGGTCTTCACCCTGTTGACTAAATGTATTTATTTTGTATATTTCATTGACGCCCTCGTTTGTTGTATTTTACTACGTTTGTCCTTGTATTTAACATGTATCTATCCGCTGGCAGAGAAAGTAAGACAGATAAAGCTGGATTTCTGTTGCCGCGCCAAAAGCTTAAAGCTCCGTGGTGAGACATGAAACGTATCCCAGCAGGCAAAGCCGGCTGAGTTTATGATGTTATTACTGCCAGCTCCACCCCCTGTCGCCGTGTCGACCAGGTCAATGGTTGTTGTGCCGTCACGTCTCCCTGGACAGGAAGGCAAAGTAGCAGGTGATGAAGAGTAGAGAAAGGGGCCAAGAAGAAGAAAGACACCGCATTGTTTCTTGGCAAATAGGCTGCTAAGTGCAAATGTGCTTTCACACACACAGACACACACACACACACACACACACAGATGTAGAGCATGTGTTACACTGCCATAACACACACACACACACAGACACACACACCCACCCACACACACACAGCTGTAGAGCATGTGTTACACTGCCGTAACACACCCACACGCACACACACCCACACACACCCACACACACACACAGACACACACAGACACACACACAGCTGTAGAGCATGTGTTACACTGCCATAACACACACCCACACACACACACACCCACACACACACACACACCCACACGCACACACACACAAACACACCCACCCACACACACACAGCTGTAGAGCATGTGTTACAGTGCCATAACACACACACACAGACACACACACACACACACACGAACTAAATACAAAAGCACACACCTCATAAAGACAGAGGGAGTGAAACCATAGATAACAGAGGGGTGTATCGTTTATAAACATATATATTTTATGTTGGGGGCTACAGAATGTCTTCAGACAGGGTACACCTTGGCCGCATGGGGCATTGAACCGTTTGTCTTGTGCGGTCAAACATGGTGTGGGGGCGTTTACCTTGAAGACAGACCCTCTGGCGATTCACAGTGTGAAGTTGTGAACCTAAGTGATGCAAAAGAAAGCTACAAAATAAATCCTGTCCATGATCTGCCAAAATCCCCCCCACTGTCCAAACACAAACCTCCGTAAAACAAAACTAATTTACGCACCAATGGTGACCAAGCGCACACGTTCAAGTGTAACGGGGGGAAATGAACCGGAAACGGTAGAACCAAGTCAGACAGGAAACAGATTCAAAGTGGCAACTAACATGCACATTCTACAACAGGAATACTCCAGATGTGCACAGGAATACTCCAGATGTGCACACCTGTAAGACTCTCACTAAACAAGCCTAATCGCCAAAATCTAAGCCTCATGTTAGAAAATCACAGATGTTAAGAAAAATACCCCAAAATCTGAGAATTACCTAAGCAGAATTTATGAAAATCCCTAAAACTCAGAGAATCCCCGATAGATGAAATGATTGGCCATTGTGGAGGCGTCAAGACAGAGAATAAAGGTTCAAAAAAAAAAGAGAAGGGAAAAGTGTCTGCTGACTGATGCTGTCCAGACCAGATACCCAGTTCTGAAGGAGCGAACGCTTTACGAGACACACAGATACACACACACACACACACACACACAGATACACAGACACACATACACATATACACACAGATACACAGACACACACACACACACAGATACACACACACACACAGATACACACACACACACACACACACACACACACACCTCACGAGATGCGTAGCCAGTGCTGACGCACATGGACAAAGTGCAGGGCTACATAAATCAGACGGAAGGAAGAGATGGGGGTGAGAGAGGGGTGGGAGGGGAGAGGGTGGGAGAAGGGAGAGAGGGGGTTGCACTTGGACGGAGGGAGGTGAGGAGGGAGGTTAGTTAAGTAAAAGCTAAGACATGGTTCTACTGGACACACAGCAGCCCTCTAGAAGTGACTTACAGCTCACCTCAAGAACACACCTGGAACACACCCAATATGCATTGGGTGACGGTGATGTGATGGTTGTGTGTGATGAGTGACGGTGATGGGTGACTGTGATGGGTGACTGTGATGGTTGTGTGTGATGGGTGACTGTGATGGTTGTGTGTGATGGGTGACTGTGATGTGATGGTTGTGTGTGATGGGTGACGGTGATGTGATGTGTGTGATGGGTGACTGTGATGTGATGGTTGTGTGTGATGGTGACTGATGATGGGTGACTGATGATGTGATGGTTGTGTGTGATGGGTGACGGTGATGTGATGGTTGTGTGTGATGAGTGACTGGTTGTGATGGGTGACGGTGATGTGATGGTTGTGTGTGATGGGTGACTGTGATGTGATGGTTGTGTGTGATGAGTGACTGTGATGGGTGACTGTGATGTGATGGTTGTGTGTGATGAGTGACGGTGATGGTTGTGTGTGATGGGTGACTGTGATGGGTGACTGTGATGTGATGGTTGTGTGTGATGGGTGACTGTGATGGGTGACTGTGATGTGATGGTTGTGTGTGATGGGTGACTGTGATGGGTGACTGTGATGTGATGGTTGTGTGTGATGGGTGACTGTGATGTGATGGTTGTGTGTGATGGGTGACTGTGATGTGATGGTTGTGTGTGATGAGTGACTGTGATGGGTGACTGTGATGTGATGGTTGTGCGTGATGGGTGACTGTGATGTGATGGTTGTGTGTGATGACTGTGACGGTGTGATGGGTGACTGTGATGTGATGGTTGTGTGTGATGGGTGACTGTGATGTGATGGTTGTGTGTGATGGGTGACTGTGATGTGATGGTTGTGTGTGATGGGTGACTGTGATGGGTGACTGATGTGATGGTTGTGTGTGATGGGTGACTGTGATGTGATGGTTGTGTGATGGGTGACGGTGATGTGATGGTTGTGTGTGATGGGTGACTGTGATGTGATGGTTGTGTGTGATGAGTGACTGTGATGGGTGACTGTGATGTGATGGTTGTGTGTGATGGGTGACTGTGATGTGATGGTTGTGTGTGATGAGTGACTGTGATGGGTGACTGTGATGTGATGGTTGTGTGTGATGGGTGACTGTGATGGGTCAATCCCCACGTCTCTCCCACGCCTCTCCCACGTCAACCCCAACGTCTCTCCCACGTCGTCAACGATTACCAAATCATTACCAAGTGACAGTGGTTAGGTGGTTATTTAAAGCTTTATGGTCGCACTTAAGCAGCATAATGCATTCTGGGAAAAGGAATCAGCCAAAGGTATTCCACCCTCACCATTAGACTAAACCAGGGCCGGTAGAACAGGGAGTCTGGATGGAAAGCCCTTTATTAGACCTGATTCATTCCAGAATGATGGTGATTGAGATTGATCTGGCTGCGATGAACACATTTCAGACATTCCTCTTATTTCTAACCCCAAGTCCTCGCTCAGCTTTCTGATGGAAATCTTTTGAGACGGAGCTCAACTGCACGGGACTGCATTGAGTCTGAAAGCTGGGGAATGAATATGCATGGGTGTGTGTGTGTGTGTGTGTGTGTGTGTATATATATGTGTGTGTGTATGTGTGTGTGTATGTGTATATATATGTGTGTGTGTATATGTGTGTGTGTGTATATATGTGTGTGTGTATGTGTGTGTGTATGTGTGTATATATGTGTGTGTGTATGTGTGTGTGTATGTGTATATATATGTGTGTGTGTATGTGTATATATATGTGTGTGTGTATATGTGTGTGTGTATATATGTGTGTGTGTATGTGTGTGTGTAATTGTATATATATGTGTGTGTGTATATGTGTGTGTATATATATATATATGTGTTTGTGTGTTTCTTGTATCACTCCCTAAGATCAACTGGGAGGATTTCTCCCTACTCTAAACAGTACTGCTATTATTCCAGATTCAAAGGCTTTGGCAAGAACACATTTAGAGCACACGAACACCCGAATAAAAGACTGACCCATTTAGCACAAGACGTCGTAAATATGTTGTGCGCATATTGTGATAGGATGCCATCAAAACAGCGTAAGTATGCCATAACCTTTAGCACTTTCTCATCACACACACACTCCTCTGGCGAGAGGAGTCACACACACACACACTACAGCCTGAAAGAACAGCAAACCACGGTGGAATAAATAAATAAAACATTATTAAAAAGCCAAATTTATATTTATATTATATAAAACATAATATAAAACATAAAAAAACACCCAAGACTGATTGAATTTAACCAGAGAAAAAAGAGCCATAGCAGACGAGCTTTAAGGGAACTGGATGATACCGGGCCAATCAGCACCACCCTCTGTGGGACTCCTGGACCCAGTCTGTACTGGAGCCAGAACCTCAGGCTGCCTTGGCACAGATGTCCAGTGGCATGAATTAAACACAAGCGATTCAAGTCCAAAGGACAAAAAAAGAGGTACTAAAAGGTAAAGGGCAGGTGGAGGAAGAAAAGCTACAATCTGCCAAACCGCCATTTGGGACATCCAGGGTTCCACAAAGCTGGTCTTACAGTAATTGTTTTTTGAGCTAATTACAGGCCATGCGAACAGTAGGCCTGCGAGGTCCTCGTTGTACAGAGCAAATCTTGGCTCTACTCAGGTCTGCTCCGGTCCACACCGTCATCCAAGCCCCTCTGGAGATCTGGGCCTGCGTCACTTCTCACCAGCCTGGTCCAAGCTAACGTCTGTTGACCTCCCCAAAAACACAAATCCCTTGCACCCGTTAGACCCGAACTAGTCCAGCCAAAAGCAACTCGATTTCGTAATGGGACACTTTCTGCTGGAATGAAGGATTCGAGGCCCAGAACACTGTGATAATTACCATGGTTACTTTAGTTCTGCAAATACACCACAGTCAAGCTAAAGATACTGTATATTAGAACAAGAATAATTTCACATCTCAATTACAACGATTCGCAATAATCACGTCTCTCTTATTTTGTTTAGTAAAACGTATCTGAAATTACACCTTGTTATGTGAGTCTTCCCTAAACAAAGAAACATGTTAAAACAATCAATTGCATTTTGAGACAAATTGTGACTCGTGAGGCCATTTTGACAGTTTTGGGATCAAGATCAGGGTGATAATTAAATGTATCGGTTATGGTCAGGGTAATGTCAACATAATATCGATAATAAATACCAACTGTCTACTAAAAAAAGTAAGAATAATAATAAAGAAAATTGACTGTCTACTCAAAATAGTAAAAATAATAATAATAAATACAAACTGTCTAATAAAAAAAATAAGAACAATAATAAAAAATAATGACTGTCTACTCAAAATAGTAAAAATAATAATAATAAATACCAACTGTCTACTCAAAATAGTAAAAATAATAATAAAAAATAATGACTGTCTACTCAAAATAGTAAAAATAACAATAATAAATAATAACTGTCTACTCAAAAAAGTAAGAATAATAATAATAAATAACGACTGTCTACTCAAAAAAGTAATAATAATAATAATATATAATGACTGTCTACTCAAAATAGTAATAATAATAATCAACAACTGTCTAGTGAAGATTAGAATAATCATTAATATAATAACAGTTGTTGACATCTCTCCACCAGTGACGTCATCAAGCCACACGAGCATCACTCCTCTGCAAACAATAGCAGACAGGTGCAAAAAAAATCTGTCATTTCCTGTTACAAAGATTTCACACAGTTCACTGAATTAATCCGTGAGCAGTTGTGACCATTGTGAGAAACACTTAATAGCGTAGGGAATCTTTGTGTAATCTAACAGCATAGTCTGCAAATCTAATCATTCTGCAAAATGACCTAAAACTTTTCGCTAACTACATTTCACACAATACTGTGCATTTCCTGTTGTTGCAGATTTTTTTTCCTGAGGTAGCGAGCGGTCTCAAATCACGACACGGCATCTGTTGTTATTAAATACACGAAAAACGTGTTCCTCTGTGAGGTGGACTGCAGAATACATTTGAAATGGCCCTGTGATATATTCTCCGAGTGCCGTTAGAAAACACGCAGAACCACTACACTACAATGATTTGATGACATACTGCAAACAGGAAGTGGCCAGCATGATGACTTCCTGCCCGATGACACAGTATTTATTGAGTTATGGTCACTTCCTCGTCAACAGCCAATAGGGTTTGAGAATGCATGTCAAATCATGTTACTGTTGATCCACAACAACCTCTGGGACCTGAAGACACTGACCTGATCTGCACACACACACACACACACACAACCATAAACACACACACGCACACACACACGCCACGCAAAGACAACATGTAAGGATAAATTCCCATGTCATAAAAAGGAAAGACAAAGTTTTGCCTCCCAGGAATCTGCTGTTCGGCCGATGTGGATGGAGAAATTAGAGATAGATGGATGGTTTGAGAAGAAGAGTCCAAATTTGATCACAGATCAGGGTCCAGCCTAGTGTTTCTGTACAGCAATATGCAGGTACTTAAACGTCAACCTAACCAAATAAATATTTATTCTGTCCTGTTAAACTTACCTGACAAAACAAACATTTCTCTGGTCATCTCCACTTAAGCCTGACCAAACTAACATTAAACACCACTACACAAACCTGACCAAACTAACATTAAACACCACTACACAAACCTGACCAAACTAACATTAAACATCACTAAACAAACCTGACCAAACTAACATTAAACACCACTACACAAACCTGACCAAACTAACATTAAACATCACTAAACAAACCTGACCAAACTAACATTAAAGACCACTACACAAACCTGACCAAACTAACATTAAACACCACTACACAAACCTGACCAAACTAACATTAAAGACCACTACACAAACCTGACCAAACTAACATTAAACACCACTAAACAAACCTGACCAAACTAACATTAAACACCACTACACAAACCTGACCAAACTAATATTAAACACCACTACACAAACCTGACCAAACTAATATTAAACACCACTACACAAACCTGACCAAACTAACATTAGACAACATAAACCTGACCAAACTAATATTTACCACCACTACACAAACCTGACCAAACTAACATTAGACAACATAAACCTGACCAAACTAATATTTACCACCACTACACAAACCTGACCAAACTAACATTAAACAACATAAACATGACCAAACTAATATTTACCACCACTACACAAACCTGACCAAACTAACATTAAACAACATAAACCTGACCAAACTAATATTTACCACCACTACACAAACCTGACCAAACTAACATTAAACAACATAAACCTGACCAAACTAATATTTACCACCACTACACAAACCTGACCAAACTAACATTAAACAACATAAACCTGACCAAACTAATATTTACCACCACTACACAAACCTGACCAAACTAACATTAAACAACATAAACCTGACCAAACTAATATTTACCACCACTACACAAACCTGACCAAACTAACATTAAACAACATAAACCTGACCAAACTAATATTTACCACCACTACACAAACCTGACCAAACTAACATTAAACAACATAAACCTGACCAAACTAATATTTACCACCACTACACAAACCTGACCAAACTAACATTAAACAACATAAACCTGACCAAACTAACATTAACTCACTGTAACTCCACTGTCCAACCTCCAATCGGTCAATTATAATCACACAACTGATTATTATTATTTTTTTAATGTTTTTATATATATTTCATTCTTAAACTCGTTCATCAATTTTAAAGAAAATAATCAAATAGGGCATCCGTGGTGGAGCATCGGATATAACATTTTATTTTAGGCTCATTAAACACTATCACATAAAAAAGTCTGTGTGAGAAAGAGACTGAAGTGTGACTTTTCTGAACGTCAGTTCGCACCAGGCCACACAAATCAATCCCAGAGCAATTTCCCCTGGCCTGTAAGTGCCTGTCAGTGGAATCCTAATTAGGACCTGAATAATTGGCTGCTAATTGGACCCGTACAAGATTTTGATAAGAGTCAAATGGTAACTTTATGGTGCTCCTGGAGCCTTTCTGCTGCGTTTCAATGGTCTATCCGGGATAATTATTACTTATTATCTCCTGGAATTTGACCTGATCCAATACATGTCTACCGTAATACATCCGTAATATTATTATTATTTCACATTGACACGTCATAAACCCGAGGTTATCAGTAAGTTTTGCAGTGATGCGGTCCATAGTGCCAATTAAGGTACAGTTCGACGGTTGTAATACATCTGTTATTCAGATGAGACGATAAGCAAACATACTGGTACATTATATTTATTAATTATATTGACATAATGTGCATGTGTCCGTCCGTGTTGCTTTGGTTTATAGTAAATGGACTGCATGGACATACGTGATATTTACATGCATTTTTATGAACATTTATTGGTGATTGGATGATTGGTTTATTTTGGCCACTCTTTCTTCCCAAACAGGCCGTAATATGTCATAGTCAATGGCAATTTCATGTTGTCAAGTCATATGCAAAGTCTGATGATACGGTGTAAATTAAAATATATGTAATGGGCATGTTAAATGTAAAAAAAAACGTACATTTTCCTTTTGCTGTATTTACACAAATAAAGCAATATTACAACACTATAAGGTTATTCGGAACAGACACTTTCAAATCCAATAACATGGGATAAATATGACAGCTGTGTTCCATGAAATACCAAGTCTCCCTCCCTCTTTCTAAAAAAGTGATCAATTAATTTGGACTTGACTGGTTTATGTATTAAACCGGAATACATCTGTCTCACGCACGCACCAGAGACTGCAGTTCAGATTAAACCGGAATACATCTGTCTCACGCACGCACCAGAGACTGAGTTTATGTATGAAACCGGAATACATCTGTCTCACGCACGCACCAGAGACTGCAGTTCAGATTAAACCGGAATACATCTGTCTCACGCACGCACCAGAGACTGAGTTTATGTATGAAACCGGAATACATCTGTCTCACGCACGCACCAGAGACTGAGTTTATGTATGAAACCGGAATACATCTGTCTCACGCACGCACCAGAGACTGAGTTTATGTATTAAACCGGAATACATCTGTCCCACGCACGCACCTTCACCGTTGTAGAACGACAATGGGGAATTATTTCAATTAGGCCTACTCCTGAAAAGGTCTAGGATTTGGGCATACTCCAGATACTATATTCAATGTTTTACTCCCAACTTCTGATTGGTTCCCACCCTGGTCTCGGATGTTATCGGTGATGCATCTGTCAATTCCTGTGCAGCCATTCAAAAAGTTGCGTTTATCCAGGTTTTTATAGTTTACATTGATCAAAGCTGCACATGTTTATTATGCATCATTCTTTTGCATGGACCTGGACCATTGTGATTGAGGCAAAGTCCAAAACATATAGAGCGCAAAATCCGTGCACATCCTGGATTATGCGTAAAGTTGTGCAGAAGGACAACCTCGATTTATGCAATTGGCTTCACCAACATCTAGATAACATACTGACACTAACAATGTCTCTACAGTTTGACTGATGCACAGGAAAGAAAATACCTACTTGTGCCCAGAAAACAGTCAGTTATCCTTCGAAAACAGCTTGTCGAAGGCGGACCATCTTCCATGTCTGAGTGTGAGCGTGCAGAGCCGGACGGACCAGGAGCTGCAGGGAGAAACCAGCGCGCTGCTCCTCCTGATCAAACTGCCTGTAACCGAGTTGTAGTCCCACTAATGCAGAACTGCACGGGTTGATCCAGAACGCTCGCGATTAAAGGTCCGTGCCAGGCGAACATGGGGGAGGGGGTCGTGCTCGTGCACCGTGCGTGATCCCTAATGAGTGGTACCGTAACGTGCATGGGTCACCTCCTCCTCCTCTCACTCCCCTTCCGAGGTGTCGCAGATAGTAGGGCGAACTGTGGACTGGACCGCCTCCTGTCCTGAAAACAGTGAATGTGGAGAGAAAGAGGCACGGCATGGACTGGTGGGGGTTGGGGGAGAAGTGGGAGTGTTCTGTAGCCTGGGACCGTAAACGGTTGGGGGGCGGAGAGAATAAGTTGTGGAGTGCAACGGTCGGCGGCGGAGCTGTGGCAGCTTGGGTCAATCCCCGAGTCCTGGGCTGGCTGCTGTGTGCGTGCGTGCCGTGCGTGCGTGTGTGCGTGCGTGTGTAAGCCACAGTAACGGTTTCTGGGTGTCGCTGGACTGCCTGACATTTCAGAAGGGGTTGAGCAACGACCCCGCGTGCACAGAGGAGCAGCAGGAGCCTGGGGCAGGGGGGCAACTTCTCCTGGGATCTGTAGGCTGTCCTGCTGTATACAGTGGGAACTACCCGTGTGTGCATGGGGATGACTTGCTCCAGGTTGGTGGACAATCTACAATTCTCCCTACTAGTCCCGACTGTATTTCTCTACAGGAATCCAATCCAAAACAGTCCAAATACTATGATTCATCCAGTGATGTTAACACATAGAACCCAACATGAACTTTAATTCACCGGATCATAAAAACGCATTCACAAAATATGCCTTCTGAAACAAAAATGGATGAATGAATAAGATCCAGGCTTCCTTCGGTTTCTGCTGCTGCAGCGACAGGCAACTCATGACGTCAGCACGCACGCACGAAATATTGGGTGTGTTCGTGTGCGTGTGTGTCAGAATGTGTGTGTGCGTGTGAGTGTGTGGTTAGCGTGTGACGCACGCAATAGGTATTGCTACTTAAAGGCACCTTACACGATATAACTAACTACATACATATAACAAAGTGGCTCTTAAAGCACAACAAACAGACGCAGATAATCTCACATAAATATATGAATGAATAGACGTGTAAGCAAATACTGCATAACATGGCAGCAGCATCACTTAGAAGCTGAGGTTGAGCCATTTATATAATTCTCCAATCAGCCATATTTGATTATGCAATGCAACTCTCATCAAATGAGGATATAGAGTGGATATAAAAAGTGTACACCAAGGTTTTTGTGACGTGAGACAAAGATAAACCAGGTCTGAACTTTTTCCATCTTTATTGTGACCTACAACGTGAACAATTCTATTGAAAAACAAACTGTATATAGACTCATTATATCCACTGTAAATGTATATGTATATATATGTAGACTTATTACACTGTATATATGACCAACCCATGCAACTAGAAATAGACCACCCAGCCTGGTTCAAATGTCTACATATTAGCAAATGGTATCATCTTGCATTAACCTTATCTCTGATCTGACAAAATCGGCTGTTTTTCCCCCTTAAATATCATTCTCAAAACACGTATGAATAATGTTAATTTGAGAATCCTGCGTGGGGTCCCCACAAAATATTCACAGTAACAGGCTATAACAAGCACATTAATGAGAAGCACACCACAGCAAATCGAAACAATCGCACTTTAAAAGAATATCTTAGGTTTTGTTCTTAAATTACTGTGTAATGTTTGATCGGTTGAAGACGACTGTACACTCACAATCCAAAAACAAACCAGAACATATTTCAAACTAGTAGACTTAACTTAACACCACACATAGTTTAGTTTCTCCTCCCCTGGGAACCATCTTATTATCCCAGTAGAGTTGGGTTTCAGTTCCTCTGGGGGTTTTTTGTACTGTGCGATTTGCTCAAAGGATTTCCTGTTTCATTTTGACAACCAATTGACGCAGTTCACAGGGCCCCACACGGTTCCCAAACCATCGCAAGTATGTCTGCTCTGATCTGCACCTGTCCTAAGCTGCACCCTATTGTACCCTAAGTGCACTCACTAGTGATCTGGTGGCTTTATGCTTTGTTTGAAGGATTTGCACAATCCTAGCGCCCTATACCCGTGTACAGGAAACAGGGTTCCACTGTGTGACGCAGACCCCAGGTTATTTGACAGCTATAGAGGACAGCAGTTTCTCTGCTCCGGGGATTGGCTAACGCACTTTGCATGTGATGAGGAACAGACACAGCAATTGGATGTATGCTAACATAACAGTCGTTTGCACAGGCGACATTCTGTTCAACAGTCTACACTTGGGTTGTGCGAACCTGAACGATTCAGATTGTGGGAGCAATCCCTACATTTTATTTATATATACTCAGTGGTGAAACATAAGAGAGTTTCTGCTGAAAGTGCAAGGAGACAGTCTGGATTTGATGGTGAGTATATTTGTACACTGAAACAGCCTATGGGCAAGGGTTCAACATAATAAATACATGATCCCAGACTCGAATCTGCCATGATGGATTGCATTTATAATTCATACAGACCACATGGGGGCGCTATATAGAGGACATTTATCCCTATCCTGGATGTAGTTCATTTTAGAGAGTCGAAATGTGGCACACATGGTCAGGGATGTGTGTAAAGGTGTGTGTGAAGGTGTGTTTTAAGGTGTGTGTTAAGGTGTGTGTGAAGGTGTACGTGAAGGTGTGTTTTAAGGTGTGCTTGAAGGTGTGTGTGAAGGTGTGTGAGAAGGTGTGCGTGAAGGTGTGTTTTAAGGTGTGTGTTAAGGTGTGTGTGAAGGTGTGTTTGTAGGTGTGTGTTAAGGTGTGTGTGAAGGTGTGCTTGAAGGTGTGTGTTCTAACATACTGTGTAGAACACACCGATCTGTTTCTTCAAGTCACTTCAGAACTGACTACATACGCGGTACATGTTGACCTTAACCCCCTCCCCACACACACACACATGCACACACACACACACACACAGACAGAGACACACACACACACACACACACACAGACAGAGACACACACAGACAGAGACACACACACACACACAGTCCCAGTGAAGAGTCTGCTGTGCAGATCAACAGTACAGCAGGCAATTGACGTCAGAGACTGTCCTCATAAAAACACTGGTGTCCCTGGGGGGATGGCGGAGCTAGGTTGCACATCAGTCTCTCTCTCTCTCTCTGTTCATCTCTCCCTTTTTCCCCTCTCTCTCTGTTCTTCTCTCCCTTTCTCCCCTCTCATTCTGTTCATCTCTCCCTTTCTCTCCCCTCTCATTCTGTTCATCTCTCCCTTTTTCTCCCCTCTCATTCTGTTCATCTCTCCCTTTCTCTCCCCTCTCATTCTGTTCATCTCTCCCTTTTTCTCCCCTCTCATTCTGTTCATCTCTCCCTTTCTCTCCCCTCTCATTCTGTTCATCTCTCCCTTTCTCTCCCCTCTCATTCTGTTCATCTCTCCCTTTCTCTCCCCTCTCATTCTGTTCATCCCTCCCTTTCTCCCCCCTCCCTCATCTTTTTCTCTCAGATCACTTTCCCGGGTAACTTGTAGAAGTAGTACAGTGCTACAGACATTCAGTAAATGCAGTGCAGTGCAGCAAAGATAATGAAATACAGTTCGTTTTGAAAACGGGTAATTTTGAACAGACCGCATAATGTGCTTACACAATTTAAACACTGTTTCTGTTGTATTGTGTAATGTTCGGTCAATACATTTAATCAGATAAAAACAAAACAACAAGAAACTAATGTGTCGAATTCTAATAGTAATTAAAGACCACAGAATGTCTTTAAAATATCAATCTGTAAACGATATTTGCAGGGGAGTAGTGCCGTGAAAAGAAAACGGTCCGAAGTGTTTTGGAAGTTACATGTGCAGAAATGGGGAAGTGAATGGGACATTTTGTTAAAATAATACTCTGTCATCATAACCACAGAAATGCTCTGTTTTTTGTCGGCCTTCTCCGGCCATACCAGGTCCTGTTTGATTCTTAAGACAATCTACATAGTCATGACCCAAGCTATAAACTATTTTACCAACATGAATAATTGTGCATATATTTGCAGCCCTACTTAGTTTCTACCACCTGTTGTTAGTTTTAGTGCACGTAGGTGAAATGGTGCATGTGAAATAATGTTATGCACTGTCAACAGATCGGGTAAAGAACATCCAATAACATAATATACTTCATGTAATGTTAATCTATATTTACAATTAAATATAAAAAGTGTAGAATCTAATTTTGTGTGTGTGTGTTTGTGTACCTGTAATGTGTTTCTATGTGTGTGTTTGTGTACATGGTGTACGTGAGTGATGTGTGTGTATTGTGCTGAAGGAAAACTATGCATGTGTCCCAAATAGAAACATCTATATAGATACTGCACGAAATAAACATGGCGAAACAAAATGAAGATGTGTCCAGACATAAGTACAAACATCAGAATAAATTATATTACATATTTCATATTTATAAACATATAAATGCACGTGTCCCAGTAAGCATTCACACGTGTTCACTTCCTCCACATGTCAGTTGTGTTTTATAGTTAATTCATAATTGATTTCTTCTAATGATTCACCAACAGTCTACATACCATAGCCCGTAACGGCACGGTGTAAAGAAGTCTGATATTTTTGCCAATTTCATAAAAAAGAAAAGAGAAAAGCTCATATATGTGCTTTATTAACTTACAGTGTAATAAAAAATAGAATAAAAAACAAAGAAACAAAGAATAAGAAAGAACACGAGTGAAGGAGGATGGAGCAGGAATGTTAAGTGGGGCTGAACACTGCAGAGGAGGGGGTGAGGGGGGGTGACGATAGACGGAATGGGGGGGAATCAAAAACACATCTGAGCAGGCGAGAGTAAAGACAGAAACACTGACAAAAGACCGGGGGGAGGCATGAGAAGGGAGCAGGGGAGATGAGGTGAGGAGAGATGGGGGAGAAGAGGAGGTGAGGGAGAAGAGAGGGGAGGTGAGGGAGGAGGGAGGGGAGGTGAGGGAGAAGGGAGGGGAGGTGAGGGAGGAGGGAGGGGAGGTGAGGGAGGAGGGAGGGGAGGTGAGGGAGGAGGGAGGGGAGGTGAGGGAGGGGAGCTATCTGCGTCAGAGCCCAAACCAATGTAGTCAGAGAGGGGTGTGTGTGTGTCAGGCAGCTTGCATGTGCATGTAGTATAAACGTGTGTGTGTGTGTGTGTGTGCGTGCACTCGTGTATATGTGTGTGTGTGTATGTGTATGTGTGTGTGCGTGCACTCGTGTATATGTGTGTGTGTGTATGTGTGTGTGCGTGCACTCGTGTATGTGTGTGTGCGTGTGTGTGTGTGTGTGTGTGTGTGTGTGTGTGTGTGTGTGTGCGTGCACTCGTGTATATGTGTGTGTGTGTGTGTGTGCAAGCAGAGACAAAATGTCCGCCAGGACCTCTTCTCCCTCTTCACAGAACTTGCACAAATAACACCCTGGCTCAACTCTTGTCACACGTGTACACACACACACACACACACACACACACACACACACACACACACACACACACACAGGCAAATGCTAACACACGGACATACATACAAGCACACGCATATGCGACCACACACACACACAATCGCAGACCCAGATACAGAACAACACAATAATATTCCCACAACATAAACCGACACACAGCCACAAATGTACAGTGTTTTTCAAGTCCGGATCTGCAGCTCTGTACTGCAAAGTGGAGAGGAGAGAATGAATAACTATGGCAGTTTGTATTGTATTATAACTCCAATAACTTTATTACAAAAAAGATTTGATTAGAATTTACTTTGATTAGAATAAACTATTGATTAGAGACTTCTGTTACTAACATTAAGTGTGCGGCCTAATAAAAATCAATTTCTCTATAGAATGTGAACTGGTAATTTTCTTCACAACGTAGTAAATAAAGTTAGATAGTTATATTAATATGGTTTACTGTTTCAGTCAACAACAGTGCCCAGGTCATTTTCATCAATACAACTGGGCCATATTCACCTCAGAAAACGACGTTTGGGATGATAATAACATGACAGTCACATCATATTTCATTGACAGTGTGTTCTCATATCAAAGCACATGTTCGCAGTTTTAAGTTGCAAATGGGTTTATTAGACTTCAGCATTAGCTGGCCGCAGCCCAATGCTGGTTGGCTCTCTGCTTGTCTAAACCTGGGCGGGAGGCTAGATTCTACTGCTGTAACTGGCGTAGGATGGCCAGCAGGGGGCATTCTTCTCTCTGGTTTACATACTGTGTCATATCTGTCTCAGAACAACTGCCCAGCTTACCGGTTACAACAAGGTGGTAGATATGAGACAATGTCCAGTGGGGACATCACCAGACCTCAAAAAAGTCCTGGCACTCGCGGTCATATAAACCCTGTGCGACTGAAGTCTTGGCCGTGAAAACGGAGCACTCGTTAGGTGTGTTTATAAACACCATCTCAGATGTGTGTGTTAATGTCTGCTCAACAGCCAACATCTTCACACGTATGCACACTGTTATATAAACTCATCACACCAAAATAAATTAATAAATCTATTTTTGCAACTGGATCAAGAGATCCGTGGCTACTCCCAAAAAGACCTGGGGCTGAAGAGAAGCCTAGATATTTCTGGAGAAGACGTTGTCTGTGAACAGACTGACATAGACTATGTCTATACTTTGGAGGTTGGTTGTGGTGATGAGTGGCTTTCAGGGCCCCTTTAAGCTGTGCCAGGACCATCTTTCACCCAAAACGCTTCGCTGCTATCTTGTGACAAACACAAGACGTTCCATATGTGTGTCTTATACACACACACGCTGACACAAAAGCCTGAGCACACACACACACACACACACACACAAACACACCACTCTCTGGTTTACTTGTTTACAATAACCCGTACATTTTTATACAAAGGTTGAAATGGATAAAAGAGGGTTTTTAATGGTGTATATATAGTGATATCACAATCAATCAATCAAATGTATTTTATAAAGACCTTTTTACAACAACTTTTTACTCAATCAATTGCAATTTGCAACGTTAAATGAATGTAGCCTACAGACGTGTTCACTATATGAATAGTGCTAACTTCCTATTTAAAAAAATGTGTACACCCTATAAAACACTCAGCCCTACTTCATGCCTTTTTGTTCACGCCGGATAATGCATCTCCTTGTAAATGACAGCAGCGCAATCAAATAAGAATGACGTCAAAGGACAGAGACAAACGTCCAGTCAAAACTGATACAATGGCTTCATCTTGTGGCCAGGTTGGGGTAGTGCGGTGGAACTCGGTCCTCACCTTCTCAATGCCAGTTGGACAAAAATAGTTGAGGTCACTGCTTCTAACGTTCTCCTCCAACCCGGTTTTAGATAAGCAGTTAAAGGGGCACTTCACTTTAAATGCTGTCCATCATCTATGAGAAATTTGGCAGTGAGATTTGTTTCACACATAATTGGCCAAACAAGCATGGAATGGTTTTCGCACTCATAACGACCCAGTTGCAAAAATGTATTTATTAATTTATTGTGGTGGGATGAGTTTATATAACAGTGTGCATATATGTGCTGTACTGAATGTAGGTGGGTCTGGATCTAACACCATTACTGTTTTGAATACATGGGTCTGGAACCAACACCACGACGGTACTGAATTTAGGTGGGTCTGGATCCAACACCATTACTGTTCTGAATACGTGGGTCTGGAACCAACACCATTACTGTTCTAAATATAGGTGGGTCTGTGTGCTTCCATTTTTGACAGTATACAGATATTCTTGTTTGCCAGTCAATCACGCTGATGCTCCGCCCCCTCATCTCTCTTCACCGCAGCAAGCCAACTGACGTCACAGCCTGTTGCGTCAACGCGGACATTCGGTCTCTCTGTCTCTCTGTCTCTCTGTCTCTCTGTCTCTCTGTCTCTCTGTCTCTCTCTCTCTGAGAGATTTTCCCCCTATAAAATCCTAATAGGATTATTACTCTGTATGGAAAAAGCTCAGCCTTCTAAGATTTTCAACAACAATATATGCTGTAGGGATTCTTGTACGATTTACGCTTTGTTATTTCCTTAAGATACCTCATATATTCTTGCCATTTATTTTAGTCTGATCCCCAAGATAACTGTATAGAAATGTACCTTCTTTGCTACAGCAAGCTAATGAACAGTAGCTTACTTTTAAATATTTTCAAAAGAGACTAATATACAAAATACCAAAATATACAAAAAATACCAAAATACCAAAATATACAAAAAATACCAAAATATACAAAATGCTAATTTCAGGCCACTAAATAAATACTGCAAAATTGATAGAAGGGATGCAGGTCATTTCAATGAGATCACTCTTCCTCCGCTTCTGTACTGGTTCTAATCTGATAGGAAATCATATAAAGCTTGAGTTCATTGAAACCTCAGACTTTAGGCGAAGACCTGCAGCTTACACCTCCCCTCTATGAATTTTGCAGTATTTTGTGTCCTCAGATTAGTATATAGTTCCGTCAAATTTGTATTTTGTGGCCTCAGATTAATATTTTGTGGCCTGAAAATAGTATTTAGTTCCCTCAAATTAATTTATTTTCTACTCCTTGTCACCTCTGGGGCTCAAAGGACCTGACATGGCACGTTTTTATTCATTGTTTACAGTTGAATCATCTGGCCAATCAGGGTAATTTTGTAAATTCTCAGGTCCAAAAGCATCAAGCCTCATTAACTAAGATCTCATCATAATTTACAGAGACCTATCGCGAATTAACTCCCAGATTTCTGAGAAGATATGATAATACACATATTTATGTCTTTTAATTGGTTCAATGATCTGATTAACAATTGCAATACCATTCACACAGTCTCTGACAAATTCATGCAAAAAATAGCAACATGATAAAACTTATTTACACGGTTAACCTCTGCTAAGAGGTGATAATATAATCATGAATATTTACACTATGAACAAGTTATTATCTGTACATAAAGCCCCGGGAATGTTCTGCGTTATAAGCTGAAGACATTCCTCAACGTGAAAAAACATGGAAAAACTATTAGCAGATACAAGCTCAATAGAACTTTGGTTTACACACAGATCATAGCCCATGTTGCTATGATACAAGGTTGTAAAAAAAAAGACAAAAGATGTTTTACACATTGACTGCCTGACTCCTTGACATCCCTGTCTGCTTCTCTTTCTTTCTGTCTAGCACGCAGTGGCTCTCTGTCTCCCCCTACAGGGAGGGAGGTGTACCAGGCGTCCACGCTGCTGTCAGCCGCGTGTGACCATGAGGTCCAGTGTCATACTGCAACAGTGTGGAGCCATCGTGCACCTCTGTGGCAGCGCTGCCATCATACAGCTTGGATCCAACAGGTGGCACTGTCAGGGACTGGGACAGCCCAGGATAATGGCACTGATTGTGACCTTGCAGGAACTGGGAACCAGGGCTGTTGGACACAGATCCTGACTGGGAGACTGGAGTCAGGGTTGGGTTACTCACTGACCACAGGCTGGAGGACTGGCTGGATTCAGAGGAACAGAGAACAGGACTTAATAGAATTAATATTTACAAATCCTGGTTATTACCATTTCAGCAAAAACAGTTCTATGTATCTCGCAACTGTGTGAGAAAGAAAGTGAAGAAAGAGGTCACCAACCTGGAGTTGGGCCCTGTGGAACTACAGCGCATTGGCAGCATGGTGGACTGGAGAGGCACCTGGAGACTGGACCAGTTATCATGTGAGGGCAACATAGACACACAGCCAGAGGAGGAACCGTCTGAGTAACCAGCTGGAACACAAACACAAATATACAATTGTAAACAGACATACTGTATTTAGCAAAAAGACACTCTATTTGGAAAACGGGAGGCTTTTTAAATTATCACAATATACATTACATAATACAACTCTGCATTTATATAAATCTTTGCTCATCTAATAAATGCCATTCATTCTGGAGATCTGAATTGTGTGGCTGGTCAGATAGACTGTGGCTCCCATCATCTGCTCAACTAAATGGCACACACACACACACACACACACACGCACACACAATAAGAGCTGTTTACAGGTCAGAGCAGCCAGCTTACACAAAGACCGGAGAAATGCAGAACACCTCTGGCGTCTGACACATTTGTTTGACATTCTTGTTAATGGTGACAGGAAGTGGGCGACAGGACAGGACTGGTAAAGGTGAAGGGTGGGTAAGTTAAGAAGCACACAGATACTCACTAGGGGAGCTGGTCCGATGGTTGTTGGGGTAGCTGTAGGGTATGGAGCGATATGTTCTCCAGGTGGAGTAGCGTTCACAGCCATGCGTCTGCGGCTGGGGACACCCGAACTGGCCGTGAGAGGTAGCGGGTGGACCCGGGAAAAACCAGCCACTCACTGCATGATGGTGGACCCAGGAAACACAGGGATTTAAATGCATTGGCATAATTACAACTTAATTAGAATTAAATATGTCTTGCTAGGTTTGAAATTAGTTTTAATATTTCTTTCAGAAATTGATGCGCAAAGTTGTCCAATCGGAGTAGGGAGACATTTTTACATCAGAAATTCCGTAGAAAATTACAACAACAAATAAACGATTTAAGAAATGTACATTGTGAATAGCTTGACTGTTGTATGTTGCTGTCTTCCAGGATGTCTTTATGATCCGATCTGTTGAGAGGGATTATAATCAGAGAAGGTTTATAGCTATAGTCTAAAGGTCACGAGTATTTTTTGGCAACAGTGGGAAAAAGGCCTACCTCTCTTTGGCATCGAGAAAGGCCTTGGCAAACGGGTTGTATTTAATTTTCAAGGCAGTTATCTAAAAGGTAAGTACAAGCACAATGTAAAATATACAATTAAAAAACGTTGGATTTATGAAACACATTGATGTAATGTTGTTCACCGACAAACAACAAAACACAACCAGCCCCGGACCAGGACCACTCATTGGAATTACGCATGAGAAATACAGCATGTTCATATTAATTGTACATGTTTGATAAAATGATACAACATATTAAAATTATCAAATTGTTGTTAATTGCACATGTACCTCTTCATTCTGGTAGGCAGTAACTGCTATGAATTGCGTGTCTGGGAATGAGTGGCTTGTGATCAGTCTTTGAGGTCCTCCAACACGCACGATATGGATACGTGGCTCGTATTTGTGCAACGAGTTCAACATGACCTAAAACAGAAATAAAGCAAACGACCAATAACAGTCTTTTTCTTGTTTTTTTCTCGATCTATTTTATTCTTATTTTAATTGAACATCGTGATTAACATTGTCAAAGTGAATACTGGATTATGTAAATAGTTATATATTAAAATGAATATATATGTTTGCCTTACCTGCCCTCCACCGTTGAGTTTGTTGGTGAGCTTGACTTTACTAAACGACACCGGATCTTTCATCCAGTGGGCTCCATAGTTCGGCGAGTCCGGATGAACGTACACGCAGCTCGGGGCTTGGGGCTCGGGTTTGCCCCCGGGGACCCACTCTCCGTTAACGTATTTCCATCGGTGGTTGTCCGCAGCCGTAAAGTCCAGCAGGAAGGAGTACATGGCGTGCGGATCCAACCCTGATATGTTCACTTTTAACACCGGGAACATGCGCCTTCGGTCCGGGGGAAGACAGACAACAAGTGTCAATACATGGTCTTTCACTACTAGGCCTATTGCGTAAAACTGTCTTAGAAATACATGTTTTAGAATTGACACAATTATTTCAAGTGAAAACCTGATTCGGTTTTTATGCCTTTTTGTAAATATAAATTCGTTATGTGTTGCTTCTTACATTTTACAGGAAAACGAATAATATTAGGAATTATATCAACTAATAAAAAAGCATTGTTTTCTTTTTTTCGTATACTTTTTACTGACTGTAGTTCTAAGGACATGTATCCATCAGAATAAATAGGTCATTATCATTTGTCTAACTAAAAATGAATAATGTAGCCTGGCCTACACCTAGTTACATGTGTGTCTAAAGGGAAGCCAAAATATAAATGAATAAATAACAATAAAACGAATACATATATAAATCATATCAATAAATAACTAATACGTTGATTACCTTCCATTTTTGGTTACAATCATTTCATTCGTGAGTTCCTTGAACTTCTTCCACAGATGGTTCTCATCCAACCCAACTTTAAGTTCACTCTCAGTGGGATCCCCCTTCTCCCTGCCGGCCTGTAGCTCGTTCTCCACGGCAGTGAGTAGGTGCTCCACCCGGTACGGTGTCACGGTCTCCGGGAAGTCCCCGGAAAATGAAGCCATTCTATTTAACAGCTCCAGGATAATAAATACACGAATAACACATGTATTTGGTCGTGGACTTTGTAATTATCCGAAATATCTATCCCATCTCAGTTCCATGTGAATTTATCTGATGCAATTACAAATGTGTGGCCTACTCTGAAATATCAGCCCTTAAACGCTGATTGGCTGATGGTAGCTTTGATGTCTCCCGTCTGTTCAGCCATTGGTTGAATACGGCCCTATAAATAACATGGATGAATAGAGGGACGGACAGGACGGTTAAATGATATGAACTCGCTGATCGATAGGTAATTTAAAGGCCACCCTATTCGTTTTTCGTTTATATCTGTCGATGTTTACGTATTTAGGATGTATCAAAAACAAACATGCAAAAACAGTGGGGAAATTATCATTTTGGCCGTTCAGATGTTTATAACAGTGTTGCCTCAATTTCTCCTTTGACTTCAAGTTAACTTTTAGAACAACACTTAACATTCTCTAAAATTCTCTTACTGTTTTAAATGTTGCTTGCTTTTAATAGATAACAAGCCTATGTGTTTGGTCTGCAGACATTTCATGAGCGAAACAACGTTAGAATAATCTTTTCCAAGAGGAGGTCCATCAGGTGTGAAATTATTTCCCAATTTCCACACCATTTCCCACGACGACTGAGAGGGGTATTGAAGTTGTTTATTAGTTTCGGTGCCTGTGGGGGGGGGGGGGTGCAGGAAATGCAGTACAGCATATAACACCTCATGAAATAATGGCAGGGGGGCACATTTAGGGTTTGCGACAATCAGACAACACTTCCCTAAAAGAGTATTTATTCAGACAAATCATTTGATGTAAGATAATCAATCGAGGGAGGAGAAACCCTCATTCTAGACAATGTCAAGTATTGATTTTAAACGAATAACCAAATGCAGAATGTACCAATGCATCATTTTGTAAAATATGAAAAAGAAATTATATGAACAACACCACTCCATCCCGACCAGTATAGACTATAGCCTACTATGTA
Organism: Dallia pectoralis; assembly: GCA_029465975.1. Taxonomy (NCBI): domain Eukaryota; kingdom Metazoa; phylum Chordata; class Actinopteri; order Esociformes; family Umbridae; genus Dallia; species Dallia pectoralis. Next base: position 2,024,181 of record CM055759.1, read on the forward strand.
CAATAAAAATAACTGTATTACAATATATTGCCTAATGCCTATACTTCTATTTAACGTATAGGTTCAGATGGGAATTGACAAACTCAAGTTTCATCAAATTTCAACAAAGAACCCTACTATGCTGTCTCGTCCCCATTATAAATCCTCCAAAGCGTAGATCCACAGTCGATCACCTAAACCGGATCAATAGAAGATGAATTGGTGAACACACTTTTGTTTAACATTGGATAATAAAAGTAAATCATCTTAAATACCTTTGACGGGTCCCGCAGACACACTTCCTCCATGGACAGCGGCTCGGGAGTTTTGACGCATGCGTGCGTGTCTCTAAATAAAAACACAACAATACATAGAACCGATGAACCATATAAGCAGATCAGGAACGAGGACAGATCAGGTGAGGTACCGGGCTATTAGATTAGAAAATGGACCCGAATAAATATGGCAGCTAAACAAGCTATTGGAATATCAAATGTGAGGATTCAATTCCTTAATACATTTTTTTGCTGAACAAAAGTATAAAGTAAACATGGGGACAATAGCACAATTCCGGCTAATTCTAATTAGGGTCAATGAGGGGGTTAGCAATTTGTCAGCCATGGCGTCTCTCATTTTAAATGATTTGAATTTAGTTACACTACCATCTACTGTATGTATACCGCTGCCTGAGGGCAAACAGTTGGTTTGTTAGATGTTTGTCAGGGTTTTAGTGCCTCTGGGATAGTATGCTTACCCTGCAGACGGTGTGTTCCTCAGTCTCTGACCCAACCTCTCCGGACCGGACCTCTCCAGACTGGACCTCTCCAAACCCGACCTCTCCAAATCAGACCTCTCCAGACCCGACCTCTCCAAACCAGATCTCTCCAGATCGGACCTCTGCAGACCAGACTTCTCCAAACCAGACCTCTCCAGACCCGACCTCTCCAGACCGGACCTCTCCAAACCAGATCTCTCCAGATCGGACCTCTGCAGACCAGACTTCTCCAAACCAGACCTCTCCAGACCTGAGGCCAGGTTAGAGATCTGTATATCACGGCTGGTTCTGGTCCAATCATGGCAGGGCAAAGGAGGAAGGGAAGGAATGTTCCCGGCACTGCTCCGTCTCTTCTTTTCTTTTGCATGAAAAACATGCTTCATCTATTTTAGATTAAAATACACCTAGTTAGAACTGGGATTCAACCGAAGAACCTTTCTCAGATGCTCTAAATGCAACCTTCCGGTGAGGCAAACAGGGTCAGTAAGGATGCAGCGATTGTGAAGTTCTTGGCCGTAACCGATGCCGATGTTATTCATTTTATTTTGCTTTTGAATCAGAATCAGAAAAGTGTTTATTCGCCATTGAATGTGTGAACAGACAAGGAATTTACTGTGGCAGGAAGGTGATTACATGCAACATAAGAATAGAACAATATAAATTAAACTAAAGGGATGAGGGGGTAGAGGGATAGTATGTACCAAAAATAACAATAAGATACCAAAAAACAACAGTGCAATAGAGCAAAAAATGTAGTGCAAATCAGGCAATGTGCAAAAGGAGTGGGTCAGAGTTCGAGGGTTAAGTGAGATGGGTCATAGTTCAAGGCTTGTGTGCACCCCTGGCCTTGTTGAGGAGGCCAGTAGCACATGGGAAGAAACTGTTCTTGTGCCGTGAGGTTTTGGTCCTGATGGACCAAAGCCTTCTGCTGGAGGGGAGTGGATTGAACAGCGAGTGTCCGGGGTGAGAGGGGTCTGCCACAATCTTCCTAGCTCGCCTCAGAGCCCTCGAGGTGTGCAGATCCTCGAGGCTAGACAGACTGCAGCCTATCACCTTTTCAGCTGAGCGGATGATACGCTGCAGTCTGCTCTTGTCTTTGGCTGTAGCAGCAGGGTACCAGATGGTGATGGATGAGGTGAGGATGGACTCAATGATGGCTGAGTAGAAGTGGACCATCATAGTCTTAGGCAGGTTGAATTTCTTCAGCTGCCGAAGGAAGTACATCCTCTGTTGTGCTTTCCTGGTCAGTGAGCACTTAAATCCCACTTGAGGTCCTGTTGGAGGATGGTGCCCAGGAAGCGTAAGGACTCTACCGTATTGACGGGGGAGCCACACAGGGTGATGGGTGAGAGTGGGGCTGAGTTTCTCCTGAAGTCCACAACCATCTCCACTGTCTTTAGAGCATTGAGCTCTAAGTTGTTCTGGCTGCACCAGGTCACCAGTTTGTCAGCTTCCAGCCTGTAGTCGGACTCGTCCCCACCGGAGATGAGCCCAATGAGGGTGGTGTCGTCCGCAAACTTCAGGATCTTAACAGATGGGTGACTTGAGGTGCAACTTGTTGTAATTTATTCCCCCTTTTGTGTCAGGGAAACCATTTTAAAGTTATTCAGCCCTTCATTACAGTTCATCACACATTAAATACAATCATACTCTGCACAAAATGTATGAGACACAACTGTTAAAAATCGGCCACTGCCATTGGCAAATGTCTTCTTATTCGCCAGTAGGCCAATGCCAGTAAACAGCGCAAATATCGTCCGATACCGTATCTGTGAATTCCCAATTTAAAAGTCATTATAACAATTCAATATCAAGTCTGTGATCTGTCTACTGAAGTCTTAATGTGGTGTCCGACCATCCGGTGAGGCCATCACACCAGAATCTGGCACAAAAAAAGAAATCCTAAGAAATGCTGAAATTAAACCACTATTGTGAAATGTTCCAACTTTTGCCCCAAACAGCGGTTGCTATGGCAGCCTCCAGCGCCAACACACATGAGGAACGAGCAGATCTAACATCCATGTGTGATTTTCTATCTTCTACAGAGGAGGCCTCTACAGTGTGGTTAGTGTGTTGTGTTACGGCGTGTGTTTTGGACCTGGGTCTGAGGTGACCCAGACAGTTACTCACCAGATCTCGGACACTCCTCCCCTGGTCCGAACAGCACAGGATATGTCTGTCTCTGTCCTGTAGCAACCTGTTCCGGCCCAGTCAGAGTTCACACCAAGTAGAGAAAAACAAACCATGCACAGTTTAAAGAGAGACCACAGCTTCTGTGTCCCGGACGGCTTTTTAAGACCCCATCAAAAGTAGGTGTTGCTTTGTTCACCAAGCTACTGTATTTCTTGACTACTGTATCTCTCTGCTACTGTATTTCTCTACTACTGTATTCCTTATATACTGTATTCCTTAAATACTGTATTACTTAAATACTGAAATGCGTGAATTCATCTTGGTCAGTGGGCTTTAAGAAAGAAGAGTTTTTTTGCGTTAAGAAGAAGCAGAGGAGGAGGAAGAAGAAAGAACAATGTTGTTACAGACCAACCTCTGAGAGACGGCCATGTTGGTGAGGGACAGAGTGAGCTAGAGAGTCCATACCAACCTCTGAGAGACGTCCATGTTGGTGAGGGACAGAGTGAGCTAGAGAGTCCATACCAACCTCTGAGAGACGTCCATGTTGGTGAGGGACAGAGTGAGCTAGAGAGTCTATACCAACCTCTGAGAGACGTCCATGTTGGTGAGGGACAGAGTGTGCTAGAGAGTCCATACCAACCTCTGAGAGACGTCCATGTTGGTGAGGGACAGAGTGTGCTAGAGAGTCCATACCAACCTCTGAGAGACGTCCATGTTGGTGAGGGACAGAGTGTGCTAGAGAGTCCATACCAACCTCTGAGAGACGTCCATGTTGGTGAGGGACAGAGTGAGCTAGATAGTCCATACCAACCTCTGAGAGACGTCCATGTTGGTGAGGGACAGAGTGTGCATGCGTCTTAGCCTCTTTATAGTCATCTCTGCCTTCTTACTCTTCTCTGGTATCGCCTCAACTACCTGGTTTCAGGAACGACATATTAGATTAGATTCAACTTTATTGTCATTGGAAAGTACAGTACAACAAAATGCAGTTTTGTAAAGTTAAATAGGACACATACTGCTACATACTGCTACATAGTGCTACATACTGCTACATACGGCTACATACTGCTACATACTGCTAAATAGTGCTACATCCGGCTACATACTGCTACATACTGCTACATATGGCTACATACTGCTACATACTGCTACATACTGCTACATATGGCTACATACTGCTACATACGGCTACATACGGCTACATATGGCTACATACTGCTACATAGTGCTACATAATGCTACATACTGCTACATACGGCTACATACGGCTACATACTGCTACATAGTGCTACATATGGCTACATACGGCTACATACTGCTACATACAGCTACATAGTGCTACATAGTGCTACATAGTGCTACATAGTGCTACATACTGCTACATACTGCTACATACGGCTACATACGGCTACATACTGCTACATAGTGCTACATACTGCTACATACTGCTACATACGGCTACATATGGCTACATACTGCTACATACTGCTACATACGGCTACATACTGCTACATACTGCTACATAGTGCTACATACGGCTACATACTGCTACATACTGCTACATACGGATACATATGGCTACATACTGTGATACTATAGGTGATATGATATCTGAATGGGCACAAACACAGCGGACAAACAATTAACACACCACTGGAGACTTGTTTGTCTTTAAGTTCTTCAGAAAACTTGTGTGAAGTGCTGCAAACCTGGGATCCTTCACCTGTGGGAAACATGAAGTTTTAGTCAAGTTCACCTGACCACCCCTCAGATTCTGGTTCCTCTCTAGGCTTCTTCCTACTGTTTGACTACTAGGGTTCTCCCCTGCCACTACCGTGCATTAACATCTGCTGCTTGTTCTTTGGCATTTCAGTATCTATAGTAATATCTGTAAAATCACTTTGTGACAACTACTAATGTTAAAAAAGAGCTTTATGAAATAAATGTATTTAATTGAACCACTGACACTCCCATGGCCCGTGGAGGAGCAGAAAACCCGGTATCATGGTAGAGTGTCTGTGTCAGAGGTGTCATGCGAGCAGGTGTCACCTTCCACAGTCACCAGTGTCCTATTTGGCACCCTACCCTGCCTTCTCACCCCCTCCCCAACACCCCCTGTCCAATCCTATATAAACCTTACACAGAGCACCATGGTGTGATGTGGACCGGAACCAGAAGTAACCAGCTGAACATCACTCAGGCTGAAGCATTCTGGGTAAATTGCATGAATATGATGCCCAAGTGGGGAGCCCACCCAGCAGGGATTTGGGGTTTCTTCATCTCTTTCTCTGTCTTTTCTCTGTCCCTGACATTTCCGGTATGATGAGAAACAGGGCCAGGATGAGGGAATGTTGCGGTGTGGGTCGGTTTGACACGTTATGCGTGAGTGTGAGTGTGAGTGTGAGTGTGTGTGTCTGTGTGTGTGTGAGAGTGTGAGAGTGTGTGTGTGTGTGTGTGTGTAGTTTCACACGCACCTTAATGAGAAGTCTTTGCTTAATGTCATCATGTTCTGGCTGCTGTTTGACACGGGGGAGGTCAGCTGCACAGGTTTCCCCAAGGTCTTTCTCCTGAAGTCCCTCTTTGAGCTCTATCTCCGGACGCCCCTCTTTGAGCTCTATCTCAGGAAGTCTCTCCTGTGACATCAGCCTATTTTCTGTCTCCAGAATCTGTGGGCCAAGACCAAAAAGCAAATGATCTGTGTAGTGAGGTCAGTTTAACTAGATTAGGGTGCCAACTGAGATCCAGATTCCAACATCTCCTGGGAGGTTCGCAGGTTTGAAGTGACAACAGAGGTCCAATGGACCAATCTCCAAAACATAGTTAACATAGTTTTACCCTGGGTAATGTTTGTAGACAAGGAGCTGGACTGTGAGTGTGTGTGTGTGTGTGTGTGTGTGTAATGGCCCCCAGTTGGCCTATAGGGGTTTCTAAAGGAAACCCAAAACAAACATATTACATTGGCTTGGGCCTCCCCCCTGCCGCCATACAGCCGCCGCGATACACCGATATACCTGCGGCAAAGACAAGCAGGAAAAACTGAACTGAAACTATGAAGACTCATTGGAGCCAGAAGGACTCACCTGGTCCAGGTGTTCTGTCTCCTCAGTAGGCGGTCCCAACATCTGGCTCCATTTCCTGACTTCTGACATCATATCAGGTGCCGAGCGGGAACCAATCACTGTCAAGGTATATGGTATTACCTATATAGTTCGATACTCTGCCGTTGGACCACTGATTTCACATTGGAAAACAAGTACTAAAACAGACATAAAAACTATAACATTTAGGTTTTATTTATTCTTTTAGTTCCTATAAGGCTTTATCAATCTAGATAATCTATTTTTAAATGGCCTAAGCTTTTATAGAGACAAACTCAGTTCTGGTTACGTTGAGTTGACCGTAAAAATAACCAGAGAAGAACTCAACTCGTCTTCCTGATCTCCTGCACTGTTCTGTCCAGCTGAGCCGGTCTAAGATGGTGGTCGTGAACCGAAAGCCACAACTGCTCATGGTCCTGGAGGTTCTTCAGATAACCACGTTGAGACAACAGGTTCTGAAGGTCCTGGATCTGGAACATAGAGGTGGGTAGAGAGGACTAATGCTTTATGCTATCCACATGGCAAACACTGGGTGGTTGGAAGATCTATGAAGAGGGTCACATTACCCATGAACATTTTGGAGATCGTAGTGCCAGTTAGACTTTACCAGGTAGTAGGTGCTTTTAGGAAGAGACCTCAGGAACGTGTTGTCATGGCAGAGCGTAGAACGGGCTAGCTTTCTCTGTTTCTGTTGACATCAAAGCAGACAGACAGAACGATAAGAAAACAAGAACTATAAAGACAAACAGATAAATATGAAAGAACTATAAAGACAAACAGATAAATATGAAATAACTATGGATGGATAGACAGACAGACAAACAGAGGAACAGACGGCAGACAGCTGTGAGGGAGATGAGGTGAGACCAGAAACAGGAGATGATGTCCTCCCATTCCGTGTGCAGGGAACCAGAGTGCTCATAACAAATTACAAGTAAACACGGAGCCACAGCAAGCTATTTAACCACCACTGAGACCAATTAGGACCCCGGCCACAGGGTGTCCATAGCTCTGCCTGCTAGGGTCCTGCCTCCAATTACTGACCTCGTGTTGACCGACCTTAAGGTTCTGGACAGGCATAGTCTACAGACATCACGCCTCCTGTTCTTACTCTGATTAATGACCGCGTTTATTTTGCAAAGAAACGTGAGGACGCGGGACAGGTAAGAGGTGTGTTTAGCATATTCATGTGATTGTCATTGTCATGGTTACACACAAAAAAACAGAAGAAATGAGGAGGGAGGCTTAATGAAAGAGAAAAGGGTCGATTCTGATGAAAAGGATGTAAAACATTTTTTTTCACTTTATAAATCATGGACTAAGGAAAAAGAGAGAGCAAATTGGGACCAGCTTGATCAGTCCGTCTGTAACCAGAGTCCCTCTGTTCACACTGCAACTGAAGGACCACAACTGGGCTGTTTTATTTGCTTAGCAATTTGTACCAAGCTTGTAAAGGGCTTTGCAGTGCATGGGCTTAACTGGTCTCTATGTCTCGCCTCAGACTGCAAATCATTAGAGGAGACAATCACTGCCCTCCGAAGATGCCACGGTTTTTATAGAAGGGGAAAATAAAACAGGAGTCACCAACCCCTCTTCTGTCTCCCGCGGGGATTCTCTTTCCCAGGGACTGAAAGTGCATTTATGGCCCCGCTCACACCCCATAGTGGAAAGGTCAAAATCAAAGTCAACCACCTCTCCAAACTTCTCAATTCCCCCCTGTGCTCAGAATGCACATAGTTCTTTGAAATTGTCTAAAACGTTTTTGTAACTTTACTTATTGAAGTAAGTTAAATGAAATGCCATTACTCCTTATAGCATTCTGACTAATACCAAACCTGAGCATGAGACAAAAACACAAAAGGATAGAACAGAACTCCGCCCCTGATTTCAGGAAACACAGGCTCAACTTGGTTATTTGTTCATTAATGACAGGAACAGTGATCTGGATTATGTGGGTGTGACCACAGGCCCTCAGAATGAGCTGAAGAGGCCACAACGTGTGAATGAGGAAGACAGAGGTGTGGAGGGTTGGGTCTTTGATTTCCAGGGTCTGGGTTGTGTATTGCAGCCCAGACGTAGGGGTGAGATGTGTGCAGGGGGGGGGGGCTAAAGGGGTGGCTATCTGTATTAATGGGTGGTAAGACAATGTCCAGAATATCCCAATGATTATTAACTGACACTTGGGAGGAACCTACCTGAAATTGTGTCATAGTACCTGCTCTTAGACCGGCCAAACAAAAAATATGTTTGGTCAAAGGGATACATCCCTGGGTTCTGCCATTATCTTCCTGGAGATCTACCCTCCTGTGGGTTTTAACTCTCATCTGGAGGACTACCATTTGAGCATGTCTTAGTTTTATTTTGTTATTGTTATTATATATTGTAATTTTGCACTAGAGTTGGGTTGGAGCAAACACCTTTGGCGGGACTCTGGCTCTTAGAGTACTAAAGCCTTTGAGAAGACCAGTGAGTAACCTGTTACCGCCTCCTGTTGGCGTCTAGCTAGTATTACATGACAACTTATACAGACGGCTTGCTCTGTGCTTTTTTCTGAGGCGTTGAGATGAAACAGAGGTCACATTATTGGTTGTTAGTCATAAAATTGACTTTTCTTGTGTGCATCTAAAACAATGTAGTCATTGAAACAATGTGCTCATTCATTCACACCTGTCGAAAGCACATTTAAATGTGTATTCCCCACCTGTGTATGTTCATCCTGTATGGCTGCTGGGGCCTCCAGGGCGAGTCGTTTCCTCTCCAGTCTCTGTGTGCGAACCTTCTCTGTGAGCAGGGCGAAGTATCGATGGTACAGGACGTCTCTCAGGCGGTACATGCACCTGTAAGCCACTAGATGGCGCTGATTGACAATAATAACAAAACGGGAAATAGATGTAATATTCAGTGTTGTTGAGAAGAAGCCAAAATCAGAAAAACATTTTTGAATTGTGTGTGGAAGCAACAGGCAGAAAATGTTGTTCCTATAGCTTAAGTAAATTGACAAGTAGAATAAAGGCTTAATATGAACGATTGAGTCCACCCAATGGAATAAAGAACTCTTGAGTCCACACAATGGAATAAAGATTATATGATTTCTTGAGTCCACACAATGGAATAAAGACAATATGAACTCTAGAGCAGAACAGGGGTTGGGTCAGTTCTGTTTAAATTATTCTCAATCAGATTTGGGTTTATTTTCCTAATTGACTGGAATTCCGATGGACCTCAAGCATGGACTGTAGCCATGTGAGGCTTAGTTCTGGTGGGACCAACCTTATCTATCAGAACCTGTCGTTTATCGATGGCCTCTTGGTCCGACCCAATCCCAACTGTAGCCTTGTCAGTAAGACCTCCAGCCCCAAGGCCCCAATCCATCTGCTTCCTTCCATGACCTCCAACCTGTGGTCCAGTGTCTCTGCTCCTTCCATGACCTCCAAACTGTGGTCCAGTGTCTCTGCTCCTTCCATAACCTCCAACCTGAGGTCCAGTGTCTCTGGTTTTTCCATGACCCAGCTTCTTCCTCAGAGAAGGCTGGTCTGAATTCTCTGCCTATAACCAGGGTAAAAAACAAACACCTTCAATTTGGTTTCATTCAGTGTGATTGTGTCTCCTGGTAATCAACGTGTGCAATTATTGTTATTTTTAACTACATACACTTATATCAATTTTGGCTTAGTATGGGTCAAATTCTGTGCCCTATTAAAGATACATTTTCATCGTTTTCAAGGAAATGCCACGCTTGCTCCACTAAACCCATGATTGATACAAGGAGCAATTGAACTGTCAGCAGCTCTGGTAAATACATGTCTTATTTATTGTCATTAAGGAGGTGGGATGAATGTCTTCCTCATGTTATTTGTGAGGTAAGCAGATCATTCTGCCAAAAACAACAGGTTGGCTTGAGGGACAGTCTGTTCCAAACACGAGCTGGCATAAAGACAATCTGTTCCAAACAGGACAGTCTGTTCCAAACACAGGTTGGATTAAAGAAGGGGACAGTCTGTTCCAAACACAGGTTGGATTGAAGGGAAGGACAGTCTATTCCAAACACATGTTGGATTGAAGGGAAGGACAGTCTATTCCAAACACAGGTTGAATTAAAGAAGGGGACAGTCTGTTCCAAACACAGGTTGGATTGAAGAAGGGGACAGTCTGTTCCAAACACAGGTTGGATTAAAGAAGGGGACAGTCTGTTCCAAACACAGGTTGGATTGAAGAAGGGGACAGTCTGTTCCAAACACAGGTTGGATTAAAGAAGGGGACAGTCTGTTCCAAACACAGGTTGGATTAAAGAAGGGGACAGTCTGTTCCAAACACAGGTTGGATTGAAGGGAAGGACAGTCTGTTCCAAACACAGTTTGGATTAAAGAAGGGGACAGTCTGTTCCAAACACAGGTTGGATTGAAGGGAAGGACAGTCTGTTCCAAACACAGTTTGGATTAAAGAAGGGGACAGTCTGTTCCAAACACAGGTTGGATTAAAGGGAAGGACAGTCTGTCCCAAACACAGAATAAAATGGAACAAAGCGGTAGTCTCCATGGTAGCAGGAATATCGGCTCTATGATGTAACCCCACGTGTCCCCCACTGGAGGGGGCACTTCTCATATAATTGCCTCAGGTCTGGACATTGTGTACTTGTGTTCTGCAAGTTTCTTTAGAAAACGAATGAGCAAAATGAGTCTGCAGTCCTCCCATCAATGCACAGCATCACACACGCATGGAGGCTTTTGAATCAATGTGAGGACCCAGAATGTATAGTATCGTTATAAATATATTTTACCTTGACCCTAACCGTTATGCCTCACCTTAACTCCTTATCCTAATGTCTACATTTAACTCTAAAGTCAGATAAAGCTTTTTGCTAAAATGAGGACCAGCCAATGTTTCTTAATATGCATGGGCTTCTTTGTTATACAGGTGAGGACAAAAACGTGTAAAGTAAAACAGGAACATACACACGAACACCCAGAAACGGGAGACGTACGGTGAATAAATAGAGAGGTAAATATAGAAAGAACAGTTAACGGGAAAAAAGAGAAACACAGCAGAAAAGACCAAAAAAGGAAAGACGGAAGACGTGGAACACAGAGAGGATGGAAAAAGGGAGGAGGGGGAAGTGGGTGGAGGAGGTGGTGTTAACGGATGTACAGGGAGGGGTAAGTGGATAGAGGGGGAGGGGTTGTTGAGCAGAGGGGTAGTGGCTAGTGAAGGGAGGGAAGGGGTTCGTGGATGGAGGGGGAGGGGTTAGTGAGTTGAGGGGGAGGAGTTAGTGGGTGGAGGAAAGGGGTTCGTGGATGGAGGGGGAGGGGTTAGTGAGTTGAGGGGGAGGAGTTAGTGGGTGGAGGGAAGGGGTTCGTGGATGGAGGCGGAGGGGTTAGTGAGTTGAGGGGGAGGACTTAGTGGGTGGAGGGGGAGGAGTTAGTGGGTGGAGGGAAGGGGTTCGTGGATGGAGGGGGAGGGGTTAGTGAGTTGAGGGGTTAGTGGGTGGAGGGGGAGGAGTTAGTGAATGGAAGGAGGATGAGTAGTGGGTGGATGGGAGAGGTTAGTGTCACAGAATCATCATGATAATTGGAACATGACCAAGGCATACTGGGTAAGAGAGAGTGTTTCCGGTGGTTACCAAGACAACTGCACCTAGAAGTGTTGCTGCTTCCTGCTTTGATAATTAATCTGAACAGGACCACAGTCAAACATAGTCCATTACATATGAGCATAATCTGACTTGGGATCTGCTAACAGATTTGGAGCATGTGTACTTTATTCACTGAAGGTTTCACGCAGCTGATTCTACCTGCCACTACTCTAGCCTCTCTACAGGACAGGACAGAATCAGAAAGGTTTATTGCCACGTTTGTTTGCACACACAAGGATTTTTTTCTGACCCATAGAGGGAAGAGAGAGAACAAGAGAGCTGAGATAAGGAGAGGTTATGAAATAGAGATGGCACCAGAGGGAACGACACACACAATGACGGAGACATTGAGACATTACATCGGAACACCATGTCCGTGTCTCTCAACCCCTGCATGACATCATCCACATCACTGCTGTAGACCAGACAGGAGCCTACAGTATTCCCTGGAGACATCAGTACTGTAGACCAGACAGGAGCCTACAGTATTCCCTGGAGACATCACTACTGTAGACCAGACAGGAGCCTACAGTATTCCCTGAAGACATCAGTACTGTAGACCAGACAGGAGTCTACAGTATTCCCTGGAGACATCAGTACTGTAGACCAGACAGGAGCCTACAGTATTCCCTGGAGACATCACTACTGTAGACCAGACAGGAGTCTACAGTATTCCCTGGAGACATCACTACTGTAGACCAGACAGGAGTCTACAGTATTCCCTGGAGACATCACTACTGTAGACCAGACAGGAGCCTACACTAGGCCTGTTTATGTACGAGCAGGCCTACAAAAAGTGAGACTTAAAATGTGCTCATTTCAGAACTTTGTCTGTGCTAACTTTTTGAGTAAAACATGACACAGGGGTAAGCCTGTATTGTTTAATGAATGTTGATTGGCTGGTTCAGCAGATCCCTTACCTGTATGGGTACGACAGATGACAGGTAGGTCTCCCAGATGGAGGGCAGAGTGCTGGCTTGGTGGATGTCTTTAGACTTTGACTTCATCATGAATAATCATCACCATGCAGTTAACCTTTCACCATGAGATTTGACACCTAAATTACAGTTGAATAACAGGAATGCAGGAAGTATTACAGTGTGGCTCTAAAAGGTATTCTGCCCCGTTGGACTTTTCCACATGTTATTCTGCTACGACATGACATAAGTCTAACCCTAACCCTCTCCAAGCCTGATTCCTCTCTAGTTCTCTTCCAAAGTGTCAACCCTTTAAGCATCAAATGTTATCCCCAATTTGAGGCAGCTCTTGCTGTTGCCTATATTTGGGGATCTTAGCTCTGATTGGGGGTCATTTTGGCATTCTCTGTATGGTTTATTGTTGTAATGTTTGTTTGTCACTGGTTGCTGCGGTTTTGTTTGTTATTTACGTCAGTAAACAATTTTATTAAATTGCCAGCTCTGGGCCTGCATTATTCCTTAACTCAACCCGTGACAGTAAGGGACAAAATATTGGATACTGCAAAGTAGCTACAGATAAATCCTGGAAAAAAATATTTTTTTTGGAAAAAATTGACCTTCTACGTCCTAAGTCCCACTGAAAGGGCATCACGGAGCTTGAGCAATTTTGCTTAGACGAATGGACTTCAAATGTGGTTTAAATGTGCAAAGACTGTAAAGACTTATCCTTAAATTAAAAAATTGCTTCCAAAAGTGCCTACCAAATATTGACTAACAAGAGTATTTGTAATGTATTTAGAACAATTTCTAGATTTAATTTTTGACTGACAATACAGACTATTTGTGTTGATCAGTGGCCTCATGATTTATCTAATGTTGTGACACTATAATTTGGTCTAAGAAGTTAACTATCCAGATTCACTGTTCATTAAACAGTCTGCAGCTTGCACAATATCAACAATTAAAGAAACCCAATGACAATTATAATCTATTCAAGTTATTTTAGCATAGTAGCCTACTGTGACATTTCAATAAGTTGTTTAATTCTTACAAATCTCTAAACTTTTCTCAACGTCTGTACTTAGTTCACTTACCCCACAGAACAGGATGTCAGAGTGTTGGGTAGCCAAGCTCTCCCGTTACCAAGTAACACGGAAGCACAACTTTCTTTTTTTTTTTTTTTTTTTTACTTTCAGTCAATTCCCAGCCGGTCTGGTTGTAAAGACTGAATGAGTCTGGGAAAAAGTGCTCATAAAAGAAAAGTTCTTTCTGTCTCAGAGACTGTGACTATTGATGCCCCTATATCTATCTGTTATTGTTTTATCTTTCAGCTTACAGCAGGCCAACCGGTTGACCTCTTGTGACAGGATGGACGTTATTTTATTTATTTATGATGTCCCAAATAACTATTACACTGCCGGTTATTTACCCTAACAACATGGGAGCATTGTGATTTGGAGGAAAGACCATTGCATATGAAACATAATAAATGTCCTAAAAATCACTGACTGCGGTTAATTGTTCTGTTTGACGTGTGTTTATAGACAGGTTGCTGCGATACCATGATAATTACTTCTATTCTTTATTCTCAGAGCTGTTGCCAGAGCCACTTTGCTCTCTAGAAACAGACGCACTATACAACACATCCACTACTCACTACCCCTCAGGGTCAACGAGTTGGACAGTAGAAGCAGGTCGACCTACTAAGCGTATTGATTAAATTAATGGCTCACGGGCCTAATTGCGTTATCGCGTGCACCCACCGATTAACGGTTGAGCTCTATGACAACGCTGATTAACACACGTTCCAATCAGAAGCTTAGATTTCCCTATTTAGTTATTACCCAGGAGGCATCAGGAGCTGGACAGGTTGGTGAGACCTATTGCCTATAAAAAGACATCATGGATGCCCTTGATGGAGTTTGACTTGCTGATGGATGTGAACTGTTGTCTCTGAATTGCCCGACATACCTTGTACTTTAAATGGACAATTATGAGCACATTGCTGACAAGGGTGAAATTAAAATGAGACATTTCAACAAATGAAATAAGTAAAATGCGTGAGAGAATGTAGATTTCAAAATGTTTACTTAATACAAATAGCATAACAGAGGTGAGTATATGGAACATCTCGGATCTATAATAAATACCCCATGGTTGATCCACCCTCACAAACAGGTTCTCTTGGATTTTCCAAAACAATGCAAAAGAAACAGTCTCGTCTTCTGATTTCAGAGTAAAAAAACAAACACTCGTCGGATTTACAAAGTAAATGTGCAAAGTAAGTACACCCGACCGTGGCCGTTCGGCGGCTATTGTTCTCGGGCACAAAGGAAGAGGATCGGCCCTGATGCCCAAATATGGAATAAGGAACCGTAAATGAAAACACAAGCCACGTGCAAAGAGAACAGAGTACCAGTGTTCACAGTAAAGGGATTTAATCATTGGAGAAATGAGTTAAAACCCAATCCCATACTGTGTTGGTATTGGACGTGCGTAATGGTGCGCAATGTGCGTGAACAGTCTGCTCTCCTTTGTGTCCAATTTCCACAACTACCCACTTATCTCCACATAGCCCTACTACAGTCCATAACCCGGCAAATCAGTCGACACCATCAGCTTTTAAGATGCGGTAGTGTAGATATTTTGTCCACTTTGCCTAAAGCAGCCGCGCTCTCCACCCCTCTCAACCACTCTTTGCACTTCCTCACAACAGTCTCATCCACGTCTCCGTCCTCTTCCTCGTACTCTACGTCATCGTACTTATACCGGTCATTTAGTAAGGAGATTTTGACTATGGCCGTGATGTCCTCTGCATGTTCCGCGGGGACAGTGCTTTTGGACACACCGCCCTGGGTCCGCTTGGAGGGAAACACTCGCCGGTGCCGGAGGTCCACGGACGCACAGCACTTCTGCTGCTTGGCAAGCGTTTGTTTCTCCAAGCTGCGCTTTTGTATGACGAGAATGGCCTCGGGTGTGAGGCTCAGGGAGAATTGGATCTCCCGTTCTTCGTCTCCCGGGTCGTCCTTTCCAATGGAACAGCGCACAGGCTGTTTGCTCTGGTCCCGGGGTGCGGAGGACTCAACCGGACTGGACCGCGGCACCCTGCGGCAGGAGTCCTGGGGTTGTTTGGGCAGGGTTAACCAGGAGTTAGATACACCCGCTGTCTCCTGGATGGGGAGTTTGGCTTTCGGTTGTTGGGATTTTCTGCCCAAATTCAT
>CM055759.1:2040432-2042932 GCA_029465975.1 Dallia pectoralis
AAAGGTGTACTACACATTATCTCCTGGTTCTAGGGTAAAGGTGTACTACACATTATCTCCTGGTTCTAGGTTCTAGGTTCTAGTAAAGGTGTACTACACATTATCTCCTGGTTCTAGGTTCTAGGTTCTAGGGTAAAGGTGTACTACACATTATCTCCTGGTTCTAGGGTAAAGGTGTACTACACATTATCTCCTGGTTCTAGGGTAAAGGTGTACTACACATTATCTCCTGGTTCTAGGGTAAAGGTGTACTACACATTATCTCCTGGTTCTAGAGTAAAGGTGTACTACACATTATCTCCTGGTTCTAGGGTAAAGGTGTACTACACATTATCTCCTGGTTCTAGGGTAAAGGTGTACTACACATTATCTCCTGGTTCTAGGGTAAAGGTGTACTACACATTATCTCCAGGTTCTAGGGTAAAGGTGTACAACACATTATCTCCTGGTTCTAGGGTAAAGGTGTACTATACATTATCTCCTGGTTCTAGAGTAAAGGTGTACTACACATTATCTCCTGGTTCTAGAGTAAAGGTGTACTATACATTATCTCCTGGTTCTAGAGTAAAGGTGTACAATATCTAATAGCCTCACCTGACCTCTTTAACTAGGATGTCTGAATGTGTTATTGGGGCTATTGTTTCCTATCAACATCTAGCACAGAGGCACTAACAATCACATCAGACCAAATGAAGTTATCTGAGAATAGAATTAAACTCTCAGTGACCCTGTTGTCTGCTGGCTCACAGAGACCCATTAATAATGGCTCTAATCTAATCACACTGGGTGGATGGAGCTGGAGCAGTGTGCGTGTGCGTGTGCGTGTGCGTGTGTGTGTGTGTGCCTTTGTGTTATCGAGACCAGGCAAAGCCCAGGCTCATTGGCAGATCAGAGCAGAACAGAGAAGAAAAGACACGCTCATTTCGTGACTGCCAGAGCGGGACGGATTTTCATTTGACCAAACACAATTACTTTGCAAAAAAACGTCTCAACCATAAAAATATGAAATGTGAAATGAATAAAATGGAATGATGCTTTAAACAGCGAACACCTGACTGACTAAGTATTGAGAATGTCATCCTTATAGGCAGATGAGGAACTTTGCGAACACTTCCCAGAAAACGAGGTGGAGACCGAGCTGCACATCAGTGTGACGACATCAGACACACCCATGTCCCAGAGACCATAGAGACACACAGAATTATAATCCAGGATAGAGATAGAGAAAGAAGAGATTGAAAAGGGATAAAGAGAGAGAGGAGGGAGAGAGACGAGGGAGAGAGACGAGTTCAACGTACCGTCCGGCGTGTTCAACGTCACGCCGGACGGTACGAGCACAGACGTACTGTAGCGTTCATCACCTCGTCTCGTGCTGAGATTACAAATTTGTTTTGGTACGTAATCGAAAGAGAGAGAGAGGGAGGGGGTGGGGGGGAGAGTAAGACAGCAAGAACAGATATAGCCTTATCCATGCCAGAGCCCTGTGACTGAGGCTACTTATGTATCATGTTGCTATATTGGCTGTTAGCACCGGGCTACGGATGGCCCCATTCTGTGCATGGGGGACTGGCTGTGCTGAGCCCAGATGGACGTCTGTGGGTCCAGTTTCCTTCTGATGGATGGGCCGAGCAGGAAACTGTCCGAGCAGAGTCCACATCCAGTGGATTACATGCTTCTTTAAAGGAGGGATTGATGAAGTGGTGTAGAATTATAAACAGGCCCTCGATATATCACACTCCTGTTATATTACACACATCCATAATGTAACGTTAGACATTTATCTCAGATAGTTTTAATTTATGCGATTGTGCATTTTGATCAGTGGTTGCCAGGGAGAAGCCTGTGGTGTGTTGGTGTCTAAAATCTGAGTCGATTTCAGAGCCGAGGGTTTTAATTATCTGTAGCAAAACCAACCTCAGTACAGTCTTGGACTCAACACATTGCTTCTAGGCCACAGTAAGCTGCAGATCTGGGTGGACTCAATATCGGATTCTCATCCAGTCTGTCAAAAAAAGATGCATGTGTGTTTCAGGCAATCAAACTCACTTCAATGGCTTTAAATGCACACTGCTTTACTAAACGAGCTACAAAGAACCGGAGCTTAGAGGAGCTGTCTCGAATACACAGGCTGCAAGGCTCACAAGGGAGAGATGGTGGCTGGGTGAAGGAGAGAGGCATGTCCCAAAATATGTTATTGTATTGAGGTTGGAGGGGAGAGGGGGTGTGGGAGAGGAGGGAGGAGAGAGAGGAGAGAGAGGAGGGAGAGGAGAGAGAGAGAGGGAGAGAGAGAGAGAGAGAGAGGAGAGAGAGAGAGAGGAGAGGAGGAGAGAGAGAGAGAGAGGAGAGAGAGGATAAGGTCATTTGTCCAAGACGGGGTCAAATGTCATTTGGAGTGAACAATCCAGGTCATTATTTCGACCTTTTGTCAGAATAGTTTGAGGGTGTGGAAGGTGTAAAAGTAAAACCTCTGTTTCTCTTTTTTCTGTCTACATCTGTCTGT
>CM055759.1:2047932-2085432 GCA_029465975.1 Dallia pectoralis
AGGACAAGGCGGCGACAGCCTCAGTCTCTTGTAGACCAGGAAATTTACAACGTCCTATACAGGATGACAGGGCTTTAGTTCTACGTAGACAAACAGAGCCTCTATTCCGGATCTCACAGTTCACATGAATGGAGGTGACCAAGAGAGAAAGGGTGGAATTCAGATCGGTTCTCAGTGTGGAACTCTCCCAGACGTTTAGGGTTCTCAGTGTGGAACTCTCCCAGACGTTTAGGGTTCTCAGTGTGGAACTCTCCCAGACGTTTAGGGTTCTCAGTGTGGAACTCTCCCAGATGTTTAGGGTCCTCAGTGTGGAACTCTCCCAGTGGGTTTAGGGTTCTCAGTGTGGAACTCTCCCAGTTGTTTAGGGTTCTCAGTGTGGAACTCTCCCAGTGGGTTAGGGTTAGTGAACAGGGTTCCACCAGTAACATGTTTTTAGTACAATTTTCAGATGTAAACAACAAAGGTACCTCTTTGTCCTGTGAAAAAAATAACTAAATGTTTAATTTTACAACAACAGCTGCTAAATGAGCAACGTTGATCTCTGCTGGCGTATTTAGTTGCTTTGTTCATTTGATAACATTAGAAAACAGCTTAGAAGATTTGACTGGGGACATCCAATTTGTCTGTAAGGAGAAGACGGTAGTTGAAACATGTTTCTGCACCCCGTCTCTGTTCACAACGCCGCAATATTGTTTCTGTTGTGTAGATGAGTACAGACATGATCTAATGGATCTAATGAATAACAAATGAGTATCACAGCTTAGGAAGAGCTGGATTTTTACTCAGGCTGTTGGTATGCTACCGCACATAATGAACTGAAGGCTCGGCACAGCCAGTGTCGGCTAGCGCTATGCTACCGCACATAATGAACTGAAGACTCGGCACAGCCAGTGTCGGCTAGCGCTATGCTACCGCACATAATGAACTGAAGGCTCGGCACAGCCAGTGTCGGCTAGCGCTATGCTACCGCACATAATGAACTGAAGGCTCGGCACAGCCAGTGTCGGCTAGCGCTATGCTACCGCACATAATGAACTGAAGGCTCGGCACAGCCAGTGTCGGCTAGCGCTATGCTACCACACATAATGAACTGAAGGCTCTGCACAGCCAGTGTCGGCTAGCGCTATGCTACCGCACATAATGAACTGAAGGCTCTGCACAGCCAGTGTCGGCTAGCGCTATGCTACCACACATAATGAACTGAAGGCTCTGCACAGCCAGTGTCGGCTAGCGCTATGCTACCACACATAATGAACTGAAGGCTCGGCACAGCCAGTGTCGGCTAGCGCTATGCTAGCGCACATAATGAACTGAAGGCTCGGCACAGCCAGTGTCGGCTAGCGCTATGCTAGCGCACATAATGAACTGAAGGCTCTGCACAGCCAGTGTCGGCTAGCGCTATGCTAGCGCACATAATGAACTGAAGGCTCTGCACAGCCAGTGTCGGCATGCGCTATGCTACTTGGCTTCCAGCCTGAAGTCACATCACATAGAGTGACAACAAAGACGGCTTTTGATCAAACCGCTCTCGGTCGGGATACGGCAACACGGCTGTAAAGTTCGTTATTCATGAATGTTATGTGTCTGATCAGAAGCTAACAGCCCACAATAACAGCCCAGGCTAACTGCCCAGGCTAACTGTCCAGGCTAACTGCCCACGCCAACAGCCAAAGCTAGCAGCTAACAGCCCAGGCTAACTGCTCAGGCTAAATGCCCACGTTAACTGCTCAGGCCTACAGCCCACGCTTCCTCTCCTCAGGCACCTCACTGCAAGGCTTGGTAACACAATTACATCAGCCTAAACCTGCCAGCACCCCGTTACAGCAGCCTGTGTGTGTGTGTGTGTCATTACACCATCAGCCCCACGCCACCCATTATGGGATGGAGAGAAATACCAAAGCCATTGTAGTGAGCAGGTGTTGGCAGATATAGGCTGGCGGAACGTGACTCCAGGGGGATTGGTTGGCTCGCGGTCGGCTCGTGGACCAATCACTGCGTCCAGAATCACCGTTAAACCCGTAGACCCCGATCAGTACGCTCGACAGAGCACACCGGTGACCTGTTGCCGTCGACGACGAACGGATCCGATTCGGAGAAAGAGAAACCAAACGCTAACGAGCAGTCAGCGTGGCGGAACGGCGGGACGGGTAGAACGTTCCGGTGCAGTTCCGTCACGCCAGCCTCCTGGCTAAAAGAATAACCGGGAAACTGAGAAAATAACACAGAAAACCGAGACTGGCATCGCTGTTAGAACCGAGTGGGGGTCCGCTCATTGCTCAGTGGGCTGTTTTGGGACACCCCAACGCCTCCGATGAGGGAGGCCCCCAGGGAGAGAGGGGGTGCTGGGAGTTGGAACACCCCTGGACGGGTACCCTGCCCCTGGGCTCGCTCGGTCACACCTGGGGGCCTCTGAAAAGAACCCTCAGGTAGAGGGGCTGTTAACACAAATCTAGAGCTAATGAGACACACTGTGAACCCGGCACAGGTCATTTACCCCCCGCTGACAGTACGGAGAGAGGGGCTCTGTACAGAGTCGGATCAACCCACTTCCCACAAATTCTCTCCCCCTCCCATTCGCCCTCCCTCCCTCTCTCTTACCCTCCCTCTTCTATCTCCATCCCTCTCTCACCCCTCCTTCTCTCACCCCTCTCAGGGCTCAGCTCAGGTATTTGTCCAGCACGGGGAGGTAATCAACAGTTGAATAACAGTGCTAATTCATCCCCACACAGCATGGGAAAGCTATCAGAGACTGGAGAGACCCAGCAAAGTCCCACAAAAACAGATCAATGTTATCTTGTCCTTGAACCTCAACCAGAGGCAGAGAGGGGGTGCAGAACTTCTCAAATGGCTCGGAACAAAGTAGTGTCAAGTGGATTAGCACAGAACAAGTAAAATCCCCAAATCCCGAATTCCTTTCAGGAAAGCAGATTTCAAGATTTGAAAGCTAATTAAATACAACCTGAAACGTAACTGTATAGAAATAGCATATAAAAACAAAAGCACAGCAGGGAACGCGGCCTTTGCTTTGTCGCCGTGACCTTGAGCAAGCCCTCGCACGACTGCATTTCACCATAGGGACGCTGTACAGCTGTAGACTCGTGCTGGGGAATCCGATCGACGGACAGCTGTATTAAAGTATTTAGAATGCAGCATCACAACGGCCTGCGGAGGAAACTCAGCCAGTGAGACACCGGAGAATTAAGGAACGTACATCATACTCATTAATAGAACTAATCCAGGCCAGTTTGGCCCAGGGACATGCCAAGACAATCCCAGGAAGACCCTTTTGATGAATTCCATTTTCAGGAAGAAACAAAACTCCGTAAATATCTTTAGGCAAATCTCTTATGGAATTCCCCATTTAATATGAATTCATTATTCGCTACATCTGTTTGTCCCCCATAAGGGGACCATGTTCAATTCATCCTGTGATTAACTGGCTGCTTGCCTGTCTTGGTTTCTGTCCTGAAATCCTCCAGTTCCTAACTGACACGTGTTTGAAGTTTGATCCATATTTAAATATTAAAATGACTCAACATTTCTGGCCACTGGTTTTAGAGTCGGCTCTGCCTAAAAAAAAGGGTCCCAAAATGTTCTCTATTCAGCTTGTAATTTCATGGCTAACTGAGGTAAGATTGTGACTCTACTCAAAATGTACATCCAGAAAATGAACAATATACGCATCTGATTCAAAATGGGAGGTTTAAAGTAATAGTTTGTTATTCACAGAAGTCCCAGAACGAATACATCGATGATCCCAAGTCTAAAGGCGACAACATGTACAATTAAAGCGGCACGTTTAAACATTAAACCGAGTGGACGGACATTAATCTGGTGAATTAAAGACAGAATTTAAATCGGGTACCATGACAACATAATTGGCAGCCATTACTGTTTTACAGCCGGCTAACAAGCGATCAATCATTCAGTTCCCACATACCAGACCTTGTAACACACACACATCCTTCAGCAGGTAAGATATTGTTAGCCACAACACCTGTTGGACTGGCACATCTCATCAGATAGTTGAAATAAATACTACTTATCATTAGAACCATCATCGTAGTAATAAAACGCTGCTTCACCCGGGTGCCAAATTGCCCTGCCATTTTGATTTACCCTCTTTGTTAAAGAGGAAGAGAAACACAGGGCAAATATTCCTGTATGTCATACACGAGATCTGACTGGGGCCTGGCTTTAATGGCTGGGGCGCCTCTCTGGACAAACCAAGTGAAATTACCAGGAGGACAAAGACTAAAATTGTTCCCTAAACACACAATTCCACAGGTGGGGAAGATTTGAAGATTCAATATTAAAATAAAATAATCCTAAAATGATCTGAGAGTCTTCCGCGGTGAGAGATATTGGATGTAACAATGTCTGACTTGTCCCCGAATTTGAATCAGGAGTACGATGACATAATTAGAAAATTGCTCATTGCCATTCTGTCATCATTCGCTGAATAAGCCACACACACACACACACACACACACACACACACACACACACACACACACACACACACACACACACACACACACACACACACACACACACACACACACACACACACACACACACACACACACACACACACACACACACACACACACACACACACAATAATAAATTGGACTGCAAGGCTGAACTGTCTACCTGAAAGTTTAATGGTGTTTCCTAATTACGTGTAATACTGCATATGGCTCGACGAGTTGTGATCCGTACAAATGCGAATCACCATTAGTAAAACAAAAGCAAACAAAGTAAATAAGAGCACGCAGAAACCAAAGGACATAAGGAAATACAGGACAGTCAAAAACTCCCATCTAGTCAGCAACAGCACATTCAGGTAGAAGTAAAGGGACAAAAATGTGTTCAGAAAGGTGCCATTATAGAAGGTTAAAGCCAATGATCGTGAAGTTAAACTTTATAAACAAGCGTGTACATTTGCTCCGCGTGTTCATGTGCACTGAGACACACCTTGACTTTCACTTACTGCTTCTCAATTGTCTGATTTTATGTCTGGGACAATATTAGGACAATTTGGTTCATATTCCTTTTAAGGTCTTGAGGAGTCTTATAAAACTACATCTCCCCGTTTCATGACTGGGTTAAACACAGGGTGCTAAGATGGCTGCCACATTAACAAATGGATAGGAAATAGGATGGATAGGAAATGCTAAACGACAGTAAGATGCTGCATTCTGGTCCATAAACTCAACATAAGTTTGTATTAAATAAACTGGGTCCAGAAAAGCCCAACGAGCAGACAAACATTGTAACATAATTATTCCTGGACTCGTCAAATTGAAATGTAAAAAAAATCCATCCAGACCTGGAGCTGTTGAAACAAACACTGTCAGTGACCTTCAGGAAGTAATTAGCAGCTAAAAAGGCGGAGAAGCTCTCAAACAGAAACCAAAATATCTCCACATCAGGCGAGAGACTGGGTCAGAACTCCTAGTGCAGTACAACCCCATCAGTATCATGAAGAAACCGTAAAACATCTGGGTCAGAACCGGGTTCATAAACCCTGGTGCAGTACAACACAGGGGTAGGGTCACACAGGGCTACGGTCAAACAGGGGTACGGTCACACAGGGCTACGGTCACACAGGGCTACGGTCACACAGGGCTACGGTCACACAGGGCTACGGTCACACAGGGCTACGGTCACACAGGGCTACGGTCACACAGGGCTACGGTCACACAGGGCTACGGTCACACAGGGCTACGGTCACACAGGGCTACGGTCACACAGGGCTACGGTCACACATGGCTACGGTCACACAGGGGGAGCAACTGGTTTTATGGACGTTTGTCTGGACTTTCTTCTGGCGATGGCTTCCTGTTTCTTCCTCTCAATCTCTGCTGCCGTGCATCTCCCTGTCACCTCACTGGTGGCTGGAACTGGAAAAGAAAAAGACAAGAGGTCTGACATGAGGAGAGCTGACATGAGGAGGCCCCACATGAGGAGTAAACGTTGGCCACACAGATAAAACTCACCTGCGTTGCAGACAACAGCAGAATCCACCCGTTGTCTCTGGAACAAGGAAGCATTACTGGTGTTTGGGTTCGGCATGACTGTCTTTCTGCTCTTTGCTGGAAACTTCCCCATTTTCAGGGATCCTTGGTCAACTGCTCCCCAGCCTTTAGCATCCCTAAGCTGGGTGAACTTGCCCAGAACCTCAGCACCATTTGGATCGTTACAGGACACAAGTGGATGAGGTCCGACCCCTGAACTTCCTGCCCTGGCTGGAATAGTCCAACTCTGAACGTTCAGATGAGAGCGTCTCCGAGCTCCCGGTTCTGAGTTGGAGCGGTTATAAGTTCGCACCGGTCCACCGGCAAGACCAGCCCCGCCCACATCCCTGGTTGTGTCGCTGTTGACGGACACAGTTTGACTGTTAGAGACCCTCTCCACGTCATCACAAACCTGATACAGGAGAACATCGTCACCAGGGTCATCCTTCCACAGAGACTCGGAGTCGAACAGGGACCGGAGATCCTCGTCTGAAATCTCCCTGAAGACGGAGTCTGTGGCTGGGCTCGGAGGTGATGACCCCACCCTGTCTGCCTGCCCTCCTGGGGAGTCTGTACTGGGGCCAGTCACGGAGGAGCCAAGATGTGGTCTGTCAGGCCGGCCTCCACCATCAGTGGTCCCTGGATGGGGCGGGGCTCTGAGACCTTCAGGCCGGCCTCCCCCATCAGTGGTCCCTGGAAGGGGCGGGGCTCTGAGACCTTCAGGCCGGCCTCCCCCATCAGTGGTCCCTGGAAGGGGCGGGGCTCTGAGACCTTCAGGCCGGCCTCCACCATCAGCGGTCCCTGTAAAGGGCGGGGCTCTGAGACCTTTAGGCCGGCCTCCACCATCAGTGGTCCCTGGAAGGGGCGGGGCTCTGAGACCTTCAGGCCGGCCTCCACCATCAGTGGTCCCTAGTTTGGGCGGGGGAGCCCCTTCTGTGAGAGATGTATTTAACAGAAAACACGGGTTGGGCTCTAGTGTAAAAGTGCTTCTGGGAGGTTTGGGACATGGCCCGGTAAGGTCACCTCTGTTTAGGGGTTTGGAGTGTGCGCTGGTTCCCTTCCCAACAGAGTAGGAGGGCAGACCGTTAAAATCCCCAGAGGAGTGTGTCAGGAGTCGGGTCATCGGCAGTGCGTTGTCTCCACAGGGTTCGCAGGTCGGCGTGTCCTGCCCTGTGGGATTCTGGGTAATCTCTAACACAAACGGGTCATTGAGCAGGTCATCGTCCTCCCAGTCGTCGTCAGGAACGCTCGTAGCTTCTGGTCGAGTTGCCGTGCTATTTGCCACGCCTACTGCTTTATCGTCGGCACGGGCCGCCGTGCATGCCGTTCTCTCGCTACCGGGCTTGACCTCTGACCCTTTGACTTGACCTGCGACAGTAGTGACTCGGACCGCACCCCTCCCCTCCTGTGAGAAGGTGGAGGCGGACGACGATTGGCTAAAACGCCCGCTGATCCGCTGGGTCGGGCCGTCGAACAGAGCGTTTAGCTCCGCCTCCACCTGCTGGGCAGATGACACGCCTGTCGCCATGGTCACCGACTTGTGTTCCACCCCGCATCGGGTGTTGCTGTTTATGCTTTTGTTGTTGTTAATGCTGTTGTTAATGCTGTTGTTGTTGTTTACGTTGTTGTTGATGTTGTTCTTTATGCGTTCAGTGCAGTCCTCTTGGCCTTGTTGCATATTGATGTCAAACTGTCTGGCCAAATGCATCAGTTCATCCACAGAGCTTTTCCTGTGCAGAAAAGAGTAGAGACCATTGATCAATATCTGATCTCATTACAACATCCATCTGTTTTCATGTGTACCTCGTAAATCATTACAAGCACGTTATCATACTGGGTTCTCTCACCTCTTTAACGTCCTCCTGGCTCTAGGGAGGTTCTCCTCTGGGGTACAGGGAACAGCACTATCTCCGATCCACTGGAGAAGAGAACTGTCCACGGATACGGGCTTGGCATCCTGGGATCAGAACACAGGTTTCAGCAACAACGACTTGAACACATGACGGCAACTTCCACTAGACCTCAGGATGGACGTTTCGATACTGACCTTCGGGGCGATGCGGTTGACGATGTCCGATATCTGAAAGACTTTGGTGTTGACAAGCCCCTTCCCTGAAGGATAGGGACAGCAAGTTAGTTAGTTATTGTCAGACAGAGACACACATTTTAATGCTTTGGGCAGGTACCCCTTTGACTGCGATAAAACCCCTGGATTAGTAAACTCATAAACGCATCGACCAAGCAAAACAGTTTAACCTTGTGCTGCCTTTGAGAAGTAAACACCGAAAAGTGATATATCAAGGATGACAAAAGATGAGCGGCGCATGGAAAGCTGCCTATGAATGAAAGGCGGAAAACAGCAGAGTTCGCTACCACTTCTGGCAGTCGGTGAGATCGGGTCCCATATGATGTCGTGCAGCCCATCTCCTTCACCAGGGGAGTCAGCGTTGTTGTTCAAGCCCGTGGTGTACCGGAGACCCGCCTGCCGCTTGGGGGTCTGCAGATCTGATGAAAAGTGGGTGAAAATAGGTCGGTGGATGTATACAGTCTAGAATAGGTTAAAGGTGATGGGACTCACCTCGCATTTAGAACAGGTCTACAAAACCTGCGAGTATGTGACTACGGTTCTGATAGCCTGGTTCTGACCCAGCTGTCTTAAACCAGCTGATAGGGTCGTTTATCATGTAACCTACACGCATATATATGAGTGCTCTTAAAACCAACTGGATTTATTTGATTGTTTGCTTCCTGGCAGAACAGAATAAACATTCCCCCATGCTTGACTTTAAACCACAGGTCATGCAGGTTATTTTACACCAGAACCTCAGAACACTCTTTTTTACACCAGATCCTCAGCTACCCAGCACCATCTTACCTTTAGACCGTGCATGTGGTGCATTTCTGACATAGTGGCTCGACAGTATCTGCTTCGGGCTTTTACCCGACCGGTTTATTCGGTTCCGAGACAGAGCACGACTGCGGTACGTATTAGTAGGGTTAGTTGGGGAGTCATGCTTTCGCCTGTCCGACATACTGCGTCGTAGAAGCGACAATTACATCACATTTATTGTTCATCGTTCGACGAACAGTCGAATACTTTCCGATTTAACCGCAGAAACGATTCGTGTTATTCTCCGATTCCTGTGTCTACGTTGAAAATGTTTGTTATGTTTCTGTGTGTTCAGTAGGCTTTAAGTCCGCCATGGTGGTACGTGACGTCACGCTGGTTGTAGTAACCTGGTTGGTTCACATCACCTCGCGGTCTGAGGTGAAATCACGCGAGAGTTGTCTTTAAAGGTGAAACCATGCAAGTGTTATGTTTAGAGGGAAATCACGCGAGAGTTATCTTTAAAGGTAAGTTGAGTCTATACATGCCGATCACGTGTAGCATAATGTGACTGTGTGACAAAAGACATGCTGGTCTCTGTGCGCTACTTTAGGCTAGAGTCTAGACACTGAAACCACATAGGGAATAGAGTTCATTTGACTTATATGTTCTGAAACACCGGTGGGTTCTCCAGATTTAGTGGCACACTGGGTTCATCCCAATGAACTGTGGAATATTTAGTCAGAGGTATTGGCACACATATATATACACACACACACACGCACGCACACGCGCGCACACATATACATACAAACACACACACAAAGCTTGTACACCATTAACTACACACATCTGGTTCAGAATGGGGCCATTTGCATATTTTGAAGTGTTTTCAACACCACAGCCTTTAGGAAAAAAAGCTTGTTTATTCCTTTTATAACATTGAATGCAGCTCTAATGATAACATGAACATCCTTCGGAAATCCTTTTATTGTTTTCATTAAATCAAGTCTTAAGTATAATTTTCGTTAATTACTGTGTTGATGAGACTTTAATGAGAGGTTATGAGAAAATTGCACAACATTGCAACATAACCTCATTTAACTTCATAATATCATCAATTGTTTTGATGAAATCATATCTTTAATTGGTAGGCCATTTAAAAACAATTCTAAAACTAGTTCCAGTGATATGACTCAAATATAAAATATAAGTAAATATATCCACTGATGAGACAAATCATTACCACAAGTAAAGCCGATAACGTTGATCATCTCCTAACAAGGACACATATACAGGTCTGGGTACAGTGCCGCATAGACGGTATCGACAAAAATACAAATTGGCTGTGTTGTGAGGGGGCACCAGCTAAAATCTTCCCTAGGGCCCCATAATGGTCAGGGCCGGCCCTGTCTGGGTAGATTGGATGGTAAGCGAACCATTATTTCTCGTTGTCATGTTGTTGTTCTGGCTAAAGTGGTAAACCCATTTAGTTAGCGTTAGGTTTTTCCAGTACAAAGCACTAGATGGTGCTTGAATACCTCTAGCGTTTGTCTATTTGCATGTAAGGGTGTGTGTGTGTGTGTGTGTGTGTGTGTGATGTGGGGAAGTGGGCTGAATGTATGTGGGACTGTTGTGAAGATCTGGGCTGGATGTGTGTGGGACTGTTGTGGGGATCTAGGCTGGATGTGTGTGTGATGTTCTAAAGATGTGGGCTGGATGTGTGTGTGTGTGATGTTGCGAAGATCTGGGCTAGATGTGTGTGTGATGTTGTGGGGATCTAGGCTGGATGTGTGTGTGATGTTCTAAAGATGTGGGCTGGATGTGTGTGTGTGTGTGTGTGATGTTGTGGGGATCTAGGCTGGATGTGTGTGTGTGTGATGTTGCGAATATCTGGGCTAGATGTGTGTGTGATGTTGTTGGGATATCGGCTGGATATGTGAGATATTCCGGGAACACAAATACACATTTCTTATTCTTACAAATATCAATTACAAATAAAACAGAAAACAGAATGATGTTTATTTAAATTTTACCATTTGTAATTTACAGAACTGGTCAAGGGTTTACTATGCAAATAACCGTGTGGCATATTGCATATATATACTGTGGCATATATACTGTGGCATATATACTGTGGCATATATATACTGTGGCATATATATACTGTGGCATATATATACTGTGGCATATATATACTGTGGCATATATATACTGTGGCATATATACTGTGGCATATATACTGTGGCATATATACTGTGGCATATATACTGTGGCATATATACTGTGGCATATATACTGTGCCATATATATACTGTGGCATATATACTGTGGCATATATATACTGTGGCATATATACTGTGGCATATATACTGTGGCATATATACTGTGGCATATATACTGTGGCATATATATACTGTGGCATATATACTGTGGCATATATATACTGTGGCATATATATACTGTGGCATATATATACTGTGGCATATATACTGTGGCATATATACTGTGGCATATATACTGTGGCATATATACTGTGGCATATATACTGTGGCATATATACTGTGGCATATATACTGTGGCATATATACTGTGGCATATATACTGTG
Organism: Dallia pectoralis; assembly: GCA_029465975.1. Classification (NCBI taxonomy): domain Eukaryota; kingdom Metazoa; phylum Chordata; class Actinopteri; order Esociformes; family Umbridae; genus Dallia; species Dallia pectoralis. The sequence continues at coordinate 2,059,392 of CM055759.1, forward strand.
GCATATATACTGTGGCATATATACTGTGGCATATATATACTGTGGCATATATATACTGTGGCATATATATACTGTGGCATATATATACTGTGGCATATATACTGTGGCATATATACTGTGGCATATATACTGTGGCATATATATACTGTGGCATATATATACTGTGGCATATATACTGTGGCATATATACTGTGGCATATATACTGTGGCATATATATACTGTGGCATATATATACTGTGGCATATATACTGTGGCATATATACTGTGGCATATATACTGTGGCATATATACTGTGGCATATATACTGTGGCATATATACTGTGTCTAAGAGCTGTTCTTAGGATATTGGCATTATACCACAAACCCTGATATGCCATATCTCTATAATAAACTGGTTACCAATGTAACTAGAGCAGTAAAAATGATGTCATACACATGTGACCTTACTCTGGATTTTGATTGGCTGAAGCTGAGGTGTATAAACAAATAGTTTTCGAGTAAATGGTATGTAGATCATATTATTCTGGACTTTCTCTGTGTTACAGTTTGAAGTAGTTTCCGGGGCAGATATGAAAGCTGGTTTTGTATTGTGCAGTTCTTCACATTCTTTGCCATGTAGTCCTCACAGATCCTGTGAGGAAAACAACACATTTAAAAACAATAAAAGTATGTTTTTTTTTACGTACGTTTAGGTAAAAGCGTGGTATATGCAAACTCGTTTACCGAAAAAGTGAATAAGGTCGTGTCTGGAAAACAAGCAACTCATTGCTGTGACCCTGGAAACCATGCAAACAATTAGTTGTCCTGTCGGTGATTCTTAAGAAACCAAGATATTCGGCTTCAGTTTATCGGTTTATCGTAGTACCGTCAGATTCTCATACGTTCCTACTAGATGGATGTATTCACAACTGCCTCCAAATACCACAACGTCAGAGTCCGTTGTCTGGCATGAGCTGTGCCAAAACCTGGAAAGGCGGGATTTAATTAAAGCACTGGGATACGTAATATACTGCATATTTTAGCCTGATGCCATTAAATGATTTGCTCATACAGACTTCTGAATGTATATAAATTGAATGAATTTGGAAATCAGTTTAATTGAATAAACATCTACTCTTAACAGAACACAAACGGATCAGACATATCGCTCTTAATACCTCGGTTTCTTCTCGTTTCGATGTTTAAACTCAGTCCATGTCTTCATATCAACATCAAATATCCATCCATCGCCTGGAAAAGAGTTCGAATAAAAGCGATGATGAACTCCAGCCTGGCGTCACTGTGCATGCAGATTATATTGTATGTGGCCAAATTAGCCGAGTGACAGGTGATTATTTTTAAAGTCAGCATGTTTTCTTTGGGGGGGAGGGGCATAACTCACTCATTGGTTTGCAGTCAACATTCATTCCACCAAATAAAAACATAGTCTTCTCCGACACTGTGGTGAGACTATGCCACGATCTCCCAGCTGGCACACTGGAAACTGGCACACTGAACAAGTTGTTTGGATGGTAAGGTCTCACGGTCGCCTAGTTTAAGGTGAACGTTTGAATAAGAAATAGTAAATACCCACAGTTCAGACCAAGCCCACGATCTGAGATCGAGACAATGGAAGTCACGCGTTGTTGTGTACTGAAAGGAAGGGCAGAGGAAATTACCACAAGACCAAAACAAGAACCATTCCGAACGCACTTGCACAATATGTTTTTCTAAAGACTGAGGCACGAACCGTAACTAGCTGTTCTAGTGACTAGCATGTAAATTGGAAACAGGGCTTCCCACTCTAGAAGTATGTATTGTCAGGGGGGCCATTGTGTACGTAATTAACCCCTGACTGATGGGTATCTTGTATATAGATACTAATGGTGTGGTGAAGCTTTGTGTTGTATCAGACAATAGCAGTTTAATGCATGGGGGTGTTTGGTGATTAACCAACAGGCCCATCTGATTGGTCATTCTAGGGTTTTCAATCATCTACTGTCACTGGATCACACCGGAGGACATTTCCTTATGGCCGTTTAGGAAATATTTGGCCTTACAACTGGCCAACAGTGAATCACTTCCTCGATCATCTCAGCTAGGCTTTGGGATTTCTGTGCCTCTGCGCTCAATTCAATATGGTTCGCTAATAAATGCTAACTGACTTAGGTGTAAAATGACTACAATGTAAATGGGCTGAGATCTCACCATCCCTCTGCCTCCATGGACGTACCCCGTGTGGCCCAGGACTGTGCCTGCATGAGCAGCTCTTGGAGAAGGGGCGCGGCCCTGGAGACAGAAACGACAACGTGCACCACAGGGGCGGTGAAGGAACAGGGTGGCTCGTGTCTGTTTGGTGCAAATGACCAACTCGTTAGCATGTGGATTAGCGAACTAGCGAACTAGCTTACGCGCTCTCCAAACTGTTCAGGAGAAACGGTAAAGTATTTCCACGATTTATCTGCGTTTATCGTACGATCTATCTTGTAATTTAATGTGAAGATTTAAAGAGTTAAGGCATGTGTGAATTATTACGGAACGTATCGGGAATATCGGGATGTTCACGGGGGTTTGTCTTACCCGCGCGTTCGGTTCCGTCCAACTGGCTAGTACCGTGTCAAAGACGTGGAGATCGTTATTCCATCCCCAGCCAACGTCCATCTCCTGCAGAACACACGATGATCCGATGAAAGTGATCTTGTAAGACTACTCATGCTTACTTAAATACGGCCAAACACAACAAGTTCAGGAATACCAGAGATGCCGTGTCCATGGTGAAGCTCTGGTCATCTCTGATGTTGTCCAGTTTCTTGTGGCCGTATCCACCAAAGTAGGTGAGTCTATATGGAAAGGGAGATTCACAATTGGACAAAAAACCTACTGAGAACCCCCAATCAACAGAGTAAAAAAAAAAAATATTGTTTTTCCTGTTTTTGCAGCTGAATTTATAATTTTGAAAGAATAAAAAAAAAAATTGTGTTACTTTTAAAATTTGAAAATAAAGTAATAATACATTTGACCATTTACGTAGCTTTGCTTGTCGGGGTATAGAACTGACCGGTTGTTGAAAACCCAGCAGCATAGCTTATCTCTAGGAGACGGAGGGGTACCAGTATTAACTGACACCTTCCTCCAGCTGTAGTTTCCATCCAGCAGGTTGACACAATAAAGCTGTGGACAGAAATCACCGGCACACTCACCTCTCTGGGGTTGACATGGTTACAACCCAAATAAAACATCTCATAACAACTTACTCAGAGATTGTGTGTGTGTGTGTGTGTGTGTGTGTGTGTGTGTGTGTGTGTGTGTGTGTGTGTGTGTGCGTAACGGATGGAAATGAAAGGATGCTAAACGATTCGTTGTCTCCATCCAGGATGTTTATTGAGCTAGCTCACCTCGTTGGTCTGTCCAGTTTCGTCATAACCCCCAAATATGTACAAGCAACCACTCAGAGAGCTTCCACAGGCCCCTGACATGGGGGGCGGGACTTCACCCGTCATTTGGTGCATTTCCCTTCAGGAAGGAGGAGGAAACGATCACCATCTATATTCCCAGTTTTATTTGAGAAATATCATTTATATTTGACATGTTCTCCGTTGCTTATCGTTGTTTGCCTCAGAAGCTCAGGAGACAAACTGTCTGTTGAGTTACTGAATTTTGCAATAACAGGCATCGTAACGTTTCGAACCACCTACCGATAAAAATTCAGAAAAAGTAACATTTGTGCCGCAACATATTCTGAAATGGCGCTGTGGTGAAAAAACTCCCTAAATAAGTTTTCACGACAGAAACTGTTCTAATGATCTTCTAAAACAGACGCGTTTCTCCGTTCATGTCACACTTGTGAAGTGTGATCCGCAGCCTCGAAACCCAATATGACTCCGTACACATTCTTACCAGACGCCGCTCTTCATATCATACACCCAGATTTCGTCATTGGTCACGAACACGTCCCTGCCAGCGGTCGACTGCAGAAAAGAGTTTCCTCCGTTACAAGACGATAACGATGACGAGCGTGAGGTCGACCAACAGCACATTCAGGAACATTCCACACAGAAGTGGTAAAGGAATGTATAGACGTTAGCTGTAACATTTGTGTTAACTCAGAAGTCAGTTCTCGGTTACACACTCCCGATCCTCACGTTCTAGCTCAGAAGATATTTACCTGCATTTACAACCGATATGAGAAGCATATTTTTAATGGTCGTTTTCCTGGAGGCCATCTTGAATTAATGCCAGATTCTTACCATGTAGCCTCCCCAGACGAACAGCGTGTTGCCTTCAACTGTAGCTACGTGGCCACTTCTCTGTGTGACAGCCTTCTCCTCACAGGTGTAATCAACATAAGAATCCATAGGTACTGGGAAAGAGCTAAAAGCAACAAAACAAAACGTTTCTGATCCAAGAAGACATCTAGATAAATGTTTTTGTCATTGCCCCTGGCTGTTAATTTTGACAGCCGTCGCACAGAGACTAGAGCTGGTGAGGGCAGGCGGTATCTGTGTCGCCGTTTCAGAGATTCTCCAACACTTGTAAACACACTTTGTTACGCCTGACAGTGTTTTGCTTAAGTGAAGGGTCAAAGGGCATGTCCCTCTGTCATTACTTCCCAGGCCACGCCCCTTACCTGAAATCGTCCCGAGACTAACCGTATCTCTCGTTTTTTTTTGGCGTTCCCCGTTTCTTTTGCTCTGGGTCGTGTTGTGCGCTGGTGTGTGTGACGGGGAGCTTGCCCTGCTTTTAACTCGTATGGAATTCTCAGGGCAAATCGTATCATGTGTCACGATTGAAATAGCCTGCTGGTACAGCACTGGTCCGGTGACAGTCTACGCTAAACCAATCAGCGGAAGTTGAAGAAGCGCCGTGCACGGGTCCGTTTGCTTTGACCCGGCTTCTGTCTGATCCAGGAGAACATGACGGTTACCATGGCCACCGTATCCTACAGTAAGCATTTGGAATATACTTTTGTAATATATTTTTGGACCAGTCATCGTGTTTCCATCCAAGTGGGTTTGTCTGTGCGTGAGAAGCAGTGTGTGATGGCACAGTGAATGAAAAAACTTTTTTCAGGAAGTTCATCAACCCCCTGTGGCTAGATGACCTGAGCGTGGCCACCATAAGGCTGAGGTGGTGGCTTTGATTTCCATGGAGGCATGCGTTCGTTGCTGCAACGAAAGCATCTTGTGAATCACCTCGATGAAAGGTGTTTTCATTGCATTTTGAATGTTCTCCATGTTCTTCATGCTCTCCATGTTCTCCATGTTCTCCATGCCCTCCATGTTCTCCACGTTCTCCTCTGCTGTGTTATAGAGTTAGGCCTCGGGCCTCGACTAGGAGCCCTGTGTGAACGTCCCAGCATGCATCACCCACGTCCCAGACAGCGTTAGCCTTCCACAGAGCTGATACTCAGACGCTGTCGAAAAGACCATAGAAATGTCATTTCTAATCTGACTATGAGGTGTCAACCGTCTGTCACTGCCCATTTCTCCTCCTTCCCTCTTCCTCGCTTTTCCTCTCTTATTTCCTTGGTGTCCTTTTCTTTTCTTCCCAAGCGACAGAATGCCAATGGCCGTGTAGTAGAAGAGAGAAATCTCCCTACCCCAGGTTTCCCCACAGCCTTTCATGGTGAAGCCCCAGTGCTCTGTTCTGCTGTGCCAAGCCAGCCTGCTCTCTCTCTCTCACACGCACGCACGCTCACACGCACGCGCACGCACACGCACTCAGACTCCTTTATTTAAATATTTGTTCCGCCTTGGTTGTTTAGACCCAATTAGTGAGCTAATTTTGACGGATGCTGGGAACGAGGGTATTCTGGTAGTGTAGTCAGTCTGTGTCTTCTGGGGGGCTGTGTGCCGGTGCCAGCCTCTGTGCCCTCTGGGCGGTGCCCCTGGTGAGTGGTGGGCCTTCGTCTGAGACCCTCTGGAGCTCGGCACAGAACAGAATAGGAACACGGATAAATCCCAACACTGTCAGAGGAGTCTGCTGTTGGATATCCTGTGTGTGTGTGTGTGTGTGTGTGGTGTTTGCGCGTGGTCTGTGTGATTGTTTGTGTATGTGGTGGTATGTCCCCACGTTTCTATCTCTGGCATCGTCTCAGTACTTTATATTTTGCCAAATGAGCCAAAAGACACACACACACACACACACACACGGTTTCTTCCCCCGGGCGAGCAGTGCTTCATGTGTGACAGTTAGCATGTGGCACAGCCCTGTGATGTGGAAGGAATCCAGGAAGTGAAAGCGGGGTTTAATGCCAGCTCTGCCACAGAGCCCAGCGGAGCAGACCAGATGAGGGGTTTTACAGTGGCAGCTGCTGCCAATAGCCCGGTTCTCCGGTTCCTCACAGCCTGTAGGAACCTGCACTTAGATCGGGGCTGTCCAAGGATGGTCCTGGAGGACATCGAGTTTAATTAACTAGAAAGGGACACGAGCTGAGATGAACTGCCAGGTATAAACAGAAACCAGATGTGTAATCGGAGGGACACCAAGTGAGATGGACGGTTCATTCTCTTTACTTTCTCTCTCCGTCTTCTTCCATTCTGCAGCCTCTCTCTCCATCTATCTCTGTCATCCACTCTCATTACTACCCTCCCTCACCCTCTCTTTCTCTCCCTCCTTTCTCTCCCTCCCTCTCTCTGTCTCCAATCCATTCTCTAACTCTGTCTTTCTTTCTGTTCTGCTAAACGTCTCCATTCTCTAGCGATCACCATTTCTCTCTGTGCGTTGCTCTGGCCTTCTCTTTGCAGCTCCTCGATTCAGGTTGGCTCTCTGGAGAGGTGAGGAAGGGAGGAGGTACGGGGGGGGTGCATTAAATGATCTTCCTCTCTCTCTCTCTCTCTCCCCCTCTCTCTCTCTCTCTCTCTCTCTCTCTCTCTCTCTCTGTGTCTCTCTGTCTCTCTCTCTCTCTCTCTCTCTCTCTCTCTCTCTCTCTCTCTCTGTGTGTCTCTCTCTCTGTGTGTCTCTGTCTCTCCGCTTAGCACTGCTTGTACAGATTGTTCTTGAATTCGTTCTTGCATTCACTCTCTTCCGCTCCTCATCCCCGTCTTTGATCTTAATGTGGCCTGGTTCAGAAGGGTTCGAGTACAGTTACATGTTCACATGGGGGTCTTTGAACATATTGAAAGGGGGTTTGTTTTCTACTTCTATCCTCTCTGATTCCTGTTCCCTGGGATGCTGGGAGGGCGAGCATATGGTACACAACCACTGTGTTCTCTGATGCCGCCAGGATGCTCAACCAGCCTCATTAGTGTCTCCGTGGACAACCAGCCCTCATCAGTGTCTCCGTGGACAACCAGCCCTCATCAGTGTCTCCGTGGACAACCAGCCCTCATCAGTGTCTCCGTGGACAACCAGCCCTCATCAGTGTCTCCGTGGACAACCAGCCCTCATCAGTGTCTCCGTGGACAACCAGCCCTCATCAGTGTCTCCGTGGACAACCAGCCCTCATCAGTGTCTCCGTGGACAACCAGCCCTCATCAGTGTCTCCGTGGACAACCAGCCCTCATCAGTGTCTCCGTGGACAACCAGCCCTCATCAGTGTCTCCGTGGACAACCAGCCCTCATCAGTGTCTCCAGGGACAACCAGCCCTCATCAGTGTCTCCGTGGACAACCAGCCCTCATCAGTGTCTCCGTGGACAACCAGCCCTCATCAGTGTCTCCAGGGACAACCAGCCCTCATCAGTGTCTCCGTGGACAACCAGCCCTCATCAGTGTCTCCAGGGACAACCAGCCCTCATCAGTGTCTCCGTGGACAACCAGCCCTCATCAGTGTCTCCAGGGACAACCAGCCTCATTAGTGTCTCCGTGGACAACCAGCCCTCATCAGTGTCTCCAGGGACAACCAGCCCTCATCAGTGTCTCCAGGGACAACCAGCCCTCATCAGTGTCTCCAGGGACAACCAGCCCTCATCAGTGTCTCCAGGGACAACCAGCCCTCATCAGTGTCTCCATGGACAACCAGCCCTCATCAGTGTCTCCAGGGACAACCAGCCCTCATCAGTGTCTCCGTGGACAACCAGCCCTCATCAGTGTCTCCAGGGACAACCAGCCCTCATCAGTGTCTCCGTGGACAACCAGCCCTCATCAGTGTCTCCGTGGACAACCAGCCCCAGGGTTGAGCTGTTCTGTCAGTTTAAACCCATTCAATCCCTTTCATCAATCTGTCAACACACACACACACACACACACACATTGACACAGCATCTTCTTGGTAGCACTCTCTGGGTTTAAGATATTTTGCTGTTAAATTATTGTTCTGTTCATTTTCTGTAAATAATTTATGAATTTTGAAAGATGCGGACATTTCGGATCAAAGCAATGATAAATAGATCCACAGTCAAGTACAAATTAATTAAATGTTGTGCCACTGTTTGAAGAGTTTTGAAAATGTGTGTGTGTGTATGCACGTTGTGTTGTGTGTGATGTGTGTACGTGTGTGTGTGTGATGTGTGTGCTTGTATTTTGTGTGTACATGTGCTTGTATGTGTGTGTGCCTGTGTGTGCCTGTGTGTGCCTGTGTGTGTGTGTGTGCGTCTGTGTGCGTCTGTGTGCGTCTGTGTGCGTCTGTGTGCGTCTGTGTGTGTGTGTGTTGTCCTCTGGTTGCCTCTCTGTAAAGCCTTTATGAGGTCAGATTGCTGGCTGTTGCTCTTGTAAAAACCCCTTCAATTATTCAGCAAAGCCAAGTTCTGTTTTCACCTCCTTCTAGTTTGTTTGGACCTGGTGAGTGAAAGCTGAGATGAAGGGGCAAGAGAGATGTGGGTGGGGGGGGGACATATGAGTACTTTCTCTTGTCTGTATATATGAGCCTGACAGCAGGAAGGAAAGAAGGAACACCAGTGGAATGGAGGGAGAGAGAGAGAGAGACAGAGAGAGAGAGGGAGAGGGAGAGGGGGAGAGGGAGAGACAGAGAGACAGAGAGAGAGAGGGAGAGAGAGAGAGAGAGAGAGAGAGACAGAGAGAGAGAGACAGAGAGACAGAGAGACAGAGAGACAGAGAGAGCGAGAGAGATCTTCTCCAAAGCGTGATGACCACAAATTACTGTCTCATTTGGATCTTAATAACCCAGCAGCTGGCAGTAACAACAAACATGTCCGTTCGTTCATCTACTGAGAGATGTAGCGCAACGCAAACATCTTTATATTTCGGCAGGAAAGAAAGAAATGTTCGTTAACGGTTCACTTGTACACAGAAAGATACAATAAACAAAACAGATTAATTAAATAGTGATACCCCCATCAGATATATTAACAATGTATTAATATCCACCCTTCTCACTATCACCCTCCCTCCCACCTCCACATACCCCCCTCCTCTCTCTCTCCCACCCAATCTCCCTCCCTCCCACCTCCACTTCCCACCTGCCCCTCCTTCCTTACCTCCCACCCAACAGTAACAGAGCAGAGAGCAGACAGGAAGCAGAAGCAGAGGCAGTCCTGTGTGTTGTTGCTCTGTGACTTGTCTTCTCGCCTGTTCCCCTCAGAGCCCCAGAGAGCCTTGTGCACTTTGCCGTCTTCTTCATGCTAATTTAAAACTCGTTCAAAGCCTGTAAACTTTATTTAATTACACCCAAGTAGATACACACACACACACACACACACAGACACACAGACGTAGGTTTTGGCAGGTTGCAACGTTAATTTATGAAAAACAAAAGTGAAATATGCAGATGCTTTTGTTTGAAGCAGCTGCTTGGTACCAGTGCCAGCATTCAATCAGAGACTCTCTGGGGAGAAAGTGTGTGTGTGTGCATGTGTTTTTATGTGCATGTGTTTGTGTGTGTGCATATGTTTGTGTGTGTGTGCATATGTTTGTGTGTGTGCATGTGTTTGTGTGTGTGTGCATATGTTTGTGTGTGTGCATGTGTTTGTGTGTGTGCATGTGTTTGTGTGTGTGCATGTGTTTGTGTGTGTGCATGTGTTTGTGTGTGTGCATGTGTTTGTGTGTGTGTGCATATGTTTGTGTGTGTGCATATGTTTGTGTGTGTGCATGTGTTTGTGTGTGTGCATATGTTTGTGTGTGTGTGCGATCGCCGTTCAATGTCCCCTTTTTGATGTCTTGACCGGAACACAGTGATGCTCTGTGTGTGGGTTTCTGCATGCGTTTGTAGGTGTGTGTGTGTGTGTGTGTACGTTTGTGTGTCTGTGTGTGTGTATATTCCAAACCGCCGAACACGGATCCAGTTACTGACATATCAATAGAAGGTGATCAGTATTGTGGGTGTTTGTGTGTGACGATTGAGAGGAGAAATGTAAGAAAAGGATCGCTTATTTCTCAGAGGGAACAGTTTCGATGACGCACCCCGTAGAGCGAGGCAAAGGTGAGGTACGGGCTGGTGGGGAACACTTTTAGTGACGCACCCATTAGAATGAGGCAAAGGTGAGGTACGAGCTGGTGGGGAACACTTTTAGTGGCGCACCCATTAGAATGAAACACAGGTCAGGTACAAGCTGGTGGGGAACACTTTTAGTGACGCACCCCGTAGAGCGAGGCAAAGGTGAGGTACGGGCTGGTGGGGAACACTTTTAGTGACGCACCCATTAGAATGAGGCAAAGGTGAGGTACGAGCTGGTGGGGAACACTTTTAGTGACGCACCCATTAGAATGAAACACAGGTCAGGTACGAGCTGGTGGGGAACACTTTTAGTGGCGCACCAATTAGAATGAAACACAGGTGAGGTACGAGCTGGTGGGGAACACTTTTAGTGGCGCACCCATTAGAATGAAACACAGGTGAGGTACGGGCTGGTGGGGAACACTTTTAGTGGCGCACCCATTAGAATGAAACACAGGTGAGGTACGGGGTGGTGGGGAACACTTTTAGTGGCGCACCCATCAGAATGAGAGATTTATGTACAGTACACAGTACTGACAGATTTATGTCAGTAACACGGAAGTGGATTGTGGGGAGAGAACTTGGCTTGAAGGTTTAGCTCGGCCCTCTCTCCTTCTCCTTTTCCTTTTTCTCTTCCTATCTCACTTTCCTTCTTTCTTCCTCTCTCTCTCTCTCTGCTCTCTCCATCTCTGCCAGGGCGTATTTACGGTTAGTGTGTTCTGACAAACACTGTCAGCTGTATTCATTTCTAATTTATGGGTCTCATTAAATGACGGGAACAAAAAGCGCAGCAATTATCATTTATCTTGATATATTATTTACAGGAGCTCGTTCTACTGGCTGGGGACCGGGGAGATCTGGAACCAGGGAGGGGCGAAGACCACTGGGGTGTTAAGACAGCTGGCAAGACAGAGGGAGAGAGAGAGACGAAGAGAGAGAAGAGGGAAGGAGGGAACAGGAGAGTTCAGTCATCTAAGAACATGCAAAGGTGAAGAATGGAACAGAAATTCAAACAATTCAGATAGGAGTGTGTTTGAATCAGTTCAGTTTGGAGTGTGTTTGAATCAGTTCAGTTTGGAGTGTGTTTGAATCAGTTCAGTTTGGAGTGTGTTTGAATCAATTCAGTTTGGAGTGTATTTGAATCAATTCAGTTTGGAGTGTATTTAAATCAATTCAGTTTGGAGTGTGTTTGAATCAATTCAGTTTGGAGTGTGTTTGAATCAATTCAGTTTGGTGTGTGTTTGAATCAATTCAGTCTGGAGTGTGTTTGAATCAATTCAGTTTGGAGTGTGTTTGAATCAATTCAGTTTGGTGTGTGTTTGAATAAATTCAGTTTGGAGTGTATTTGAATCAATTCAGTTTGGTGTGTGTTTTGAATCAATCAAGTCATGACTCCTCATGACTCCGCTGATTATATCTGAATCCTGGCTAATAATGGTGGAGTCACAAGTTGAGTCATGAGTCTCTATGGCTGAAGTTTAAATTCCGGTGCTCAAATCCTGGTTCAACTTCTTCATTGGCAAAGGTCAAAGGTAGAAGGCCGCTGTCAACAGTTGCTGGCATTAATTTAATATATCAGGTTGTTTTTCTTAACCTTTGTTAAAGCGGGGCTAACTTAAAGCCTGCTACTGGTTAGCTACGGGTAAGAAAGGGAATGTCTTAGGATTGTAGAGACACTGATGTTGCAGAACATCTGATGTTAAGGAACATCTACTTAAATAAAAGTTCACGTCTGAGTCACTCATGGTATCTGATGTTACAGAACATCTACTTGAATAAAAGTAAACGTCTGAGTCAGTCATGGTTGAACACACGAGTGCCAGTCAGATGCGGTTCACTCCAAGACTAATTACAATTTCTGACCGGCCAGGTGGATCGACTGAACCTTTCACATGCTCAAAGAAAGAGAAAAAAAGGAACTGAACATGACTGCAGTATGGCCAGGGAATATACCCAGCTGTGTGTTCTACTGAAAATAATATCAACCAAACGTGGTCATACATGTGGTCATACATGTGGTCGTACATGTGGTCGTACATGTGGTCGTACATGTGGTCGTACATGTGGTCGTACATGTGGTCGTACATGTGGTCGTACATGTGGTCATACCACTGTCGCTGTAGTAATTGTATGGAAAGCCTCTATCATTTCCTCACACATTTTCTCTCTCTCTCTCTCTCTTTCTCTCTTTATCCTTCCTTCCCAAACTCTCTCCATCTGAATCTCTCTCTTGGTTTCTCTTTCCTGTGCGCTCATTCTCTTTGTGTTTCCACGTCAGTTGTCTAATTGAATGATAAATGTCTCTATTGCTTTGTGATTGAACTGCCAGCTGTGTAATTGGTTGGTGATTCGTCAACCTGCTGTCTGATTGGTTGGTGATTGACCAGCCTGCTGTGTGATTGGTTGGTGATTGAACTACCGGCTATGTGATTGGTTGGTGATTAAACTGCCAGTGCTTTGACTGGTTGGTGCGGATGTGACTATGCTTTGCTGATTGGTTCACTGTGAGGGGCGTGGTGGGGGGGGGGGGCGTGGGGACAGTTGTGGCCAACTCCCCATCTGTCTTCTAGATCACATCCTCTCAACCCTTCAACACAAAACTGCCACAAACACACTTACACTCGTACACTCGTACACACACCCCTCATGCGTCCACTTACACCCTAACACACCCCACCACCACATCTCAAGCTGTGTGTGTGTGTGTGTGACCTGACAGGGACTGGATGAAGATGAATGTTGTGGATGAGAGTGACAGGATGACGGGCTGAAGGGCAGAGGGCCTCATTCATCATCCTATGACAGATGCCATTCAGTCCTTCTGTCCTGACGCCGTGATAGCCCCCTGTAACCCCCCCCCCCCTGTGTTTGGTGCTTCCCCCCCCCTCTGCTGAGTATGTGTGTTCAGCGCTGTATTCAAGCACCACCCAGATGCTGTTCAGTGACCTGAGCGTGGCCCTGGTTGAGCGCGTTTGACGCAGTCAAGCTATGGGATGAGGTTGTCATCGGCCACCCGGCCTGTGAAGGACCCTGTGAAGTCATCCATATTGGGCCACAGTCATCCACCGTCCTCCACCGTCCTCCACCGTCCTCCATCGTCATCCACATCGCCGCTGGCAACAGCTTTATACCTCTGCGTAGCTACAGAGTCACATCCAGCCTCATCCACCCTCATCCACATCGCCGCCGGCAACAGCTTTATACCTCTGCGTAGCTACAGAGTCACATCCAGCCGTTACGCTATTTTAACTGCAGGATTAATGAGGTGCTGAGAGCAGCAATAAACTGACACTATAACCAGTGAACATACGTCCAATTATTAAAATACAACTGGGGAGGAAAAGGTGTCTAGGAATCGCTGAGACTTCTGAGTAAATGAAGGCATGAACCAATCACACATCATGGGATAGAGGAGGTGGGATAGAGGAGGTGGGATAGAGGAGGTGGGATAGGGGAGGTGGGATAGAGGAGGTGGGATAGAGGAGGTGGGATAGGGGAGGTGGGATAGAGGAGGTGGGATAGAGGAGGTGGGATAGAGGAGGTGGGATAAAGGAGGTGGGATAGGGGAGGTGGGATAAAGGAGGTGGGATAGGGGAGGCGGGATAGAGGAGGTGGGATGGGGGAGGTGGGATAGAGGAGGTGGGATGGGGGAGGTGGGATAGGGGGTGGGATAGAGGAGGTGGGATGGGGGAGGTGGGATAGAGGAGGTGGGATAGAGGAGGTGGGATGGGGGAGGTGGGATAGGGGAGGTGGGATAAAGGAGGTGGGATAGAGGAGGTGGGATAGGGGAGGTGGGATAGAGGAGGTGGGATGGGGGAGGTGGGATAGGGGAGGTGGGATAGAGAAGGTGGGATAGGGGAGGTGGGATAGAGGAGGTGGGATGGGGGAGGAGGTGGGATAGGGGAGGTGGGATAGAGAAGGTGGGATAGGGGAGGTGGGATAGAGAAGGTGGGATAGGGGGGGGATAGGGGAGGTGGGATAGAGGAGGTGGGATAGGGGAGGTGGGATAGAGGAGGTGGGATGGGGGAGGTGGGATAGGGGAGGTGGGATAGAGAAGGTGGGATAGGGATAGGGGAGGTGGGATAGGGGAGGTGGGATAGAGGAGGTGGGATAGAGGAGGTGGGATAGAGGAGGTGGGATAGAGGAGGTGGGATAGGGTAGGTGGGGTAGGGGAGGTGGGATAGAGGAGGTGGGATAGGGGAGGTGGGATAGAGGAGGTGGGATAGAGGAGGTGGGATAGAGGAGGTGGGATAGAGGAGGTGGGATAGAGGAGGTGGGATGGGGTAGGTGGGGTGATATTGGGGGTTGGGGGGTTTTGGGGAGGTGGGTTTAAACTTTATTGCATAATTTTGTCATATTCACCTGGAAGTCAGAAAACCGACTGGATCCTAAACATGCAGACATACAGACCAGGGCTTTGTTTTGCCTGAGTATTTGTATCAAACCATCTCCTCTGTTTGCTAGACTTCTCCAGAACCACTGAGATGCTGGCGCCTGAGAGACAAAGGGAGGCCTAATGAGCGAGTGAAAAATGACAGTGTGAAGACGTTGTAATGAAGATTAAAGGAGTTTCTCTGGGATGTTTAACGAAGACACATGCCCATATATTCTCAAACACAATGCTAATTACGCCCGTTACCATTAATCGCTCATGAAATATTAAGCGCCATTAGCTAATAAAAGTGTGACAAAAAATTACTCTGGATGGTCTGTGTGGGTGTGTTTGTGTGTGTATCTGTATCTGGGAGGGTAGCGTGTATGTGTGTATGTGTGTGTATGTTTGTGTGTGTGTATGTGTGTATCTGGGGGGTAGTGTGTATGTGTGTATATTTGTGTGTGTGTATGTGTGTATCTGGGGGGTAGTGTGTATGTGTGTGTATGTGTGTATCTGGGGGGTAGTGTGTATGTGTGTGTATGTGTGTATCTGGGGGGTAGTGTGTATGTGTGTGTATGTGTGAGTGTGTGTGTGTGTATCTGGGGGGCAGTGTGTATGTGTGTGTATGTGTGTGTGCAAACTCGGCACATTCCAAATCTGAACCAGGTACGAGAGAAATAACTCTAGAGATTATTTGTTTTATTGGCGCGAGCTAAAATCTGATTGATGAAATGTGTGCCTGGGTTCATTCATTTGAGTCCCGGACTAACGAGATTAAGAAAGAGAGAGAACATTTAGTACATCCACTACCCATAATCCCAAGCAGTATACGATCATATTTATATATATATAGTTAGGTGTGGTACAGCACAATGTACATCATGATATAGGTTAATGAGGTACACTAGTATATTATATTATGATATAGGTTAATGAGGTACACTAGTATATTATATTATGATATAGGTTAATGAGGTACACTAGTATATTATATATATTTTGATGATATAGGTTAATGAGGTACACTAGTATTATGATATAGGTTAAAGAGGTACACTGGTATATTATATAATGATATATGTTGGTTGTTGTGTGTGTGTGTGTGTGTGTGTGTGTGTACCAGCTGGACATGTCACCCTGACGTAATTGTGTGTGTGTGTGTGTGTGTGTGTATCTACCAGCTGGACATGTCACCCTGACGTAATTGTGTGTGTGTGTGTGTATCTACCAGCTGGACATGTCACCCTGACGTAATTGTGTGTGTGTGTATCTACCAGCTGGACATATCACCCTGACGTAATTGTGTGTGTGTGTATCTACCAGCTGGACATGTCACCCTGACGTAATTGTGTGTGTGTGTATCTACCAGCTGGACATATCACCCTGACGTAATTGTGTGTGTGTGTGTGTATCTACCAGCTGGACATGTCACCCTGACGTAATTGTGTGTGTGTGTATCTACCAGCTGGACATATCACCCTGACGTAATTGTGTGTGTGTGTATCTACCAGCTGGACATGTCACCCAGACGTAATTGTGTGTGTGTGTGTGTGTATCTACCAGCTGGACATGTCACCCTGACGTAATTGTGTGTGTGTGTGTGTGTATCTACCAGCTGAACATGTCACCCTGCAGTAATTGCCTGACCTTATGGGGACGGTCTCATTAAGCCTGTCTGGTAATGACGAAACTCTCTGTCTAGTGGACCTCTGTGATATTAATGAAACAATGACCGTCGACACACACACTCACACACACACACACACACACTCCAACGAAGACGCAAGCTCACACACACTTCAACACACACACACATACATTCCAACACACACTCACACACACAGACAGACATTCACACACTCACACACACTCTCTCTCACACTCACACACACTCTCTCTCACACACATTTACACACACACACACACACACACACACACACACACACACACACACACACACACACACACACACACACACACACACACACACACACACACACACACACACACACACACACACACACACACTCACACCAGTAGCAGTAGGGTCACACAGGGTCTTCAGATAATAGGTGTCTTCTCTGGCTGTGCTTCGTTAATGACGCGACCTGTCAGCCTTTTATCCTCTGTTCACGTGGCAACCGCCTCCCATGAGGGATGCCCAGGTTATGTGTACAGCCGTCAGGAGCTCCTCCTTGCTTTTTTGTGTGATGTAGAGCACTGTACAGGTCATTTTCTCTATGTCGTGCCGTCATATTCAGAGCCAACTGGGAGAAGGACATATGCTCTGCAACAGTCAGAACCCAAATCAGAACTGATCGAAACCCAAATCAGAACCAAAGACAGGAAATCAGAACTGATCAAACACAATCAGAACTGATCAAACCAAAATCAGAACTGACCGAAACCAAGTCGGGATCGACTGGCACCAAATTAGTACTGATTGCACCCAAATCAGAACCCATTGCAACTATGTCATAACTGATCAAATCCAAATTAGAATAGACTGAAACCTAATCAGAACCAAGTGAAACAAAACCAGAACCGACTGAAACCTAATCAGAACCTACCAAGTACAAATCAGAACCCACCAAATTCAAATCAGAACCAACCAAACTGAATTCAGAACCAACCAAACACAAACCGATACAAAGACCTGAATGACGACGTAGCAACCAGAAGTTGATATTTTTATATTTAAAGTGAATCGTCACATTTCAATCCACTTCATTTGCAATCCTTGAAATGTCTGTGTCTGGACCTTCACCGAGATGGAGAGTTCTACCCAGTGTGACATTTCTAAATCTTACCATCAATTTCTGCCAGCAGCACCATATTGAAATCCTGGTTTTACTGATTCCATTCAGAAACTTCTCGTCCATCGTAACTTTGTAAGGAATGTCAGAAAGACTCTCAAACAGATTACAAGCAAACATTTGGAACAGCAACACATTTATTGCAGCAGCGTTTGTGGGTCTAATTACACGCTCTAAATGTTCACAATCAAACAACTTTCTTCTGAAACTCCTAAATCTAATTTAGTTCTGAGAAATGAAGGCTTTTCCATTCGTGAAATTGCCAAGAAACCGACGATCCTGTACAACTGTGTGTGCTACTCCATTCACAGAAAAGCGCAAACAGGCTCTAATCATAAAAGAAAGAGGAGTGGGAGGCCCCGGTGCAAAGCTGAGAAAGATGCTAAATACATTAGTGTCTACAGTTTGAGAAACAGCCACCTCTCACACTGGCAGCTTCATCAAATGGCACTCATCAACAGTGAAGAGGGACTCAGGAGGCTGGCGTTCTGGGCAGATTTTATTTCATGTATGTTTAGATGACTCCTGAACGAAAGAGGTGTACAAATAATTGTTTTTATTTAATCCTATTTCTGTTTTTTGGGACGTGGTGTGTTACCGTGTGGTTAATCAATGCTGATTCCACACACCTTTTTTCACACACACGCACACACACACGCACACACACACGCACACACACACACTTTCCATCTTTCCTTTTTTCTTTTCAGGTTGCAGAATACCTTGTAATTGTCTGTGTCAGATGTTACATTTCGTTGATAAAGAGTGTCATTAACGCACTTCTACTGTAATACATCATTCCAGAAATTAACCAGGAAATTGAACATGAATAATACAACAGACAGGGACACGGCCATGTTTCCGTTATCAAGTGCTCCTTGATATGGTCTTTGTTCAAAAATCTAGGCGCCACATTTACCTCAAGATGTCCTCATTTATTCATGATAAATAATTTCACAATCAATAATTAATTTAATTTGGGATGAGTTTTGAAGCATATTTAAAGAATTGAGATTTTTTGTTATTGGATAACACACAATCAACCAAGCTCCTTCTAAATAACAGAGACAAGCCGGAATTAAATGAAGAGCATTTATTTTAAATTATAAATCAACGACTGCCATTATATTATTCCCACACGTATTAAATGAAGAGCAACTTCTGTTTTTAAATTATAAATCAACGACTGCCATTATATTATTCCCATACTGTCTGCTTATCATGTATAATTTATCCTACAATTACATAAACAGTTATAAATATATTATCACTGCACTGAACCGTCTTGCACTATATTTATATTTAAATCTATATTTCTTACAATATTTTTTTTCTCCCATGTTAAGTGTTGTACTTTGAGAGAACCGTTTTTTTAATAATTTTATTATCTTTTGGTATTTTTGAGGTGTCAATTTTGACATTAAGAAATAATAATTTATTTGTTTAAATATAAACTAAGTCTTAGGCAAATTAGTTACATTTGAAAATAAAAATTTTAAACTTTTTTCTATACAGCATATACAGCTAGTCCTGATCTAGTCCCGATCTAGTCCTGATCTAGTCCTGATCTAGTCCCGATAATGAGCAGAGTTATATTGGCAGTATAGTGCAGCTAATTAGTTGACACTTTGAGTCTGTCTTGATGCCGTGTTTTTTTAGGGTTATGCATCTGGCTTCTTCAGAACAAACAAACAGTCTCCCCATTTCTGAATCGTACGATTTCTGAACCGTGCCGTCGTGGCAATCGAAAAACTGCAGTGCTGACGAGGCCCGAGGAGCCAGGCCCACAAAGAACCCGTTCCCAATTTCCGAGGTCACCTGGTACCAGTTTCACCACTCCAGAGGTGTGTGCGCACGTGTCCGTGCGTGTGTGTGTGTCTGTGATATATAAGTGCCATGTTTCACCGCAGGAGTCAGAGCAAATAGAATCCCCTGCTGTGCGGAGGAAAACAAAGTGTTTCAGAGGGACCTGAGGTACCATCCATCACGTTGGCCCGAGAAGATCCAGAAGGACGGAAGAAAAAACCCCCAACATCTACCTGTTTTACACATCAGTGAGCTGGGTGAAGATAGATGGCCGGACCATGGAGGTTGTTCCTAGAATGGCTGTGTGTGCATGTTAGCTTGGCCGATCACATAGAAACCCCCCGTGTGTCACGGTCATACAGAGAAGTCCAGCCACAGTCAAGCCACGCCCAGCTCTGCTTCGTCGCCAGTTTGGGGGGGGGGGTAATTTTATGAGACGAATTGCAGAATCCGTGATTCAAGGCTGAAAGTAAACAGGCCGGCCGGCGAGGACAGGTCCTGTCTGGAGATGTAGCGGTGGCGTTACGTGCTGACGGGAAGCCGCGCCGATGCAGGAAACAAACATGTTGTCAGGGCGAACCCGGGGAACCGAACCTGAACACGGTTTACGCACCAAACGGTTTAACGACCTACGGCGAAACGTGTGTTTTTTTAAACCTTTCAGCGGCTGTCAGCCTTGGAATTATCATTGTGCCGTAATAGAGATCGTTTTGAGTCTACCCCTACACCGTCGCCGTCTAGTTCCACCTTCACCCCAACCGACCTCTGCCCTTCGCCTCCATGCCAACCAACCCATTCCCATCTCCACCCGTGACCCCTACCTAACATTATGCTGGTGCAGACCCCCCCCACACCGTGACCTGTGAGGACAGCCAAAGACACCTCGCTCATTAGCTATGATAACATGCCCATTAACGCTGAGGGATGGCGTCATTAAATGTTTCAGGTATAAGTCTGGGCTTATACATTAACATGCTAATGACATGCTAATGACATGCTAATGTCTCTATCAATTACCCCGACACCGGCTAACGACATTCGCGACGGCCGATGGCAGACACGATATCCTGCCGCCGGCTGAAAGAGTCAAACCTGGCGGGTTAAGCGTTTTCCCGACGGCCCGACGCAACGATAAAGGCCATGGATTCAATAAGCCGCTTGTGGAGTTATGACATCAGAGCCAGTCGGCACCTGGACACACGGATGTGGGATGGACGGGAACTTGTTGTTACAGTCAACCAACTGGCCAGGGCCTGACAGCTGACTGGGACTCATATTCTGGCAGAAGGGCTAAGCTTTTCTACTCTCTCTCTCTCTCTCTCTCTCTCTCTCTGTGTCTTTTCTACTCTCTCTCTCTCTCTCTCTCTCTCTCTCTCTGTGTCTTTGTTTCTCTCACTCTCTCTCCCTCTCTTTCTCCCTCTCTCTCTCTCTCCGTCATCGCCTCTCTTCTAGCCAAGCAAGGCATCTTGACGTAAAATGCTACACCAAGCCCAGTGTTTGCCTGTTCCATCTGCTTACCATTATGTGTGTGTGTGTGTGTGTGTGTGTGTGTGTGTGCATAGATGATGTGTGTGTGTGACTCCCTGTCTGGTCGTCTGTAGCTTGCCCCCACACCAGACCCTGGCATAGAGTAAAAACAAAACCTGCCAAAGTGACGGGTGACCGGCCAATTAAAGGTGGCCAGAAATATGTTAAAGACCGTCGAGGGGGTGAGAAGGTCACGGAGAGCCTCCATTATGGCCATTAGGAGACGAAGAAGAGGGGCCAGACTCTGGCTTCAGATCACGCAGATTACCCGTCAGGTGAAGAGCTAATGGGCAACATCTTCTCCCTCTCCTGGTCGCCCGGGAGAGAGAAGAAACGAGACCATTACGGACTGACCGGGAACAAGGACCCGCTAGGAGTCATTTTCCTAATTGCGTGACGGAAGGATGCCGCGGTGCCAAGCTGTCCGGAACGCCAAACGTGTCCGAGGGGGAGGGGCCAGAGTGGTTAACCCTTTAATGTACCGGGCCTGACGGTCATTCCTCCGTGATTTAATGGAACTGATGATTTAGGTAATGAGGCTAACGCCATACGTGTTAATTATCAGAGGGCTGGACGAGCTACAGATCGCCACAGTGAGGTTGTGCATTAGAGCACGCACACACACACACACACACAGGCACACGCACACGCACACGCACGCACGCACGCACACACACACACACACACACACACACACACACACACACACACACACACACACACAGGCGCACGCACGCACGCACACACAACACACACACACACACACACACACAGGCACACGCAAACGCACACGCACGCACAGGCGCACGCACGCACGCACACACACACACACACACACACACACACACACACACACACACACACACACACACACACACACACACTCACACGTTTTGTCATCTAAATTAATCAGGGAACGGACTGGTATTGGGCAATACTGGAAAATGCCAGACGGGCTGTTCCATATCTATACCACCAATAGGGCCCTAGAGAGAAGAGACAGTGTGTCAAAAAAACATGTTTGTGTGTGTGTGTTCTGTGTGTGTGTTCTGTGTGTGTGTGTGTGTGTGTGTGTACAGTGTCGACCGATAGATGGCTGAACCAACATGTCCTGGTTGCCCCGAGGAAGACAGCAATTTGTCTCTCTCTCTGTCTCTCTGTCTCACAATATGTTAAATTATTTTTAAATTTTGCAAAAAAATATTCTCGGTACAGAGTAGGGGAGAGAGAGAGAGAAGAGGGAGAGAGAGAGAGATGTGGGAGAGAGAGAGAAGAGGGAGAGAGAGAGAGATGTGGGAGGGAGAGAGATGTGGGAGGGAGAGATGTGGGGGGAGAGATGTGGGAGGGAGAGAGATGTGGGAGGGAGAGATGTGGGAGGGAGAGATGTGGGAGGGAGAGAGATGTGGGAGGGAGACAGATGTGGGAGGGAGAGATGTGGGAGGGAGAGAGATGTGGGAGGGAGAGAGTTTTGGGAGGGAGAGATGTGGGAGGGAGAGAGATGTGGGAGGGAGAGATGTGGGAGGGAGAGAGATGTGGGAGGGAGAGAGATGTGGGAGGGAGAGAGATGTGGGAGGGAGAGAGATGTGGGAGGGAGAGATGTGGGAGGGAGAGAGATGTGGGAGGGAGAGATGTGGGAGGGAGAGAGATGTGGGAGGGAGAGAGATGTGGGAGGGAGAGAGATGTGGGAGGGAGAGATGTGGGAGGGAGAGAGATGTGGGAGGGACAGAGATGTGGGAGGGAGAGATGTGGGAGGGAGAGATGTGGGAGGGAGAGAGATGTGGGAGGGAGAGATGTGGGAGGGAGAGAGATGTGGGAGGGAGAGAGATGTGGGAGGGAGATATGGGACTTGAATAGAAAGGCTGACTCCGCAGGGAGCTTGCATATTCTGGTCTCTCCAACAGATCTCTCCATCAGATCTCTCCAACAGATCCCTCTTACCCTGGTCTTACACTCTACCGAAGGTTTAGAATATATCCTTCACGTTGGAACCCTGAAATAGTGAAAAATGTCACAATTCAACAGGAAAATTAAAGTGTTCTGGGGTTCTTTATGTAGAACGTACAGCTTAAATGCAAAGAAACTCCAGACAGTGTAGCTCCTAGGAAACAAACAGCTATTTTCCTCAGGACTTAACGGGTCAATGAAGGTTCCCGACCCCAGCCGATCATAAAATGGTCAGTGCAGAGCTCCCACAGATTGATTAACTTCAGAACTCGATTTGAGCCGCAAGCCCCGGGAACAATAAACATCGGAATGGAAATAAATCTAATGTGAGCAGATAATCCGCAGAATATCAAAATGTAAAACAGAAATTCCTCCGTCTTCTCGGCGTGGCCTTTCGGCCCGTGACTATTGACATCTTGGTTCAGCAGTTTGACCTCATCCATCAGAGAAGCCCGGCTGCATCGGATCGGTTCCTACTTCAGGCCCGATATGGAAAATGCTAATTGGTTATATCGTAAAAAAAGACGAACACAAACATATGAGTTTGGCCTGTCGTCAGGGTTAAGATAAAGGCTACGTTCGAAACCGGGTTTTAAGGAGATTTATTAATCAGACACAGCGTCTGACTTGTACAGACTGTGGAAACCGTTCTGTGTTTGGAGGTCCTTATAAAGTCGCCATGTTACTGTAAGCCCTACCACCAAAAACAGGGTTCTGTTCTTCTGGCCAAACCAGAGTAAAACAGCAACGTTTTGCTTGTCGGACAACTTCGGTTCAGTTGCTCCCGAAGCCGGTTTGTATTTTTATCGTTTGATCACTTAATGAGTAACAGGTTGTCGAACCCCGGGTTGCTGAGAGCAGCGAGATTGATTTTCATTCGTACAGATCTGTTATGTTATCGCTCGGTTTGGGGAGAGCAAAACAGTTCGAAACAGATAACTTATGATACGTTGTTTTTGCCTGGTCGGGGTGATTCTAAACAAAGATCTATTCAAGCCAGATGGTGGTGGTTCGGGACACGAAATGAAGGCGCGGTTAAACATTTGTCTTTGACTAGCTGGCGTCGCTTATTCAATTTTGCCAAACGTCTAAAGTTGATGGTGACAAATGTTGTACACAATTCGGTCTTCTGGAGGGATTCGAGTTCCACGCTGTACGACTGATGAGACGAAACGTTCTGACCACTTCCTGTCTCGGTTGTAGAGAGATGGAAGGACGGACGGAGACGGACTCAGCAGACGATAGCGTCCCTTTGGTGTTTTAATGAGAGCAGTCGCACACCTGCGTATGTGCGTCAAGTAGTTAATGCACCCACAATGCACCACACCCTGCTGCTTATAGAGCCATGGTGTGAATATATGCCAGTAGTTGTGTTTTTTCCCAACCGTTTGTCCTTATTTGGATGGCGGCTCAGGCTGTTTGTATACATGCACCTTCCACAACATTTTAACCTTCATTTGTCATTAGTGAACATCTCTCCGCTTCAGCAATATCGAACCGTTCGTGGTGTGGTCACATTTCTCTAGTTGAGGGTGAAAAACTGACCTTGTGTGTGTTTAATGAGAGCGGATGGTGGCATTTGAGAGGGTTTTTGGCACGGCACCACCCAGTGCTACACCGTCCGTATGGTCCTGGTGGAGGCTGTCATCCGCTGCGGAGCTCATCCGCTCTGGCCAGATGGCCCGGACAGGATCCACTTTCTAGTGTTTAATTATGATCGTAATCAGGGGGAATAATGATCAATAAAAAAAGGGAGAATTAATGAAAGACGATCGAGGGGCACGAGTGTCTGGCTGGGAAGTTGAAGTAATCGCCTGTCGTTTACGAGTCAACGAGGCACACGCATCACGATCAGCACACACACGCACGCGCGCGCACACACACAAACACACACGCACACACACACACGTGTTCTCGATGAGCGTTTGCGTATTACTGCGCATTTCGCTGACTGTATGTGATTTCACACGCAGACAGAGGTCGTGATTACCGCTGTATAAATAATCATTTGCACTCTCAGCGGATACATTCTGCTTTTATTAACAGGATTTATTTTGTATTATTAACGTTATGAAGTTATGAATGCGGCGACGACTAAAAAACATGTTAAAAAAGTTATTGTTCACGCTAAGGATTGTGAGGAAGCAGGAACACGGAGATATATGCCATTATAAAAGACAGGTTTTACGATGATATAAAGACTGGAGAGGTTTGTTTTGGTGGGATTTATGTTTATGACACAACACACATTGTTGTGTTGGCATGTGTCGGTTATGATCTGGCATTATGCAAACGTTTTAAAGGCATGCCGTCTGTTGTCTAACTACTGACCACTGTTTGTGACAGACACACCCACAGACACCAAGACCATTTGGTCAAGTGGCACCTCCTGAGATAGAGAAGAAACGAGGGGGAAAGAGAGGACATGGAGAGAGGAGGGCGAGGAGAGAAAAGAGGAGGCGAGACAGAGGGAAAATGGAGTTGAGGAAAGAGTAGAGGAGGTGGGAGGAGTGGAGGGACTGAGAGGAGGGCTGTGAAGAATATCGAATAAATTAGGCAAGGTGTTTCGCCCCGGCAGGCAGATGCCACTACTGTGACTGTTGCATTGTGGGACATAAACAGAGCTGAGTCACAATGTGCCAGCCTTATGGGAACTCAGAGGGAACACCGCGTTTGGCCACGTTTGCCCGCTGGCACGGAAATTAAATGACATGAGAACGAGATGAGAAGAAATTCACTGTGAAAAGGGTCGACCTGCCTTGCTGGATGTGGACTTTTGACTTAAATAAAATATAAATAGAGAAGTAATGGTTAATGGGATTCCTTTGACAGCTTACGGATTCTTCTTATAATCTCTTCCTTGGTCCGGTTGCTTGACTCTGGAAAACCCACCTCCTGCATTTTTTCATCGGTTCTCACAAAGCATGCTTCTTCTAAAATAACCAATAGGAATGCTTTGAAATAGACAAGATGTTTGTCAAGTAGAAAAGCACTTTAATTTGTCCGAACGTTAAGATTCTACAAATATTCCGCGGAAAAAAATTACGGAATGGAGAAAGATTGAGCGGGCCTAGTGCATTTTGGGTAAATTGTCATTCAGTGTTTATCCTTTGAAATTGTTGTAGTCAATAAAATCTTAATTTCTATAGTTGCGTCTTCACTTAAAGCCATTTTCCCTCTTTTTAATATATTGACTGTCTGAACCAACTTAACTGAGCTGGTATAGAGCAATGAAAAACCAGCAAAACCTATATATAAAATC
>CM055759.1:2087932-2092932 GCA_029465975.1 Dallia pectoralis
AAATTACACATCTATCAGATTAGAGCAGTAAATTACACATCTATCAGATTAGGGCAGTAAATTACACATCTATCAGATTAGGCCAGTAAATTACACATCTATCAGATTAGGGCAGTAAATTACACATCTATCAGATTAGGGCAGTAAATTACACATCTATCAGATTAGGCCAGTAAATTACACATCTATCAGATTAGGCCAGTAAATTACACATCTATCAGATTAGGCCAGTACATTACACATCTATCAGATTAGGGCAGTAAATTACACATCTATCAGATTAGGGCAGTAAATTACACATCTATCAGATTAGGGCAGTAAATTACACATCTATCAGATAAGAGCAGTAAATTACACGTCTATCAGATTAGGGCAGTAAATTAGACATCTATCAGATTAGGGCAGTAAATTACACATCTATCAGATTAGAGCAGTAAATTACACATCTATCAGATTAGGGCAGTAAATTACACATCTATCAGATTAGGGCAGTACATTACACATCTATCAGATTAGAGCAGTAAATTACACATCTATCAGATTAGGGCAGTAAATTACACATCTATCAGATTAGGGCAGGAAATTACACATCTTTCAGATTAGAGCAGTAAATTACACATCAATCAGATTAGGGCAGTAAATTACACATCTATCAGATTAGAGCAGTAAATTACACATCTATCAGATTAGAGCAGTAAATTACACATCTATCAGATTAGGGCAGTAAATTACCCATCTATCAGATTAGGGCAGTAAATTACACATCTATCAGATTAGAGCAGTAAATTACACATCAATCAGATTAGGGCAGTAAATTACACATCTATCAGATTAGGGCAGTAAATTACACATCTATCAGATTAGGGCAGTAAATTACACATCTATCAGATAAGGGCAGTAAATTACACATCTATCAGATTAGGGCAGTAAATTACACATCTATCATTCTTCCTCCTTCAACACATCCATGATTGTCTCCCTTTTCTTTTATTCTTCTCTCTCCCAGTCACCTCCTCTCCTCCTTTAGCACCTCCTCTCCTCCTTTAGCACCTACTCTCCTCCTTTAACACCTCCTCTCCACCTTCAGCACCTCCTCTCCTCCTTTAGCACCTCCTCTCCTCCTTTAACACCTCCTCCCCTCCTTTAGCACCTCCTCTCCTCCTTTAGCACCTCCTCTCCTCCTTTAGCACCTCCTCTCAACCTTTAGCACCTCCTCTCCTCCTTTAGCACCTCCTCTCCTCCTTTAGCACCTCATCTCCTCCTTTAGCACCTCCTCTCAACCTTTAGCCCCTCCTCTCCTCCTTCAGCACCTCCTCTCCTCCTTTAGCACCTCCTCTCCTCCTTTAACACCTCCTCTCCTCCTTTAGCACCTCCTCTCCTCCTTTAGCACCTCCTCTCAACCTTTAGCACCTCCTCTCCTCCTTTAGCACCTCATCTCCTCCTTTAGCACCTCCTCTCAACCTTTAGCACCTCCTCTCCTCCTTCAGCACCTCCTATCCTCCTTTAGCACCTCCTCTCCTCCTTTAACACCTCCTCTCCTCCTTTAGCACCTCCTCTCCTCCTTTAGCACCTCCTCTCAACCTTTAGCACCTCCTCTCCAGCTAAGCAGTTTCTCCTCTGCTCGTCAGTCTGTTCTCTGCTCTCTCATTCTGTGTCGATGTCTTAATGCTTGTCTTTTCTATTCCGTCTCTCCCCGCTCTCTCCTCTTGTTTTCAATCTTTCTCTCCTTTTGTTTTCTCTCACTCTCTCACTCTCTATCACTCTCTTCCTCCTCTTCCCCCCCCACTCCTTTGTCTGTGATAGCACTGGAACAACAGTCCAAGTGTCCCAAATGCCACCCTCCCTTCCATAAGGGTCTGTGAGACCCTGGTGTACTGCATTGTAGGGTGTGGTGAGGGCGTAGTTAGGGTGTGGTGAGGGCGTAGTGAAGGTGGAGTGAGGGTGTAGGGTTTCATTGGGACACAGCCTCTGTCTGCTGATTTATAACTCACTCTGAGCTCTTATCAGGTGTCGGCCGGCTCTCAGTTCACCGCCGCCTCTGACTGAATGACAATGGGGAACCAGATGCATTATGGTCCACAGCCTCGCCCACTGCACTCTGGACGCCGCCGATTACATCTAGCTCATTGATTTATGGACGCCATGTTGGCTCTTCCTGAATAAGACACGATCTGCACTG
Source organism: Dallia pectoralis (assembly GCA_029465975.1). Taxonomy (NCBI): domain Eukaryota; kingdom Metazoa; phylum Chordata; class Actinopteri; order Esociformes; family Umbridae; genus Dallia; species Dallia pectoralis. Next base: position 2,090,112 of record CM055759.1, read on the forward strand.
TGCGGTTCTGGAGGCCCACATCCTGAACCGGTGCATACGGGGCGATTTGGGGAACTTGGACCTGTGACCATTAGGTGGCGCTGTGTTGGGAGAGACCTGCTGGGATCATCTGGACTGTTACCCTGGTAACATGAGGAGTTCAGACTGAACTGGGGGAAATACATTGAGAATAAAAGCTTAGAGAGTCTGTCCATTTCTCTTTCTCTTCTGCCTCGCATCCTTTCTCACTCACTCTCTCCTCTCTCTCTCTCTCTCTCCTCTCTCTCTCCCTCCCTCCCTCTCTTCCTCCCTCGTTTTTGTATTTTTAATTGAATCATTTCCACCTGCATCTCCTGAGATAAGACATTTTATTTTGTTATTTAAATGTAACAAATGGTGTTGACTAATGTAATTAAAGAGGAAGTGATCACAGCTGGAATAACTAATTATGTCATGTGACACATGATTGGAGTGAACAGCATATCTATAGCACATCACAGCAAACACTGCAAGCATTTTGGATCTAATTGGAACTAGCAACTGTGTGTGTAGGTGTGTGTGTACCTATGTATGTGTGTATTTGTGTGTGTGTGTGCTGATCTAGGTCTATGTACCCAATGTCCCTGCAATGATAGAAACATCTGACATATCTGTTCCCACATGTTTTTTGGCAGCTCCACACATGATGAAATTGTGGTCAAAGTGATAGAATTGGGTTCACTTATAGTTACTAAAAACCCTAACCCTAAGCCCTAAACCCTAACCCCTAACCCTAACCTTAACCTTAACCCTAACCTTAAACCGTTACCTAACCCTAACCATCTTATGAAGCAACATGCACTTCTCTGGCAACCAATCAGCTTTTAGAAGACAAACCAATCAGCTGATCAGAAGCCTAACCAATCAGCATGCCAGAAGACCTACCAATCAGCTGATCAGAAGACTAAACGTCTAACCCCCTCTCTGGTGGGTACAGTGGGGTTCTAACCTCCTCTCTGGTGGGTACTGTGTGGTTCTAACCTCCTCTCTGGTGGGTACTGTGTGGTTCTAACCTCCTCTCTGGTGGGTACTGTGTGGTTCTAACCTCCTCTCTGGTGGGTACCGTGTGGTTCTAACCTCCTCTCTGGTGGGTACCGTGTGGTTCTAACCTCCTCTCTGGTGGGTACTGTGTGGTTCTAACCTCCTCTCTGGTGGGTACTGTGTGGTTCTAACCTCCTCTCTGGTGGGTACTGTGTGGTTCTAACCTCTCCTCTGGTGGGTACCGTGTGGTTCTAACCTCCTCTCTGGTGGGGACCGTGTGGTTCTAACCTCCTCTGTTGTGGGTACCGTGTGGTTCTAACCTCTCCTCTGGTGGGTACCGTGTGGTTCTAACCTCCTCTCTGGTGGGTACCGTGTGGTTCTAACCTCCTCTGTTGTGGGTACCGTGTGGTTCTAACCTCTCCTCTGGTGGGTACCGTGTGGTTCTCCCTGGCCGTGGAAGACCTACGCTGAAATCGTGGAAAACTATTTTGGGCCGAACCAGACCCCCACCCACACGTCCCTCCCCCTGTTTGCTTGGCAACGTGGGTCCCTATCTGTTCCCCAGCGTCCACACACACACACACACACACAGTGATGGATGACCATTAAAGCAGCTTATTGGAAAGGCTGTGATTTATGGAACGGCCTCGCCTCAGCCTAATGGCTTCATCGCTTTCCTGCCGCTGCATGATGTCACAGCCAAGGTCACCGCGGCAACCCACCGGCCCAATGACGAGCCCCGCCCCTTTGTTGTGGTTCGGCTGCTGATGACCTGGCGAGAGGGAGGAATATTGAGGGAGAAGGAGAGGGAGATGGAGGGAGATGGAGGGAGAGGGAGGGAGGGAGATGGAGGGAGAGGGAGATGGAGGGAGATGGAGGGAGATGGAGGGAGATGGAGGGAGAGGGAGGGAGGGGGAGGGAGAGGGAGGGAGAGGGAGATGGAGGGAGAGGGAGGTGGAGGGAGGGGAGATGGAGGGAGGGGGAGGGAGAGGGAGGGAGAGGGAGAGGGAGGGAGAGGGAGGGAGAGATGGAGAATGATAGAGGAAGATGGAGATTGAGAAAGAGAGAGGGAATGGGACGGAGAGGAAAGAAAAGGAAGAGAGATGGAAGGAGAAGGACAAAGAGACAAAGAGACATGATGGGACAGAGACAGATGCAGGAAGAGAGATGGAGGATGGAGAGATGGAAGGAGAAAAGAAGAGCGACCAAGAACAGAGAGGAAGTAGAGAACATGGGAAGGGAAGAAGAAAGAGATGTAGGAAATGAAGAAATGAGAGAGACGGAGGAAGGGCGAGAAAAAAGAAGAGATAGAGATGAAGGGAAAGAATAACAGAGAGATGAGTGAGAGAAGTAGAGACCAGAGAAAGAAGAGAGGAGGTTATGTGAGCAGTTCTGTGTGTCGGGTACTACGTCGCTCCAGGTGTTGTTATAAAAATCTAGGATTGTGTGTCAGTTTGCTAAAACGCTTTTATTTGGAGGGGATAACTTCATTTTTTGTCTTTCTGACGTCTTTTCCTCTGTAGTCCGTTAATTAAAAGCAAGCCTCTCATTTCGTCTTTCTAATGCAGTCACCCCCCCATTCTGTTCGCCCTATTCCAGCTCCTGTGACAGAGGAGGAAGGAGGTTTTATAGAGCTATTACTCACTTCAGCTCCAAATGTGTAGCAGCAAATATATGGGCCCGCCATAAAACATCCAATCAATACCGACGCCATTAAGGGAGTAAAAATCGCTGAAATTAGTGAAGCCCAAAACAAAATATTACATTTGCTCTCTGATGGCCTGTGAGTCGAGGCCCGGGATGAGAGAAAGGTTGCTCCAGA
>CM055759.1:2097932-2122932 GCA_029465975.1 Dallia pectoralis
TTCTGTACCCGTCTGAGTAGTGAACTAATATGTAATATATTGATTCTGTGCCCGTCTGAGTAGGGAACTAATATGTAATATATTGGTTCTGTACCCGTCTGAGTAGTGAACTAATATGTAATATATTGATTCTGTGCCCGTCTGAGTAGGGAACTAATATGTAATATATTGGTTCTGTACCCGTCTGAGTAGTGAACTAATATGTAATATATTGATTCTGTGCCCGTCTGAGTAGGGAACTAATATGTAATATATTGGTTCTGTACCCGTCTGAGTAGTGAACTAATATGTAATATATTGGTTCTGTACCCGTCTGAGTAGTGAACTAATATGTAATATATTGGTTCTGTACCCGTCTGAGTAGTGAACTAATATGTAATATATTGGTTCTGTGCCCGTCTGAGTAGTGAACTAATATTTAATATATTGGTTCTGTGCCCGTCTGAGTGGTGAACTAATATGTAATATATTGGTTCTGTACCCGTCTGAGTAGTGAACTAATATGTAATATATTGATTCTGTGCCCGTCTGAGTAGGGAACTAATATGTAATATATTGGTTCTGTACCCGTCTGAGTAGTAAACTAATATGTAATATATTGGTTCTGTACCCGTCTGAGTAGTGAACTAATATGTAATATATTGGTTCTGTACCCGTCTGAGTTGTGAACTAATATGTAATATATTGGTTCTGTACCCGTCTGTGTAGTGAACTAATATGTAATATATTGGTTCTGTACTTTTCTAGAGGGGGTCCAAATGTTTATTTTATGTTCTGTTCTGGTTCTATTTGTTGTGGCGTCACCCAGCATCACCCAACATGACCCAACATCACCCAACATCACCCAACATCACCCAGCATCACCCAACATCACCCAGCATCACCCAACATCACCCAACATCACCCAACATCACCCAACGTTCACCCAACATCACCCAACATCACCCAACATCACCCAGCATCACCCAACATCACCCAACATCACCCAACATCACCCAACGTTCACCCAACATCACCCAACATCACCCAACATCACCCAACATTACCCAACATTACCCAACATTACCCAACATTACCCAGCATTACCCAACATTACCCAACATTACCCAACATCACCCAGCATTACCCAACATTACCCAACATTACCCAACATTACCCAACATTACCCAACATTACCCAGCATTACCCAACATTACCCAGCATTACCCAACATTACCCAACATTACCCAACATTACCCAACATTACCCAACGTTCACCCAACATCACCCAACATCACCCAGCATCACCCAGCATCACCCAACATCACCCAACATCACCCAACATCACCCAACGTTCACCCAACATCACCCAACATCACCCCAACATCACCCAACATCACCCAACATCACCCAACATCACCCCTCAGTAGCCGTTATAAAGCGCTGCTCTGTACACCGACAGTCACTCTGAATAATAGGTGTGCCCACTGTAAATGTCAGCTCCTTAAATCACCAACGCAGCGCACACACGCGCACACACGCACACACACACACACACACACACACACACACGCACACACACACACACACACACACACACACACACACACACGCACACACACACACACACACACACACACACACACACACACACACACACACACACACAGAGAGAAACAGCAGCTCACAGAAGGAATGCTTGGCTGCAGCATAAACCTGAAGCGTCCGTTCATCATCTGTATCTTTCTAGATCACTAAAGATGCCATGCATTCCCTCTATCATACTACAGAAAGAGAGAGAGAGGGAGAGAGGGGAGAGAGAGGAGAGAGGAGAGAGAGAGGAGAGAAAGGAGAGAGGAGAGAGAGAGGAGAGAAAGGAAAGAGGAGAGTAAGAAAGAGAGAGGAGAGAAAGGAGAGAGAGGAGAGAGAGAGAGAAAGAGAGAGGAGAGAGTGCAAGCCATGGATAATAAGACTAAGAGAAGCAGAGGAACAGAGGAACGGAAAGAGGGAGAGAAAGGGGATGGATGAGGGGTGGAAGAGAGATGTTATGGTGATGTCAGGTGTTTGTGTTCATGTTTATCAAGCTAAGGGGAGCTGAGAGGAGCTGAGAGGAGCTGAGAGGAGCTGAGAGGAGCTTAGGGGAACTGAGAGGAGTTTAGGGGAGCTGAGAGGAGCTGAGAGGAGCTTATGGGAGCTGAGAGGAGCTGAGAGGAGCTGAGAGGAGCTAAGAGGAGTTTAGGGGAGCTGAGAGGAGCTGAGAGGAGCTGAGAGGAGTTTAGGGGATCTTAGGGTTAGATTATTATAATTCATTATTAGAATAATTAATTAGTTTATTACTAGCTCCAATTGTATTATGCTGTTCTCATTTACCCAGACTCATTTACCTAGATTAATTTGCCCAGACTCGTATATCGCCTTGCATCATGGCTGCAACTATCGTTGTGAGTTTGTGAGAGTAGAAGATGAGGATGTGTCATCTTATCCCACTGCTGGCCCAAGCGATGGATGAAAGCGCATTGAGCATGACATCAGATCTGTCTCTCTGTCTTAAGGTGTATTCCTCTATTATCAGGAGAGCCTGGTGACTGAGGACCAGAGACCGAAGAAACCCTTGTCCACCGCAGATCACTCAAATTAATCCAATCAGCCCTTTCTTCCGGCCCTTTCCACCGTCCCTGCCCTCTGATTGATAACCCTGCTGTAATCCAATGTATTTCATGGAACTCTCCGGGCACTTAGAGCGGGTGTCCAAAAATACACCCTATTGTCCACAGCGTGCACTAGGGCAGAGCAGAGCCTCGTTTGTTTTTTTCTACTACGAAGTGCAGAGGGCACCATTTAGGCCGGGCATGAACTCTCTCCGCTGCTCTCGTAACAATCTGTCACATTCTTGTCTGCTTTATTTAAGCCGTGTTCTATGTTTGGTGGGGCAGGCTCGAGACTTCTACTGTTTTCCTTAACGTTCCTGATGAACTCGGCTTGTTGCTCAGTCGGACTCTCCTCGGCCATATCCCTGATGCCCCGCCTCAGACGTAGACACATGCAGTTACACAGGTCAAGGGAACACACACACACATGCACGCACACACACACACAGGGAAAGGTTCCTGTTTTACAGGCTGTTCTGTTTTCCCTCAGCTCCTATTGGGGGTGGCAGAAGAGTCTGTCTGCTGTCCATGGTTACCTAGGTATGCACTAGAATGACCTATCATCAACATATAGACTGACCCCTCCTTAACATATAGACTGACCCCTCCTTAACATATAGACAGACCTATCCTCAACATATAAACTGACCTAAACATATAGACATACCTATCCTCAACATATAGACTGACCTAAATATATAGACAGACCTATCCTCAACATATAGACTGACCTAAACATATAGACAGACCTATCCTCAACATATAGACTGACCTAAACATATAGACATACCTATCCTCAAAATATAGACTGACCTAAATATATAGACAGACCTATCCTCAACATATAGACTGACCTCAACATCTAGACTGACCTCAACATATAGACTGACCTAAACATATAGACAGACCTATCCTCAACATATAGACTGACCTAAACATATAGACAGACCTATCCTCAACATATAGACTGACCTAAACATATAGACAGACCTATCCTCAACATATAGACTGACCTAAACATATAGACTGACCTCTCCTCAACATATAGACTGACCTAAACATATACACTGACCTCTCCTCAACATATAGACTGACCTAAACATATAGACTGACCTCTCCTCAACATATACTGTAGACAACCCCCTCCCTCCAAGCCTTAATTGAGATGGGTCTTTATTGATTGTGACAATCTACAAATCACTCATTGAATGTGAGCGAAGAAATCAATGTAACGGATGAACATGTGTAGGTGGAAGAACCTTTCAGGTTACCACTGTGTTTCAGGCAGTCTGTGTGTGTGTGTGTGTGTGTGTGTGTGTGTGTGTGTGTGTGTGTGTGTGTGTGTGTGTGTGTGTGTGTGTGTGTGTGTGTGCATGCGTGCGTGTGTGTGTGTGAGTTTGTTGACATGTGTGTGTGTGTGTGTGTGTGTCCTCTGCTTTATTGAACATCTGAATGAGCAATGACGTTGTCACATATGAAGCAATTACCACCAGCTCTCATTTATTAAAGGAGGGAGGGAACTGGGGAGAGAGAGAGAGGGAGGGAGGGAGGGACGTCAGAGGGAGGGAGAGAGAGAGAAAGGGAAAGGAAGTGGGAGAGAGAGAGGGTTGTTCATGTACAATGGGATGAAAGGATGAAAAGATGGGGGACTGAGGGATAAACAAATGCTTTACTGCCGCAAACAGAATGGTTGACTTTCCTCTCTCCCTCCCCCTCCTTCCCTCTCCCTCTCTCTCCCTCTCCCCCCTCCTTCCCTCTCTCCCTCTCCCCCTCCTTCTCTCTCTCGCTCTCCCTCTCTCCCTCTCTCCCTCTCTCCCTCTCCCCCTCCTTCTCTCTCTCTCCCTCTCTCCCTCCTTCCCTCCTTCCCTCTCTCTCTCTCTCTCTCCCTCTCCCCCTCCTTCTCTCTCTCTCTCTCTCCCTTATTCTCTTCACTCTCCATGTCTAGCCACACAACTCAGTTGTCACTATCTGCCGCTCCGTGTCTGAGATGCTATGAAAACACAGGCTATTGGTTTGAGATCCCTCAGCACACAGTGGGGAAAGAAAACACATCTCCTACCCAGGAATTTGCTATTGAACCTGGCTGCCTTCAAACGTCCACACGCACAGCAGTGATGATAAGCTGCCGTACAGCCCAGACATGGAGACATGCCCTACAAATGAGTGTTTAAATGGTCAACGTGGAGCCGGAGTGTGTGTGTGTGTGTGTGTTTGTGTGGAGGGTGTGTGTGTGGAGGGTTTGTGTGTGTGTGTGTGTGTGTGGAGGGTGTTTGTGTGTGTGTGTTTGTGTGTTGTGTGTGTGTGTGTGTGTGTGTGTGTGTGTGTGTGTGTGTGTGTGTGTGTGTGTGTGTGTGGATGCCGTGCTCATTCAGCAGTAGTGTTTGTCCCTCTGGGGGTCAACAGGACAGGACCAGACAGTCAGTCAGGCTCCAGAGAAAAGGGGTCACATGCATATTCATCACATTGGTCATGAATATGTATACCTCCGTTAATGTGCTGTGACCAGAGAAAGTTACGTCTGTACAAATAGAGCGAGAGAAGAAAGGGGGAGGGGGAGAGAGTTGGGAGAGGATTGTCTGCTAACTATTAAAATGATTTTATTTTTTGGGACTCTGATACAACTATGTATGACTGTTTGAGTACCATAACAGACAGGGATGGAGGACGTGTTCTACTGTTGTGTTCTATATGAGTACCATAACAGACAGGGATGGAGGACGTGTTCTACTGTTGTGTTCTATATGAGTACCATAACAGACAGGGATGGAGGACGTGTTCTACTGTTGTGTTCTATATGAGTACCATAACAGACAGGGATGGAGGACGTGTTCTACTGTTGTGTTCTGTTTGAGTACCATGTAAATTTTTTAAAAACCCTACATTTGTGTGGCAAGTCGTTTTCTACGTAACTATCATGGAAAGATGCAACTGTAAGACTGTAAGAGTCCGACACAGAGGTTCCAAAAAGATCCCAAAAGACAATTTACCTCTGACGAGATCCTCCGGTTCTCAGATGTGCGATAACTCAGTCAGATCTTGTCCAGCCGTTGAACCAGATGAATTGGTTTAGTTAACTTTATACCTGGCCTAGTTTGGGGGGGGGGTAATCTGGTTACCTGAGTCGCCCCATTCAGATGGCATCAGAGCTTCAGAGTTCTCCAGGGAGGCGTTCTCTGGTGACCTTAATTCCAACAAAGGCCTCTGGACTGACTCGGGTTCCACGTCAGTAGATCAAGCTGTCAGAGAATCCACTGCTACTCCGGGACAGAGCTAATTACACTATCGGTTTCTCAAACTGGGATCTGAAAATGGGAATTGGGAATTGCCTTTCCCCTTCAGGAATAGAGAGGGTCGGGAGACTGGGCATGGAGATCGGAGATTCTCGGAAGCGTTGGTTTTTGAGGGATCAATTAATTTTCCAATTCCTGAAATAAAAATGTAAATGTCCGATAATTTGGGAATCGTGAACAACTTCCTGACTGAAGTGAAGTGTGAATTTCCACCAGTCGTGTGTGATTTCTTACAGCGATAATTAGACTCCCTGGCGGGATGGTCTGAACGACGAGCTAACACAGTATTGTTTAAAGAAGGCCCCTCTGAGAAGAAAAAATGATTTAATCATTTATCTCTCACTTACTTTCTCGGCGTGAGAGAAGAGACGACTAGAGGTGACGTAGAAGGGATGGAGTGATCGAGGAGAGAGGAAGAGAGAGGGAGGAGAGAGGGAGAGAGAGAGAGAGGGGAGAGAGAGAGAGAGAGGAGAGAGAGAAAGAGAGAGAGAGAGAGAGAGAGGAGAGAGAAAGAGAGAGAGTGTGTGTGAGAGCATTTCTTCACAACCTTCAACCTGTATCTGTCCCTAACAACCACTTGAGTTGTCTGAAGTGTCGTGTGTATGTATTCACACGTAACAGAGGTCAGTGGGCACACAGCACCTCATCATTAGTTTCAGGGACTGGTCGGAGCGGGGGGTTTGACTCATCAGTACTGCAGAACCCAATTAGTACCGGATAAGAAGCAAAGGTTCTCCTGTGGCGGAACCCCATAAGTTATTTAAGCAAAAACAAATGAGGGTATTTCGGATTACATCGTTATAACTATTCTCCTCAGAGAAACCATTCAAACAACCTACGTGATTTTTGGGAGTCTTTAGATTTCTTTAGATGTTTAATGGTAATGGAAGCTGCGCTGCAAAACAGCAACACTTACCAGTTAGATATGAGCAAATCAGTCCATCTGAATGAGTCCCTAACCCAAGAGGCAAATTGGCTCTTTCATTTCAGAGACACAGGATGGAATCTTTACACTTTGCGTTTCCATATCTGTTCAGTGTAGACATTGAAAGATCATCCACACAGATAATACACTGGGTTTCTCCACTCCTGTTACCTAAAGACCGTGGCCCAAATGGCCCACTACATCCTGGCTCACTTTTGAGGAGCGTGCTGCTATGAGCCTGGGAAGTGTGTCATTTGGGAAGAGTCTTTTGACATTTCTGCGAGAGCACACTAAATGGATTTCCTCTTTGATGCGCGGACAACTGGTCATGTATGGCAGGTCTCTGTGACAGAAGTTCATTACAGGCAGAGGATAAAGCGTAATTCAATAGTTCTGTCCAGTTGCACAGTTTTCATATGAACCAAGGATGTGGCTTTGAATGCATTGAATTGAGTAACACTGACTGACGTGATGTGATTTAGCGTAGCTAGAGTCTGTTCTATGTGTGCTAGCTTAGGGAATTAAGACAGATGTCCAGGTCTGTTCTAATGCCATCACAACACTAGTCAATACCCAACACTAGTCAATACCCAACACAGTCAATACCCAACACTAGTCAATACCCAGCACTAGTCAATACCCAACACTAGTCAATACCCAACACAGGTCAATACCCAACACTAGTCAATACCCAACACTAATCAATACCCCACACTAGTCAATACCCAACACAGGTCAATACCCAACACTAGTCAATACCCAACACTAGTCAATACCCAACACAGTCAATACCCAACACTAGTCAATACCCAACACTAATCAATACCCCACACTAGTCAATACCCAACACAGGTCAATACCCAACACTAGTCAATACCCAACACTAGTCAATACCCAACACTAGTCAATACCCAACACTAGTCAATACCCAACACTGGTCAATACCCAACACTGGTCAATACCCAACACTGGTCAATACCCAACACTAGTCAATACCCAACACTACTCAATACCCAACACTATGTCAGGATGCTTTCAGGTGGACCCAGCCCCCTACATTCCCTCACGTCTCTCCCTCTCTCTCTCTCTCCCCCCTCTGTCTCTCTCCATCTCTCTCTCTACTCCCTCTCTCACCCTTGCTCTCCAGAACCAGAATCTTAACCCAGTGGAACATCATTTATGTAAATGTAATTAGGCCTGAAACATGATAGTGGAACGTGAGGTGCCAGTGGAAATTTATCACCGCGAACACCTCGGCTTTAAACATTCAATTAAAAGATTGAGTGTTCATCAGCTTAAATTTAAACCCCATAAATTAGGATGTGAAGAGGGGTGTCCTGGTGAAAAGGAAAGTGGGCAGGGGTCAAAGGGTAAGGGTCACAGTGTTCTTTAAACATTTGGCTGATAGAGCAGTTAGAGCAGAGGTTAGTGAAGCTTACTGTAATGGCCTCCCAGAAAAACAATGGTGAGGACTAATCATAGTGGGTGGGAGAGAGGTCACAGGTGGGAAGGGGAAACGGGTGGGAAGTGGGTGGTTGAGAGGTAAGAAACGGGTGGGAACGGGAGACGGGTGGTAAGTGGGTGGGAGAGGGGTAAGAAACGGGTGGGAACGGGAGACGGGTGGGAAGTGGGTGGGAGATGGGTGGGAGAGAGGTAAGAAACGGGTGGGAACGGGAGACGGGTGGTAAGTGGGTGGGAGAGGGGTAAGAAACGGGTGGGAACGGGAGACGGGTGGGAAGTGGGTGGGAGATGGGTGGGAGAGAGGTAAGAAACGGGTGGGAACGGGAGACGGGTGGTAAGTGGGTGGGAGAGGGGTAAGAAACGGGTGGGAACGGGAGACGGGTGGGAAGTGGGTGGGAGAGGGGTAAGAAACGGGTGGGAACGGGAGACGGGTGGGAAGTGGGTGGGAGATGGGTGGGAGAGAGGTAAGAAACGGGTGGGAACGGGAGACGGGTGGTAAGTGGGTGGGAGAGGGGTAAGAAACGGGTGGGAACGGGAGACGGGTGGGAAGTGGGTGGGAGATGGGTGGGAGAGAGGTAAGAAACGGGTGGGAACGGGAGACGGGTGGTAAGTGGGTGGGAGAGAGGTAAGAAACGGGTGGGAACGGGAGACTGGTGGGAAGTGGGTGGGAGATGGGTGGGATTGAGAGGTAATGGCCTACAGCCAAAAATGTGTAGCAAAAATGTGTAGCATAAATGTGTAGCAAAAATGTGTAGCATAAATGTGTAGCATAAATGTGTAGCATAAATGTGTAGCAAAAATGTGTAGCATAAATGTGTAGCATAAATGTGTAGCATAAATGTGTAGCATAAATGTGTAGCATAAATGTCTGAAAATGACGGATACCTTCTCACAAAAATGAGGACAATGACACCATTAAAACTAAATCCAGATGTATTTTCTAATCCCATTCTGACCCAGGACAGTGCTAATTCAGTATGTGTTGTTGTGCAGTTACTGTAACATCCACAGAGTGTTTCTTGGTTGCATTTGACAACAAGCAGACGGTTTAGTGGATGAATTAGTTTGAACCCACACCTCTGATTCTGTCTCCTGCTGTTGGGGAGATACAATACAAAGAATAACAAACAACACATGTTTATTTTCACCTTTTCTGTTTTTTACAGGTTGGTGGTGCGCAAGGTGTGTCTACGTGTTTGTGCGTGCGTGTGTGTGTGTGTGTGCGTGTGTGTGTGTGAGCATGCCACAACAGTGTGAGTTAAGCCTGTTTTATGCTTCTGCGTCGAATCGACCGCGTACCCTTGCAGACCCCTCTGCGTCGACGCGAACCCCTCTCCGACCCCCTCGACGTGCACCTCCAAAAAATTGTAACTACACGTCGAGGCGACGCAGACCACAAGGGCTGTGATTGGTCAGATTATACAACTGGCGATGAAATGCAACGCAACCCAACGCAGAACCGTAAAACGGCCACGACGACGTAGGAGTGACGGCGTAGCTACGCCGTGGAGTTGACGCAGAAGCATAATGAGGCCTTTAGTCACAGTGCTTTTCAGGACAACTGGCACTGCTAATAAAGATCACCGTAAAAAGAAATAAAAATGATTACTTTTTAATTGGCTGTAAATTACACTCAAAATATGACAGAATAATTATGAGAGAAAAATCCTCATATAGAAAATCATATATTTCCTCAGAAAACCTGCTTTGTTTAGTTTCTTGTGAACCAAATGCAAAAGCAGAAGTCCTCTTGTTGAAATACATATTTATTTCAACCTGACTGTAAAAAAAAACATTCACCGAGGTATAAATATAAGGTGACGCAAACACCAATTGTTGGGTATGGAACTTCCTGAGTGCTGTCGTCATGGAATTGTGATGTGGAGTGTGTGTTGGCCAGCTGCTTACGGAGGTGTTTCCACGGTGATAAACCTTTCACTCCGCAGGTGAAGAGGAGATGTTGAGAAATTAGTGAGATGTTTCACACCGCAAAGAAACACACACCCATGTACTGATAACACACACAGAGTCACTCACACACACACAAAAACACACACAAAAACGTAAACAAACATACCAGGTAATGAACACTGCAGTGCACACACACACACACACACACACACATACACACCCTGCCTTTATCATTACAATAGCTGTGTTTTCTTATGCCTCTGCAAAACGAACCCGGCAACCTGTTCTGCAGTGTGGTTTGCTGAGAGAACACGTTTTACTGTCATTAACGAGTCAGCTCGTTATGTGCGGTGACACTTTGTTTGTCGTCTGCTCGCAGTTTGCATGGAGCTGAAGTCGTAACGCATGAGAAAAGGGTAAGCATTTATTCAAATTTTTCATCGGGTTTAAATTAAGCATTTGCATGTATGGATGTGTAGACAAGCATAAAAGCACACACACACACATAGACACACACACACACACACACACACACACAGACACACACACACACACACACACACATAGACACACACACACACACACACACACACAGACAGACACACACACACACACACACACACACACAAGCCTTACCTCGTCAAATACGTGCTTTGCGCTGGAAACAGCATTGTCTGATGTTGATTTTAATATTAACAATCTGTCCCAGTTTTTTTCCAAATGGATAATTCCTAGTTAATGTAAGTTCCTGTTGGCTTAATGACATTAGCTAATGATTAATTAAGTGACAGATTATGCACATACAGTTAATTCTATCAGTGCCTCTCCTGCTAATATCTAGGGCTGCTTTTGAATGGAAAACATTTAATCTCATGTTCACCCATCTCTCTCTATCTGTTCATTAATCTCACTCTCTTCTCTCCTCTCTCATCTTGTCTCTCATCTTGTCTCTCATCTTGTCTCTCATCTTGTCTCTCATCTTGTCTCTCATCTTGTCTCTCATCGTGTCTCTCATCTTGTCTCTCATCTTGTCTCTCATCTTGTCTCTCATCTTGTCTCTCTCATCTTGTCTCTCATCTTGTCTCTCATCTTGTCTCTCTCATCTTGTCTCTCATCTTGTCTCTCATCTTGTCTCTCATCTTGTCTCTCATCTTGTCTCTCATCTTGTCTCTCTCATCTTGTCTTTCCATCCTCTCAGAAGCATATTTTATTCATTCTTAATTACCAGTTTGTCCTTGTAAATCATGACGACAGATGATCTGACATGATCTAATTTCACTGCCCCATCAAAGCGTCTGAATGTGATATTGGTACGATCCAATATCTCCTGGAAATCCAGGGTTGGCCAGAGACAATACTTCTGTTGTAAATACCACAGAAACTATGGGTAAAAACTATGGAAAACTTGGAGTTAAAGACAGAAATAGGAAATGGAATTGGAATTATAGACGATAATTACAGATGCCAGGTGAATGAAGGAAGATGTGTAGTTGTACATCAAATATCTGTACATCAAAGGCTTCCTAGCCAGATGTGTGAAGACAGGTTTATTGGTCTCTTCTAGCCAGTTGTGTGAACACTGGTTTATTGGTCTCTTCTAGCCAGTTGTGTGAACACTGGTTTATTGGTCTCTTCTAGCCAGTTGTGTAAACACTGGTTTATTGGTCTCTTCTAGCCAGTTGTGTGAACACTGGTTTATTGGTCTCTTCTAGCCAGTTGTGTGAACACTGGTTTATTGGTCTCTTCTAGCCAGTTGTGGGAACACTGGTTTACTAGTCTCTCCTGGCTTGTTATGTGAACACTGGTTTATTGGTCTCTTCTAGCCAGTTGTGTGAACACTGGTTTATTGGTCTCTTCTAGCCAGTTGTGTGAACACTGGTTTACTGGTCTCTCCTAGCCTGTTAGGTGAACACTGGTTTACTAGTCTCTCCTGGCTTGTTATGTGAACACTGGTTTACTGGTCTCTCCTAGCTTGTTATGTGAACACTGGTTGTCTGGTCTCTACTAACCAATATCCTCGTGTTATATTAATGTGTTCATTCATTTTCTCTCAGTCAGTTAATACACACCTTTGCCAGTCTGATACCCAAAACCCCAGCATTGGTTTGTCTGGCTCTGGACGCTGCATGTTGCTCCAGACACACACACACACACACACACACACACACACACAAGGTCTCACAGGACACACACCTTCCATCTGGCAACCACCCAGAGGACACGTGAGGTTGGCAGCCTGAGGAGAGAGGAGGAGCAGCAGGGAGGTGGAGCCGTCTGGTATGATAGAAGAGGAGGTAAAGGAGGTGACAGGAGTCAGGAACTGAGTGGATGCTGCTGTGTCGGGTGTAGGAGGTGGGGTAGAGGGGTGCGGTGGAGGTGTTTGGGAGACCCTAACGACCCTGATGACCCTAACGACCCTGATGACCCTAACGACCCTGATGACCCTAACGACCATGATGACCCTAATGACCCTAATGACCCTAACGACCCTGATGACCCTGACGACCCTGATGACCCTGACGACCCTCACAACCCGGACGACCCTGATGACCCTAACGACCCTGATGACCCTAACGACCCTGATGACCCTAACGACCATGATGACCCTAATGACCCTAATGACCCTAACGACCCTGATGACCCTGACGACCCTGATGACCCTGACGACCCTCACAACCCGGACGACCCTGATGACCCTAACGACCCTAACGACCCTAACGACCCTGATGACCCTCACAACCCGGACGACCCTGGCAACCAAAACCGCTGCCAAATGTGTTGCGGTGGTGAAGACGTGTTGCGGTACTCAATCAGGGCCAAAGAAGAGAGACTCTCAAGGGATTTGCATATCATGTCTGACATTAACCAATTGACTTCTACCTGAAATGTAGCCCTAATTAAACCATTGAAATGACATGTGGTACACATGGAAAATGAATGTAAAAATAAAACACACGTGCACATCGGTTTTGAATGAGGTCATCGTAAATCCCCACATTAGCCTTTAGGTCAGTGTGACGGTGCAGCAGTATCTCCTGGCCAACTAGACTTCATAACATCACCAAACCTTCATGGGAACCTCTCCCAGTCTGTGCTGACAAACGCGTCCGTTCCCTGGTGGTTCTCCTGGGTTATTCCAACAGCCGTGAACTGGCAGTGCCCCTTACACTCACTCAGTCAGATACTCACTCACTAACTCAGTCACACACACACACACACGCACTCAGTCACACAAACACACACACACACACATACGCACGCTACCCTTGCAACTCTCCAGCTGGGGCTGTGAACTTCTCTCCCAAGTCAGTCCAAGGTCTGTCTGGCGGGGTGTGTGTGTGTGTGTGTGTGTGTGGGCGTGCGTGCGTGTGTGTGTGTGTGCTTGCCTTTCTATATCTATGTTCGGAAAAAAATGTAATCATAATAACTTTGACGAAAGCTTTGTTTGACTTCAAGTTAGAATTTGAGTTAACGGTTAGAATTATGCTTAGGATTTGATATTATGTTAAATGTAGTCATTATGAGTTATGGTTGGAACTAGGGCTGCATGAAGTGCATATGTGTGTGTGTGTGTGTGTGTGTGTGTGTGTGTTTGTGTTTATTGGCTGAAGCTGGTTCAGAGGAAAGGAATGTGGGGTAGAGACAGTAAATAAATAGTGTACAGTCACCCAGCCAATGGCACCAGGGTTGGAGAAGACAACACTGCTTCCTCCAGCCATCACTGTCCACCATGGAGGACAATAGTAACTTGACTGGGTAATTCACAAGAGCTGCTGTATCTATGTAACTTGGTATTTCTATGTATCTCTGTCCCACCGTAACCCTGGAAGTCACTCCTCTCTGTAACTCTATATTCATGTAACTCTATATTTATGTGACTCGATATTTCTGTAACTCCGTAACTTTATATTTCTGAAACTCTATTAGTCTTTAATAATGTAACTCTATAGTTATGTAACTCTGTAACTCTATACTTCTGTAACTCTATATATCTGTAACTCTATAACTCTATATTTATGTAACCCTATATTCTCTGAAACTCTGTATTTGTGTTCTCTGTAACTCTGTAACTTTTAACTCTGTAACTCTGTATTTGTGTTCTCAGTAACTCTGTAACTCTGTAACTTTGTAACTCTGTAACTCTGTATTTGTTTTCTCAGTAACTCTGTATTTGTGTTCACTGTAACTCTTTAACTCTGTAACTTTGTATTTGTGTTCTCTGTAACTCTGTAACTTTGTAACTCTGTAACTCTGTATTTGTGTTCTCAGTAACTCTGTAACTCTGTAACTTTGTAACTCTGTAACTCTGTATTTGTGTTCTCTGTAACTCTGTAACTCTGTAACTCTGTAACTCTGTATTTGTGTTCTCTGTAACTCTGTAACGCTGTAACTCTGTATTTGTGTTCTCTGTAACTCTGTAACTCTGTAACTCTATATTTGTGTTCACTTAAGCTCTGTTATTGACTCTGGTTTGACTCTTGTTTATTGACACTGGCGCACCACAGGTGTTGGCTTTCCACATGAATTATTGGTCATGATCAATTAGGAGCATTTTGAACGACGATGAGAGGGCTGTGGTAACCCTGTAAATAAATATACCTGAAGAGTTCAGATGCCATCGTCCCTAACAGCTAAATGGATCTGTCACTACGGGTCCCTCATTAATCTCCACTTGTCATGCATGTTTGTGCAGCTTCTAATGACTGCCTGTGTGTGTGTGTGTGTGTGTGTGTGTGTGTGTGTGTGTGTGTGTGTGTGTGTGTGTGTGTGTGTGTGTGTGTGTGTGTGTGTGTGTGTGTGCCCAGTTGGGCCATTTGGCAGTCCTTCCCCATTCCATTACACAGCCTTGAGTATTTTTCCAAATTGCTTGGAGATGTGAAGAGCTTCAGAAAATGATCTCCATAACCACATGGTAATTTAGTCATTTACACCCTAGTAGCTGAAAAATAGTTTTGGGGCGTTGAACTTCTCACCATAATGGTTCAGTTTTTAGTTTGTTACGTTTGCAATGACATGTATTATTAGTATGTTTCAGAAGAGGCAGAGGTGCGATCAGAGAAAAAATACGTCATTTAATTATTTCCATGAATTCTAGACAGCTTTGATCCACACACTTTTCTACGGCCATACTTTAATAACATAATAACAGATAAATACAAAAGGAATTGTTAAAGTTCGAGATGTAGAAAAACCACACATATCACAAGCCTGTGTTGATCTGGGGAATTCACTTTCAATTTCCCACACAGGTGAAAGGGCCTTTACCATCCTCGTGTTCTGTCTCACCACGGCAGCTCTAACATCCTGGTGTTCTGTCTCACCACGGCAGCTCTACCATCCTGGTGTTCTGTCTCACCACGGCAGCTCTACCATCCTGGTGTTCTGTCTCACCACGGCAGCTCTACCATCCTGGTGTTCTGTCTCACCACGGCAGCCTTACCATCCTGGTGTTCTGTCTCACCACGGCAGCTCTACCATCCTGGTGTTCTGTCTCACCACGGCAGCTCTACCATCCTGGTGTTCTGTCTCACCACGGCAGCTCTACCATCCTCGTGTTCTGCTCATTCAGCTCATCTGAATAAGGCAACGTGGTCTCTGGTTGGATATCTGTGTGGGGAGGGAGAAGGAAAAACACATTGTGTACCTCATCAACTTGGGTGGTAGATCGCTGTCTCAGTCGTGGTTTTGACTCACACGTTTGAGACATAATATGACGGTATGATCGTTATTCACTCTAGGTAACACACCGTCTGGTGCTTGACTTAAATGTTGTCTGTTGTCCAACACTTCTCGTGTTTGTCTTTTATTGTTCTGATAATGTAACCGCTGACATGCAAATTAGACGTGTGTGTGTGTGCCTGTGTGTGTGTGTGTGTGTGTGTGCAGATAAGCGGACAGAGAATATGCAGATCGTTGTGTCCTTTTACAGACTGTGTCATATTACGTGAAGCAGTGATCAGCCTACTGCTTGACTTATGTGCACACACACACACACACACTCACACACACACACACTCACACACACTCACACACACACACTCACACACACACACACACACACACTCACACACACACACACACACTCACACACGCTGTAGTAATGGGTCATTACGTTTAGTTACATTATTACATATGTAAGAACGCTGTAATAAGGACAACTTAAAATGAAGTATCATCCAGCGTTTCTTTTATGGGCTCGACCAGAGGACCACTCTACAATACTATCTAACCATGGTATCACAAACACCTTCTGACCCATCAAGCGAGTGAGACCAGACCTGCTGTTTCACCTCAGGGTGGCCGGGTAGGTCAGAGGTCACATGTACTGGTCCTGGGCTTCCTGTAAAGTTGGGCCAGACATGAAAACTGATACAAGACAACTTGCTGGTTTCTCTCTCTCAGTGTTGCTCTTCTGACCTTTTCAGAGAAAGAGCAGGAAGGAAGACGACATCAGATAGAGAGAATATCTCCGACTGGTTAAGTTTGCCCTGATTTATTTACTGTATTTGCCCATTGCAACATGACACACAATGAAAGAAGGAAAATACAAAGAGACAAGAAAAATACGGAGGAGAAAGGATGTGAAAATTGCCTGTGTGCCTAAATATAAATCACCAAGCATATTGTAACGACAACACGTGAAGACGGTGACTATGCATTTTACTTCCTGCTTTTAACTGACTGCTTATAAGGCACGTCTGTCAGGTCTGCATTTAAAAACCTGTGTTGTCTGGGTTCTCTGAGTCTGTAGTCTCCTTGATCCACATCGTATTGTCCCAGGACCTCTAGCACAACCCTTGACCTTTGACATTTCCTTATCAGGGCTATGGCAGAGAGCAGAGAAAACGGTTAGATGTGTTTTAATGTTTCTCTTAGATCTTAGTCTGTATATTCAGGACCATACAGTTATTTCATTGATGAACAAGCGATGAAAGTAATATTTTCCGTACTTTCAATTGTCTTTATTGGCCAGGGAAAATGTTGAATATATATCACTTAAAAATTGCCACACAAAATGTAATGTGTGTTTGTGGTTGTGTGTGTGTGGCTGTGTGTTAATGTGGCTTTGTGTGGTTGTGTAGCTGTGTGTGTGTGTTTGTGTAGCTGTGTGTGTGTGTGTGTGTGTGTGTGTGTGCGTGTGTGTGTGTGTGTGTGTGTGTGTGTGTGTGTGTGTGTGTGTGTGTGTGTGTGTGTGTGTGTGTGTGTGTGTGTGTGTGTGTGTGTGTGTGTGTGTGTGTGTGTGTGTGTGTGTGTGTGTGTGGGTCTTATGTAACATTGTGGTTTGCCTCAGACCGTTATGGGGAAACAGCCTTTTAATCAGAAGCCAGAGATAGAGGAAGTTGGGTGAAACATTGGCATTTTATGAAATGTGGTTTAAAAAAAACAAATGTTCAACTTTCTTTTTAGCTGACCTCTTAGCGACGCCTTTTAATAGAGGAAGCTTCCTTTTCTCAGCGATGGAGGATGTTGAGTTTTTATTATTTTTTCCAGAAAAAAATATGCAAGGGTTACATAGAACATAGCAAAATTAAACAATATTTGACTTCTGATGTTAAATTAGAGAACCCTGGGTGAAAAACCCAAAGTTCCCTACGGTACCTAGAGTACATTCTACAAAACCAGCGTATACCAATAGTCTTTATTGTTTCACACGTTCCTTTCAAACTAACCAAGTTTCCAAACAAATAAAATATTCCTAATATTGTTTTGATCATTTTTAAACCAAGATTCATATACCATTTAATTTACTTGCAGACTGTTTTTTATATAAAAATAAGTGTCTTTTGATTACATTTGCTTGTATCTGAGTGTTGTTGTGCAAGATGAAAGTATTTGATAATTTCAATATTAATTTAGATATTTCACTTTTTATGATAATAAAACTTAATCGATTTAATTTAAAGATTCCTTAGATGTGAATCCTTCTTTAAACGAGATACTAACCATTTGAGTTGAATTTTTCAGGACTGTCTTTCACAAGGTTAGGTTTTAGTTAGATTTTTACATATTCAGTAAACGTGCTGTGCAGTGTGTAACTGCGTTGTGTGTAAACGTGCTGTGCAGTGTGTAACTGCGTTGTGTGTAAACGTGCTGTGCAGTGTGTAACTGCGTTGTGTGTAAATGTGCTGTGCAGTGATTAACTGTGTAAACATGTAAACGTCATTACAGAATGAAGCAGAAGCTCTAAGA
The DNA here is from genome assembly GCA_029465975.1 of Dallia pectoralis. Lineage (NCBI taxonomy): Eukaryota > Metazoa > Chordata > Actinopteri > Esociformes > Umbridae > Dallia > Dallia pectoralis. Next base: position 2,116,337 of record CM055759.1, read on the forward strand.
GATGTTTCAATTCAACCACTGTGACAATTAGCCGTTCGGCAGGAAGTGGGTTGATTTGGGTTTTAATGAAGGTTGTAATTAAACAGTTTGTATCGATCTTATTACACCAAACACTCAGGGCAGCTCTGTCCAGTTCACACCGGCTAAAGTTATTCTTCTTTATTCCGTCACTATCTCACATGTCCTTTGTGACAACTCAGTTGTAAAAAGGGCTTAATTACATACATTTGATTGATTGATTGAAGTCACAAATCTGTTTGAGGTAAAGAAACGCGAAGCACTGTGAAGAGAGAGTTTTTTTTATTGAATGTTATTTATAAACTGTTGTTGAACTGTAATATTTGTAAGATTTGACTCACCATTGAGGACCTGAGAACAAACAGGACAATATATTTAAAGACAAAACATAACCTGGCCTTGGCTCAGAATCATCCTGTCAGTCTAATTTTGATAAGCTATAATTTGCCAGAAAAAAACAACAACTGGTAACCTTTATACTGTTTCAAACATTACCTCATCAAAGTTCATGACCGCTGCAGATCTGAAGCAGCGTTAAACGCTCACACACACACACACACACGACGCAAAAAAGTCTCTATGTGCAAGTTAGGAACGAGTTAACAAGATATATAGAAGGACTGTAGATATGTGTCTGTTTGACTGTCCTTTACTGACACCACGTTTGTATTTACACTTTTACACAATATGTGCCTGACTTTTCTACTTTTGTTTTCATGTACGTTCTGACACTTCGTTTGTTACGTGTCAGATGTTGAAGACGTGTAATATTCCTGTTGCTTTTGTTCAAAGGAAAATTAATTGCTGAACGCTCGCCACAAAAGGAGTAGAAACAAACAACACAGAACTCAATTAAACGTTTTATTGTTCCAGTTGAACAAATGTCAGTCAACGTTACGAGGAGCAAAGCAAAACCCAAACCGTGTACAATGCAAACATCTGTGAAAAACAATACCTATTTGTGTCTTTGTTTATCAGAGACAGATTGCAAAACATCCTTTCAATGAAAATGGTCACATGACCATCTCCCCTCTGTGTGGAACAAACACATCTCACCTCCTCACCTCCTCCTGCTTCACTCTATAACGCACTTTGCCCTTGAGAAAAGCAACAGAAGAAATAATTGAAGTCTCAGCGTTTTACGGGAGGAATCCTAATCTTTTTAAAGACTTAAAGAGTGGCTCATAAATTCTTAAAAGGCAATAAAACTGAGAGGTGTAAAAGCCATTGCGTTTTAGGTGTATGTTGAGAATGTAACCATGTTATGTCATATACACGGTCATGTTAAGACCACGGTCATGTTATGTCCACGGTTATGTTATGTCTTAGTGGCACATAAAATTTGCATGCTGGAGAGATACACCGAATGTATTTGAAATTGATAAATTAATACAAAATTAAAAGTATTTTTAAACAATGGCAATTTATTGAATGCTAAATTACATTCAGAAATGTCATTAACAGAGAATAAAGGAAAAAGGACACAATCTTTACCAGGAAAACCTCAGACACTTGTGTGATATCAGACTGACAAAATGCTTTAGAGGTTACTGACACCACAACAAACCCACCAACAAATACCATAAACATTTGAACTCCAGTCAGTTAGCACACACTTATAAACAGTGGCTCGCGAGAGCAATTTGTGGTGACTGTCTTGCTCAAGGACGGTTGACGATTTAATCCGACCACATTTTAGTTACTGGCCAGGCTTCAGTTGCTAGGCTACACGGTACAGAACATAAAGGGTCTTGATAAGAGATGCACGACCAGGAACGTATCTATTCACGACTCAAATGGACTAAATAGGTGCCGACAAATGCTTGACAAATGTGTTTAGTTCCTGTGATAAGAACATTTATTATTAACAGTGTGTCTGTGGACCTGTAGAAAATGTGTCCCTGAGATGGTGATTATATATCAAACATTGACAAAATCCGTTTTTCTCCCCTTTCCTTGTTTTTTCTTATTTTCTATCATTTCCTCTCCTCCGTCTCTCCTTTCTTCTACACTCTCCTCTTCCCCACTCCCCTGTCCGCTTCTCTTCTGTTGACTGTATTTCTAGAATCCTGTCTCTCTTCTCTCCTCCCACTCCATCCTCCATGTCCAGATCAGGCAGCGCTACTAAGACGGAGTGAGTTGATTGGCTGCTTGCAGGAATAATGCTGCAGAACACACACACACACCCTCTCCCACCAGCACACACACAAACACACACACACACACACACACCCTCTCCCACCAGCACACACACACACAAACACACAGGCACACACAGAAACACACACCCCCTCTCCCACCCTCACACACCCTCACACACACAGACACACACCACAGACACACGCACATACACACGCAAACACACACACACACACACACACCCAGACAGAGGAGTCAGTGTGTTTTATGATCCGTTAAAGTTTTATTTCTCCCTGCACTGATGCAGGCTTTACCCACGGCTTGTCCTGCTTTGAATAAACGTGCATAATTCCTCCACACAAGCTCTCACACACACACACAACCAAACACACTCAAACAGCCATGCAAATATCAAACGCTGCTCTACATGCACGGCTGTACACAGAGACAGACCACAGCTTATATCAGTGTTTAAACCCTGAGACCTGACAGATTGTTTATGGTGTGATATTCAAGTTCCTCTGTACTGGAGAACCACAGCTGGACGTCAGTCTGACTGCAGTGGTGGAGAACTATAGGAGCTCAGAGCTATGGACTAAGACCTGGACTAGGAGCTAGGAGCTATGGACTAAGACCTGGACTAGGAGCTAGGAGCTATGGACTAAGACCTGGACTAGGAGCTAGGAGCTATGGACTAAGACCTGGACTAGGAGCTAGGAGCTATGGACTAAGACCTGGACTAGGAGCTAGGAGCTATGGACTAAGACCTGGACTAGGAGCTAGGAGCTATGGACTAAGACCTGGACTAGGAGCTAGGAGCTATGGACTAAGACCTGGACTAGGAGCTAGGAGCTATGGACTAAGACCTGGACTAGGAGCTAGGAGCTATGGACTAGGATCTGGAAAGCAGTGATTTGCTGAGATTTTCCTCTGCAGTTTGAAGGGTTGCATGTTGTGTTACAGCTGACCCATATCTCAACTCTGACCTCTGACCCATTATGGTATTTGTCATGACAGGACAGGGGGCTGCTGCTAAACACCACATTCTGTCTGGAACGAGATGGGGGAGGAGAAAGAGAGAGGGGAGAAAAAAGAGAGAAAAACAAGAACAACCTGAAGAGATAAGAGATAGGAGAAAGAGAGCGGAACAGCAGAGACAGATTATCAAAACAGGAATGGGTCACATTCATCCTCCTTTTAATCTATTTTTTATCTCCCACCCCTCTGTCCATTTTTCCATGTCTCCTGTTTTGTTTTCACAGCGGCAAAAATGGGTTCTCCTCGCTCCTCCTTTTCTTTGCGCCTCTTCTTTTCACATGGCCAGCGGGAGAGCCTTGGTCACCCCAGGTACTGCCTGGCCGGGAGCAGGAGGAGTCTGGGAGATGTTTGAGACCGACAAGGCTTTAATGAGAATGTGGCCTTCTCAGCTGGAGAGAAATATATGCAAATTAGATGCACCAGCCAAGAGGATCCTGGGAGTTGGAGAGCCGGACCACTGCGCTATGCAGGCGAGCAGCTCGAGGTGAACTCCAGCTGACTGGGTCGTATCCAACGAGAACAGGACGAGTTAAAGCACTGGGATGAGACCTGATGAATGCTAAAAATGCAATATCAGATCCTGACGAATAACCAGGACCATTTATACAGAGGATGCTCTTATTTTTACCAGTACATTTATTTATTTATACATCGAGGGCAGCGGTGGTATTTCTAGTGATATTATTATAGGAATCATTATGTTGGCGATATAAAAATGCATATTATACTGGCTAATATTGAGGCAATATTACAACTAAAAGGTATTCCCAAAATGGTTTATTTATAATTATTTCACATATTACTTAAATACAATCGGTTACTGCTGAAAACACTCTGTGTTCAGTTAAGTCATTTCAAGGGAAGATGTTGACTTCGTTATTTTTTAAGTTAATTAATAACAAATGTGCACTTCTTATATCTCATTCATCAAGCCGATTTTTTTTAGATTTGAAAAAATATCAATTTCAAATCTTGATGTAGTAAGGTTTGTAAAAAAAATGAAATTGTCTTTTTTGTGCTTTAAAATAATTGAAATAATGAAAATTTTTGCAATGAGGTAAATTATTATTGTCATTCTTTTATATAATAAATTATAGCAGTTATTACGAATGAAAACAAATGTAAGCTCTTACACAAAAACTCCATAATTATAATACACAATAGTATCCAGTATCCTGTGAATTAAAAATATCTGAATTAAAGAGATTCATTCATTCTCAGTCGTGAAATATTTAAATGCCATGTCGATTTTCTGATATATTATTATAAGTTATTATATTATTTTGGATTCTGTGGTGAACATGCTTTACCAACTATCCGATGTCATTTTTTTCATGCATAAAATATTTTTGAAACGTTTTGTCGTTATAGGTATTTCACTCAATCATTAACCTATTCATGCAAATATTATTGGCATCTGAATTTACGGCGGATTATAAATTCTTACATTATTCAATTTCTACTGATACTTCACACATTCTTTTTGTAATTTTAGCATTTATTCAGCATATATTTTTTTAAACGACTCTCACGTTTTAAGAAGGTTTAACCTCAATTTTAAATGTGTCATTTCTATGTCCATGAACTAAATTGCAACATGTGAAGGCCTTTCTGCAACGTGCACCAATAATTGTAATAAATAAACATACAATTTATTTGTAATAAAGACTCGCGGCGGATGAAACGTGCAAATTGCATCAAACAAATATGATCTTGGGTTTTGGTGTTACGCGCTTACAGGCACATCTCCACTGACCCCTCCGTGCAATTATGCATTGAATTATGCATTGAATTATGGTTTGATAACTGACCTGTCTAATGTGTCTGTTGCCCAAAGAGTGGAGGCGACTGACAATAAGGCACGGGATCGCGTGCGTGCGCAGGCTGCGCGTTAACGGGTAACCACCGAACCGATCTGAGTGGAATAGTCTTTCTCCAGTTCTCAGCCTTGACTTGCCTTCGGGGCCGCGCAATACACACAAACACGGAAACGAGAGAAGAGAAATCCATTGAGCACCAGTGAGAAGATGAGAGTGACACCTGATGATGTCGACTGTGACACGTGTTAATTGCTGCTCAGCTCTCCTCATTAAGAGTCTGGAGAATTATGTTAGTGCTCCAGGGTTTATTCAGTGTTTGCTTTACTGACAGTGTGCGTGCGTGGGCGTGTGCGTGTGTGTGTGTGTGTGTGTGTGTGTGTGTGTGTGTGTGTGTGTGTGTGTGTGTGTGTGTGTGTGTGTGTGTGTGTGTGTGTGTGTGTGTGTGTGTGCGTGCGTGTGTGTGTGTGTGTGTGTGTGTGTGTTGGGGGAGAGCGAGTAAGGCAGTTTGCATGGACTCAATACTCAGTGATTCGGATCAAGGAACATTTTATGTGTTACCTGAAATATGTCCAATTGGATCGGACGGCGGTTCCACATGAGACAATTTATCAACGTGTACTTTATTTTATCATTATCCTATTAAATAAATACCTAGGCCCATATCAAATGTTGCATTTTATTCGAAATACAATCAAAACACATTAAAATTAGAAGTCTCCAATAAGGGAATATTAAATAGTAGTATTATAACTCCGAGTGCATGCCTTTAATTTGGTGAGATTTTCTTCCAAAATAATGACCCCTAATCTAATAAATACTTAATTTAAATTAGATTGACATTATCTTTAAAGAAGCATTTTATTACTAATGGCGCAGTACAATAACAACTCGGAACCAATAATCATCGAATCACCCAACACGGTAGAAATGCAAAATCAAGACAAGATATGAGACACACATTTCAGCGTAACGACCAGTAAAACTATAGTTTACATGCACCAATGTCGCTCTTATTCTGTCCCAGTTCAGCGCATGCGCACCCGACCCCGGCTCGTCCGACCAGCAGTAATCCGATGCCATTTATTTCTCTGGGGTGTTTCTATGGCTGCCGGCCAGTTGCACGGCGCATTATACCAGCTTTGTTGTGGCGCTGTACGCTTTCACGATTGTTTGTGACACCAGTAATGGTGCTCATTGTTATTGTTGGGATTACCTGTCAGACCTGCCCGGTCGCAGACCTCACCCATCTGACAGGGGATGACAGGATGGGAGGCTCTCCCCCTGTCACACACACACACACGCACGCACACACACACACACACGCCCGACGTCACAGTGTCCTGCCTGCTGCCTCTTCAGTCCTGATGACTTGGGCCGCTGGTAATCAGGCGCTGTGGGTCCGGGATAATTCACCTGTCAATGCCACATGCTGAGTGGGGCGAGGGAATGAATATGGAGACAGCGTCCCAACAACACAGAGGCGCTGTCCTTCATCACAACAAAGACCCCGGGACTAAATGGGAAAGCGAGAGGCAGGGGAGACGGAGAGAGAGGGAGAACGAGAGATAAAGTAAGGGAGCG
>CM055759.1:2127932-2130432 GCA_029465975.1 Dallia pectoralis
TGTGATGGTCTCTCTCCCCGTAGCTCAGTAATTAGGAGCAGCTGGATTGGAGTCTCTGGCAGAGGGAGGAGGGCTGACTGGCCCTGAGAACACCGAGAACTGTCAGCCCCGTAGAGAGAGAGGAATTCTCTAGCAATAAAATTGAGATTTATCACCACTTTACCCCAAAGAAGAAAGAGAGGGGCATCATCCAGACGGAGAGGGGAGAACAACAGCACAGAAAGAGAGACTAGTGGAGATGGAGACACCTATGTATCAAACCACAGTGTGGAGAGAGGACAGGAGGGTGTGAATCTGTATTTGTGTGCAGGTGTGTGTGTGTGTGTGTGTGTGTATGTGTATGTGTGTGTGTGTGTGTGTGTGTGTGTGTGCGTGTGTGTGTGTGTGAGTGTGTGGCACACACACACACACACACACACACACAGACACACACAGACACACACACACACAGACACACACAGACACACACACACACACACACCTGCACACACCACACACACACACACACACACACACACCTGCACACACACACACACACACCTGCACACACACACACCTGCACACACACAGACACACACACACACACACACCTGCACACACACACACACCTGCACACAGAGCTCCATCTACCCACTCCGAGATCAAACAAGCATGAATCTGTGTGCTGCATGTTGCGTAGCTGTGAGAGCTCAGCAGTGCTGCTTCACATTAAAGACGTAAATCACAAACTCCCACCCAGCAGAGCCCTCTGTCCCAAATACTGGGCCCCTCTGCACCCAGATGGGTCCAGGCTCAATGTGTGTACTACATAGGGGGGAGGGAGGGAGCGAGTTAGGACACAGGCGAGGGATTATTTTCCAGGTGATACACACCAGGTGATACACACCATCATGACGTCCAGGTGATACACACCAGGTGATACACACCAGGTGATACACACCATCATGACGTCCAGGTGATACACACCATCATGACGTCCAGGTGATACACACCAGGTGATACACACCATCATGACGTCCAGGTGATACACACCATCATGACGTCCAGGTGATACACACCAGGTGATACACACCATCATGACGTCCAGGTGATACACACCATCATGACGTCCAGGTGATACACACCAGGTGATACACACCATCATGACGTCCAGGTGATACACACATGTGATACACACCAGGTGATACACACCAGGTGATACACACCAACATGAACCAGAAGTTACTGGCGATATGTGAGGCTCGTCGGCTCGAGTTTGAATGTCAAAGGCCGGTTTAACGGTTTAATATCGAGGTACTTACTCACGCTAGATGTGTGTGTTTTGGGAGGTTACACACTTTTAATTAGAGTTAAAAAAGAACCGTTTGACGTAGTTGTTTCTCCCTCCCAGGTAAACATACTCCACGTTACTTCAGCTTCAGCTATCTGTTAACTTCACAACCACTCTGGCGTTTGAACGATCAGACGAGAGTCTGCGACCGTCACACCTCAAGAAGCCAATGTGCCCGTTTTGGAAAACCGCGGTATTTGCCTTTAAGACATTAAACCCCCGGCACTGTGTTCCAGATCGCACCGCAACTATTCCATTCAAGTTCAGAATTCAGAATCACTCCATCCATCACCCCCCCTCCCTCCCCCACATCTCTCCTCACCACACACACACACACATTTTAAAACATCTCCAATTCATTCCTCTTTTATCCCTCAGTGAAAAACAGTAAAGTATCGGTTCACATGATTTTGGTTGTCCTTCACATGCGTCTCCAGCTACTCTGATCGCCACGCCAACGCCAGTTAAAGCTCGACTGATGACCGGACCGAGCCGGCGGCCATTTTGTCGGAGATGGTCGACGGGTGGATTGAAATTATCTTAAAGAAAGACTGAGTTGCAGAGTAGATGTGGTGTGAAAATAACCATTTGGCTCCATTGGTCTTCTGCATTTAAATGTATTTATTAAATGGCCGGTACTTTCTTGCCCACTCTGAGGGCAGACACACACAAACACACAGGCTGACCTAGCCCAGAAAACAGGGGGCAACGCAAGGTGAACTCGATGTAAACAGAGGTTCACAGCACGATTTACGACGTCCAGTAAAAACGAAAGGGGGTAAACGCACACACACACACTTGCGCGCGCACGCACACACACACACACACACACACCTGCACACACACAGGGGCCTGCAATTTCTCCCAAACATAATTACATTTTGCCAGCGTTTCAATCATCGAAGTTGCCACTGTCGTTGACACAGTTTTTGTTTGCTTTGAACTGACTCTCCCCTCGTCGTTGAAAAAGTGTTCTTTGTTTGCCAAAAGTACTACTGTTGTTTTTCAACACATAGACCTCTCAGTTTAATGTGGGGTTTTAAAAAAAATCATAATTGAGGCCAGACTTTGGTGAAAAGTGTTCTTCTGCATGACGGGGGGGTGGGGTGGGGTCTGCCGTCAAGTCCTTAAACAGTTCTGTGAGTCCTTAAACAGTTCTGGGAGTCTCTA
>CM055759.1:2135432-2160432 GCA_029465975.1 Dallia pectoralis
ACAGAGAGAATAAACAGAAACAGTGTTTAGAGCTCACTACTATTCGTCCGTCCCCCGGAGGAAAACACAACTAGCAAAAGTTTTCCTACTTATTCACAACGTTCCTGTCGGGAACGTCGATGACCCGGCTTCGCGTTGGTTTATCTGGGCTACGGTAGCAAACAACCTACCCTACTGGCCCACGTTTATTTGAAAGGAAATGGGGTTCAAAACCTAGAGTAACTCATAGATTGACATTGTCTGATTGGAGCTTGGAGAGAACAAACTCTGCTTTCATGACACACATTCACCCGAAATGTGTGCCAGCCATCGAGAGAGAATCGGTGTGTTGCTATCGAAACACGACGACTTCAGATTTTATATCTCAGTGTCACATTTGCCGAACTGATTTATATTTAGAGTTGAGCCATCTAATTAATGTTTATTGAGTAACCTAGACCACATCGAGGTGCACAGATTAATTAGTGGATGATATTGCTTAACGAACATGAACACATAATAGTACATTTTTATTTGTAATGACAATTAAGGTCATCCGTGGTGAATTAAACAAAACATGACCTGACATTTTAAAGTTATATGGTTATTCAGATCATTATGGGCTGGTGCCACCTAGAGGAATGGTATCCCTGGAATGGTCTCCCTGGAATGGTCTCCCTGGAATGGTATCCTGGAATGGTAACCTGGAATGGTAACCTGGAATGGTTTCCTGGAATGGTATCCCTGGAATGGTATCCCTGGAATGGTCTCCCTGGAATGGTAACCTGGAATGGTAACCTGGAATGGTTTCCTGGAATGGTATCCCTGGAATGGTATCCTGGAATGGTTTCCTGGAATGGTATCCCTGGAATGGTATCCTGGAATGGTTTCCTGGAATGGTATCCCTGGAATGGTATCCTGGAAGGGTATCCCTGGAATGGTATCCTGGAATGGTATCCCTGGAATGGTATCCTGGAATGGTAAAATGGAATGGTAACCTGGAATGGTAAAATGGAATGGTATTCCTGATTTGATCTGTTCAAATAAGTAGAGGACCCGTTCTATCTCAGTAGTACAGAAGTGGTGGAGAAATGCTGTCCTGTATTACATATTGTGTCAGGGTTCAATAAGAAAGGAAAATATGAAAAACAGCCACAAAGTATATTTCATGCTTGCAGGCAATGTACTTGAGTCTTGCTGTGAAGTACATTTTGTTGATTACGCACTTTCATCAAAGGACTGTCAAACATATAGCCCTTTAAACGAATCAATTGTAGACAGCGACTGTGTATGAAGTGGAGCCATGTATGGTTCTGTTTAGAACCGCACACGTCTGACGGTGTGTTTACATCAGGAGAACAAGCCGAGCAGACGAGTGACTAACAATAACTGAGGAAGTCGTGTGCCAAACGCCACATTTCACCTCCGCGTACGTAGGGCACTCCTTTTGACCATGAACCCCAATAGCACCTGGTCAAAAGTGTCGTGCAATAGAGTGAGCAGGGTGCCATATCAGACGCACAGATGCCGTCTACATGCTGTGATTAACACGCACGCCGTGAAGGTGCAGACGGGTCTTGGCGGCGTTGCGTCGTGACAAGGTGAGAGCGCAACTCGCTGACATATCCAAACCCGTCACAGACGTGCGACTGATGAATCAGAACCAAGTGCGCGGGCGGGTGTTGCCTCCGTGTCAGATTTTGCCAAATCTGTTTTCTCACACACACACAACAGTTAAACAAGCAGTTACTCTATTGTTGTCAGTTAATGCTTAAAACCAGTGTTTATGCAGACACGTCCAGATGAATACCGCGGTACGTGTTTGTGCCAGCGGGGTCGACGAGTACTCACTCAAAAACGCTCTGGCGCTCATATTGAGTTTGACCTTAGACCCCTGACCCTTAATCGAACCCAAGTAAGACTTGAGGACTCGTGTTGAGACAGAGTTAGGAGGACCAGCATGGCCCCATTGGTGACACATTTACGCATAGACCAATATCTGCACCAGTCCCATTAGATTTCCTCTATGGTCGACAACTATCCTAAAGTCAGAAACAGCGATATGGCAATTTTCTATGCATAAAGCTTGATAATAGCCACAATAAATGCTAATTATAATTAAATCTACTGCTCTGAGTTTTTTAATCGATTACAGGCGTACCCCCCCCAGACACACACACACACGCACACACACACGCACACACACACGCACACACCTCTCCAGCAAGACAAACTGTAGCTATATGTGTTAAAGGATACAATTACAAATAGTTTGGACACTTTATAAATAAATAAATACTCGAATAGAACACGTCGCTTCAGGCCTGAGCTTTATCACGATTTGCACAGGGGCTGGAATTCCCCCCAGTCTCCCCTGTCTCCCCCGTCTCCCCCATCTCTCCCCGTCTCCCTCCTGTCTCCCCCTGTCTCCCCCGTCTCCCTCCGTCTCCCCCTGTCTCCCCCGTCTACCTCCTGTCCCCCTGTCTTTCCCCTTATCCCCCTGTCTCCCCCTGTCTCCCCCTCTCCCCCTGTCTCCCCCTGTCTCCCCCTTACCCCCTGTCTCCCTCCTGTCTCCCCCTGTCTCCCCCCCTTATCCCCCTGTCTCCCCCCCCCCTGTCTCCCCCTCTCCTCCCTGTCTCCCTCCTGTCTCCCCCTGTCTCCCCCTGTCGCCCCCGTCTCCCCCTTATCCCCCTGTCTCCCTCCTGTCTCCCCCTTATCCCCCTGTCTCCCCCTGTCTCCCCCTGTCTCCCCTGTCTCCCTCCTGTCTCCCCCTGTCTCCCCCTGTCTCCTGTCTCCCCCTGTCTCCCCCTCCTGTCTCCTCCCCCGTCCTGTCTTCCCCTTATCCCCCTGTCTCCCTCCTGTCTCCACCCTGTCTCCCTCCTATCTCCCCCTTATCCCCCTGTCTCCCCCTGTCTCCCTCCTGTCTCCCCCCGTCTCCCTCCTGTCTCCCCCCTGAACTCGCGTCCTGCTCTGTTTACTTTCGGGGGCCAGTTTTTCCTCCAACAGCCTCTCGCACCAGCCAAAAGGTGAGACAAAGTTGAACTACAGGCACTTTCAATCCGGCAGAGGGATACGGTTTAATTAAAGGGCGAATTTTACCGGTGTAGTTCTCCATTAGCTGATAAGTAGTGAAGGAAACGTGTGTAAATCAAGCGCAGCGTTTATAGCTCTGACAGACACTATAAACTATCGGCCTGTATATAAACGATATATATAAACTATATGCCTATATATATGTATAAACTATGTATAAACGATATATATAAACTATAGATATAAATATGTATAAACTATATAATCTATATTTATAAACTATATATATATATATATATATATATATATATATATATATAAACTATGTATAAATTGGCCTATATAAATATAAACTATATATATAAACTATATGTATAAACTAAATATATAAACTATATATATATACACTATATGTATAAACTATATGTATATGTAAAAACGATGTATATAAACTATGTAAATATATAATAATAATAATAAAATAAACTATATGGGCCAGTAGACCGACACATTCACACAAAGAAGTTCCATGGTCTCCATTTCCCCCTTTTCTGAGTGTTTATATTTCGTTTTTTTAAATAACTGAAAAGGCTGTTCGTTAGTTAGGCGATATCTAATTTAAACAAGAACAATAAGACAGAATTTCATTTTTTTATGTGGTGTAAATATTTCTAGTAATTTCGTATTACTAACAATCTAACTAATAATGAGAATAATATAAAATATAATATATTGCTCCAAAATAAGTGAATACCACGAGGATTTTGGTCAGAAATCAGATGTCCTGCCCGGTTCTATTATGTGGATATGCGCATATATATATCCGCTACAAACAACGGTCTCTCTATGATTGTACCGAGCCATAACGTGAGACTATTCAAATCTCATAACTTTGGCAGGCTGTCCAAACCCCAACATGCTTGGTTTCTCTGGTTGCGTCCCTAATGCAATTCTATTTTCTCGTCCCTAATGCAATTCTATTTGCTTATTCTGCGCAATTTTTGCCCCACAACACCGAGTGCACCTTGTAGGGACTCGGCTCCATTTAGACCCCCTGTCTCCCAAAAGTTGCATCACAGTTCACTGTCAGGTGCCTTATTATCCGGGGAACATAAGTGCTTATTGTGCTGAATAGAAACGTAATACTTCATAGGAGAAAAGAGAGAAGAGCACGAAGATGATGGTGAATGCGTTTTGGCATTCATGGACCGGGGGGCCTGTCGGTATTATCCCCGGGCCCGGGGGCAGGTGGGGGTCGGGCGGTGGCCTCTCATTAAAGCCTAACACGGTTGTCGTCTATTATTGGATCCGGTCTCACCAGGTGAACAGAGAAGCCGAGCTCACCGCGCCTGACATCCGATGCGATTCTCTCTCCTTTCTTCTTCTTTCTCTCTCCCGACGGTCCTGATGGTATCCGCTGCCAAGGTGACCCTGAAAGAGAGACCCAGACAAACAGAGAGACATGCAGGTGCTCCATGATAGAGAGGCGTGTTTCCATCAGACAAAAAAAGGAGTAATTGTACCACATGGATATAGTATACCATTATATTAAATATATTCTGAACTGTGTGACTATGTAGGTCATCAATGGGATCAAATTATGCCGTCACCGTTTAATCTTACTGCATTTTGCACATATTGTATTTTTAAATGCTTATGCATATTCCTGATGGTACGACAATATATTAAACCTGTTACTCCGTATCTATCTTTTTATGAACACAGCATCCGCGACTGGCACGCCCTGGCACACCCTGGCACGCCCTGGCACGCCCTGGCACGTACCAGCACGCACATCTAGGCATGTATAGCTGCTGACAGAATTCCATGTGCACCGTAGACTCGGGAAATATTTACGTTTCATCTCGGGAATTTAAATAGGAATCCGTTCATTATCTGCTTATCTAAATGAAAATAAAAACGAATTCTGTAATATCAGATGTGTCACTTGATGACAGATTGCATTTTTAAAGTAATATCAATCGTTTATCATAGTTTTCCAAATATATGCATTTTTCCACGAGTTAAATGTCAATGAATAATACGTGTCTAAAAGAAAATCTAGAGAAAAATAAATGTTCAAGTGTTTCAAAATCTTAACTTTCGTTTGTTGCATGGAAATGTCTCCCTGAAAACGTTTTTTTCCTTTCTTTCAGAAAAAAGATTACGAGGATTATATTGTATATTGTACTTTGTAATACATTTTAATAAATATACATTAAATGTTTAAATGTGTGTGTGTGTGTATAGGCTATTTATATATATATATGTGTGTGTGTGTGTATAGGCTATGTATATATATATATATATATATATATATATATGTGTGTGTGTGTGTGTGTGTGTGTGTGTATAGGCTATTTATATATATATATGTGTGTGTGTGTGTGTGTGTGTGTGTGTGTGTGTGTGTGTGTGTGTGTGTGTGTGTGTGTGTGGGTGTATAGGCTATTTATATATATATATATGTGTGTGTGTGTGTGTGTGTGTGTGTGTGTGTGTGTGTGTGTGTGTGTGTGTGTGGCCCCATTCCCAAGTTATTCACGTCACTGCAATTATGTCCGTACTCCTTCTGCTCGTTGTGAGAGTGGCCCTATCGCATGTGTGTCTGACGTGCAGGCTTTACCAGTCTCTCTGAAATGTGAAATACGATATCATGACTTCATTCCCAACTGAACGTCCACACGCGGCTATCAAGCGTTCAACCGGCCCCGACAGACCCCGGGTATGTCTCTCCTATGACATTTCCCCTGAACATTTCTTTTGAAAAGCTTTCAAGCAATAACAGGCCTATACCTTTACGACCTCTGAAGGAATAGAAATTGGGCTGTCTGATCGTTATCGAAAGTATCGTTCCTTTTTGTGTCTGCCCCACACACAAACCCCCCCACACACACACTAAGTAATTTGTGTTTTTTTTCTTCTTTTCTTTTTGTCTCAGGGGGCATTTGACAGTGTTCAACCAAAGCTGCAGTCATGTATGAGCATTTGAACCTACTCTAAATGCAGAACTCGTAGCCCGCTGCACCGTCCTCCACAACACGTTTCCAATCATCTCGGCGACTCTGTGCACTTTAATTTAGCCGCTCATTTTTCAGCCCTAATGGAACTAATATCTTCACTGCAGTTAACTGCATTATTCTTGCTTTCCTGTCTGTTTGCTCCCTCATGTACATGAAAATGTGCGCTGGCTATAGGGGTTATACAAATAAAACCAGCCGGTCTGTGAAATCTCACTGGTGGAGACTGTTTGGTTGCGTGGCCAACCCGGGTTTGGTGAGGTCTTCATGCCCGAGCCATGGGAGATATAATGCACGCCTGTTGTATTTAATGGACCAACAGCCATCCTCCACCCCCTGACCCCCCGCTGGCTCGGCCTCGGCTCCATTGATCATGGCCCCTTATGAGATAATGCAATTACAAACATCAATAAGGAGCTGCGAGGGGAATCATTATGTGTTGACAGTGATAAATGATAGCGCAGAAAATAGCGGCCCTTTCTCTCGGACAATCCGCGCGGGGCCCAGGGGGTTTTCGGGTCTGGATCCAGTCGCCAAGGAAACAGATGACATCCAAAATGGCCCTGGCAAAAGACAGTCCTGCTCTTCTTCCTTTCTTCCCCTCTCCACATACTTCTTCTTCTTCTCTCGGTGGCTTGTTTGAACCAGCTGGAGAGCCCACAACCAACCTGGTAATGTCGTGTTTTTATTAGGACGACTGTCTATTCCGTTGTATTGTGTGTTTACTGATATCACACGATATTACAATAAAATGCGGACGTATAATATCACGATGTTTCCTAAATAATGATTAATCCATATATGCCACACGTGGGGACATAGAATGGATATCTGAATAACGAAATGTTCCATATCAGCTGCCAGAAGCGGTTCAGAAATGGTTTATAGGCAGATAATTCGTCATGAAAGTAGGCACAGACCAGAATAATGTAGAATAAATGTGAGGTTAGTCGGAGGAAAAGTTAAAGTGTTCATGTGCATTTAAAATGTGCAGGCGAAAATCAGTTGTTTAGATATTACAACCCAAATAATACTCTATTAAAACTACAGGGCACTATAAAAGCTGTAATTTATGCATAATATTATTACATGGTTAACTTAGCAAAGGGTCGTGTTAAAAAAACGAATTTGAACAGTTTGTAAATATTTCAATCCAGAAATTAATGCAAATGATGCGAAAACAATTATATAATACAATTATATAATAAATATCAAAACGTAAAAATATATTTTAAAACATTATCGGCATTAAATTGATTAGTTTAATACAATACAAAATAAAATCAAATTGCCTACATCCAGGTCTAAGCAGGCCAGTCCTATTGGTCCTCCATTAGTAGCCTACAGCATTGGGCATTTGTTCCAGGCCAAGACCTTGGGATCTGTCTAGTTTCCAGCTACACCGACAAATAAAACAATTGCACCACAAACTGTTGACTGCCACTGAGCAAGTGCCACCAAACACAGGGACAGTAATGGTGCGGGATATAGTGTGTGATATATAGTGTGTGATATATAGTGTGTGATATATAGGGTGTGATATATAGTGCGGGATATATAGTGTGTGATATATAGGGTGTGATATATAGTGTGTGATATATAGTGTGTGATATATAGTGTGTGATATATAGTGTGTGATATATAGTGTGTGATATATAGTGTGTGATATATAGTGTGTGATATATAGTGTGTGATATATAGTGTGTGATATATAGGGTGTGATATATAGTGTGTGATATATAGGGTGTGATATATAGTGTGTGATATATATTGTGTGATATATAGGGTGTGATATATAGTGTGTGATATATAGTGTGTGATATATAGGGTGTGATATATAGTGTGTGATATATAGTGTGTGATATATAGTGTGTGATATATAGTGTGTGATATATAGTGTGTGATATATAGGGTGTGATATAGTGTGTGATATATAGTGCGGGATATATAGTGCGGGATATATAGTGTGTGATATATAGTGCGTGATATATAGTGTGTGATATATAGGGTGTGATATATACTGTGTGATATATAGGGTGAGATATATAGTGCGGGATATATAGTGTGTGATATATAGTGTGTGATATATAGGGTGTGATATATAGTGTGTGATATATAGTGTGTGATATATAGGGTGTGATATAGTGTGTGATATATAGTGCGGGATATATAGTGCGGGATATATAGTGCGTGATATATAGTGTGTGATATATAGTGTGTGATATATAGGGTGTGATATATAGGGTGTGATATATACTGTGTGATATATAGGGTGTGATATATAGTGTGTGATATATAGGGTGTGATATAGTGTGTGATATATAGTGCGGGATATATAGTGTGTGATATATAGTGTGTGATATATAGTGTGTGATATATAGGGTGTGATATATAGTGTGTGATATATAGTGTGTGATATATAGTGTGTGATATATAGTGTGTGATATATAGTGTGTGATATATAGTGTGTGATATATAGTGTGTGATATATAGTGTGTGATATATAGTGTGTGATATATAGTGTGTGATATATAGTGTGTGATATATAGGGTGTGATATATAGTGTGTGATATATAGTGCGGGATATATAGTGTGTGATATATAGGGTGTGATAGGACCGCTTGTTCCACCACCTCTCCACCACCACCACCACCTCCACCAGTACCTCCACCAGCACCTCCACCACCACCTCCACCACCACCAGCACCTCCACCACCACCTCCACCAGCACCTCCACCACCACCTCCACCACCACCTCCACCACCACCTCTCCACCACCACCTCTCCACCAGCCCATCCATTACTATGACAGTTCATTTCGTGGTCATGCACCCTGTAGGTTTCTATTTGCAGAAGACTGGGCCTCTCTGTGTTCTGTCTCCGGATCCGTTGTAGTTCTTCCCTGGCTATTGCAATTTGGGAAGAGGCCCCTGGAAATATGTTTATATGTATTGGTTTTAGACTCTACAAGCCTATAACATGTATATTTCAGAAAAAAATCAATCGTTACATAACCACTTAATTTAGTAGATCAACAACTATTTTAATCTACTTTTGATCAGCTTTGTAAGTCAAAGAGAAATTATTAACAAACTCGAAACTGCTGCACAATTCTCCTACATGTCCAAACGAACGGAAGACACGTGCTTTGGTTAAGTATTGATAGGAAAAAAATAGGAATTGTTAAAAAATATATTTAGGCTATATATAATTGTTTTACTACATGACAAAGAGTGGGATATGTTTGTTCGTTCCTATAAAAACGCTATGTTCAATCTATAGCCCTACGTATATTGCTCCTTAATTATCCGCATAGGGCTTGAGTTTAAACAATATTTAGATGCATAATTAGTGCCGGGCTACTCGAAATAATGTTGTGGCTTTGGATTGACACACAAAACATTGTAAAACGGCGAGGTGGCCCCTCGTAAAGCAAGCCCCTACGTCCCTCCTAAATGTCCCCCGGAGTTACAGTCACCCAGAAGATGGCAGTCAAACATGCCATTTATCAGTGGCTGTGTGAGTGTGTGTGTGTGTGTGTGTGTGTGTCTGGCTGTCTCCACAGCTCCCAGCGGCCGAGGGCTCAGGAATTCAAAACGGGAGACTGCGAATCGAGCTGCGGAAAGAGAAGCTGAGCAATTAATACGTCGCCGGGGTTTATAAGAGTAAAGGCAGTAAACATACAATAGGCGCAGAATGCCACTTGTTCTGGACGGACACTCAAAAGCATATTGATTTATGTATTCATATTGTCCTACCCACAACAAATACAGATATATTATTCTATTCCCACCGTATATCAAATTAATTAACATAAAAACAATCTAGTCTAGTGAACAACTGAGTCCATCTTATGCTTTTTGACTAAAATACGGTATAGGCCTATCTGAAAAACGTATATCTTGAGACCAATATTTCGCAGTATTTTGAATGGGTGCAACAAGCTGGGACAAATCCGCAAACATTTTGTGCCATTTTTGTGGAGGTCATAGATGTATTTGTGGAGGCCATAGATGTATTTGTGGAGGCCATATATGTATTTGTGGAGGCCATAGATGTATTTGTGGAGGCCATAGATGTATTTGTGGAGGCCATATATGTATTTGTGGAGGCCATAGATGCATTTGTGGAGGCCATAGATGTATTTGTGGAGGCCATAGATGTATTTGTGGAGGCCATAGATGTATTTGTAGAGGCCATAGATGTATTTGTGGAGGCCATAGATGTATTTGTAGAGGCCATAGATGCATTTGTGGAGGCCATAGATGCATTTGTGGAGGCCATAGATGTATTTCTGATGACCAAGTTATCATTCAATGTGTTACATCGCAAAACGCACACGCACAAACGCGCATACACACACACACACACACCACCACACACACACACACACACACACACACACACACACACACACACACACACACACACACACACACACACACACACACACACACACACACACACACACACACACACACACACACACACACACACACACACACACACACACACACACACCCACGCACACGCACACGCACGCACACGCACGCACACGCACGCACACACTGAGGTCTGTTTTCCATTCTCTCCGGTAATGGTTAAGGGCCAGACTGTGAATGTTGAACCTGATCCTAGATCTGTACCTACAGGGAAAAAGTTAACCCTAAGAGCCTCGAACATGGCGGCATTGCCATTCAGTGTGTTTAGAGTGAGTTGATGTGGGTTGAAGTTTGTAGATGTGGGTTGGAGTGGGTTAGAGTGGGTTAGAGTGGGCTAGAGTGGGTTGGAGTTTGTAGATGTGGGTTAGAGTGGGTTAGAGTGGGTTAGAGTGGGCTAGAGTGGGTTGAAGTGGGTGGAAGTGGGTTTGGAGTTGGTTAGAGTGGGCTAGAGTGGGTTGAAGTGGGTTAAAGTTGGTTTGTAGTGGGTTGATGTGCGATGGCGTGGGTATTTTAAAGACAGAAACTGTGTATTCATGCAATTCAAGTTTACAATTGGAGCTTTCCATTGTTTACCACCTATAGAAGTATATCTAAACTACCACCTATATAAATATATATACATGTATTGTACATCTATGCTATACAACCAATATATCAAGTACCAGCTCTGTCTGTGCGAAACAAAAAGTGACAACAAGATGGAACAATATCACCAACGGATAGCACAAACAGATAGCACAAACAGATAGCACAAACAGATAGAAAAACCAGATAGCAAAACCAGATAGCACAACCAGATAGCACAAACAGATAGCACAAACAGATAGCACAAACAGATAGCACAAACAGATAGCACAAACAGATAGCACAAACAGATAGCACAAACAGATAGCACAAACAGATAGCAAAACCAGATAGGACAACCAGATAGGACAACCAGATAGCACCAACAGATAGCACTAACAGATAGCACAAACAGATAGCACCAACAGATAGCACCAACAGATAGCACCAACAGATAGCACAAACAGATAGCACCAACAGATAGCACCAACAGATAGCACCAACAGATAGCACAAACAGATAGCACCAACAGATAGCACCAACAGATAGCACCAACAGATAGCACCAACAGATAGCACAAACAGATAGCACCAACAGATAGCACCAACAGATAGCACCAACAGATAGCACCAACAGATAGCACCAACAGATAGCACTAACAGATAGCACCAACAGATAGCACTAACAGATAGCACTAACAGATAGCACCAACAGATAGCACAAACAGATAGCACCAACCGATAGCACCAACGCTTAGTCCATATTTCACCCATCCAAAAGAGAGGCCGGGAAGAAGATGGGTTTGATGGAATTATTGGTTTATTCACATATTTCTCATTTCTTTTTTAATTAAACGCGAGGTGATTTATAACAGGGAGGTCATTGGGACGGCTCACACATAGTGTGGAAACAAACAAACAAAAACAATTGCGTTTCACATCCTTTGTTTAAAAAAAACCCTATTAGAAACAACGTAATATCCAGAACAATACCATAGCCTTTACAATACTTAAACTCCCGGGCCTCTTTCAGAGTCCAGCGTAGCTTTACAACAGTATACAATATGGCCTCCTTCTTGCTTCCTCCTCCTCTTTAGGAGTTTATTGTCTTATTTTCAATCTCCTTCTCCTCCGCACTTCATCCGATGACTTTAAGGGCACCCCTGTGTTTTATTAGGCGTCCCATTGAATACAGACATTGGGTTTTCCTCGAGAACTCCAGACAAATCGCCTGTCAGACGAGGCCTGGGCAGGGTTCCTCAAAAAAAGGTCTCTGCTTTTATTTTATTCTCAAGGAGTCCTCAGTAAATAGTAGATGCTCTTCTCGCTTAAGTCCTGGGTAAGACAAGCACCCTACAAGTCTCTCGTCGCTCATATCTCTCAATCGCTTTTTTCTTAGAGGGGTCCAGTAGGGTCTACTGGGCTAGACAGTCCGGCCTTTCGGCGCAGGGGTGAATGAGGGTAATGACCGGGCCGGTCAGTGCTCGTCTGGGAACCGGACACCGGCAGAGGGAACGGGGTGGCAAAATGGCTAGGTGTCCTCGTCATCGTGTCGCCGGAGCCGGGCTGTGGTTCTGCCGATCCTGGTGTTGAGGACGGGGAGGGGCTGGGAGTTGCTTGGAGCTCTAGTCGTAGCCGGCGGTGTGCCTTCAGCCCCCCACCTACCCGGCCCGGCCCGGCAGGATGCAGAGCACCACTGGTAATCCCCCGGGTATGCCCAGCAGTCCTGAAGGAAAAGAACAAAATGGCCGATCAGCGAGGAGTTTCTGCAAAGGAGGCCTGTTTGAATGCGTTTGCTCTAATCAGCACGGAGGTAAAACTGGCGAGTAAAAGCAGCCTATATTTCGGGTTCGGATGGGATAGGAACCACGCTCATCAGACATGCATTATTCAGAACTCAAGGTCGGCAGCGGCCGCTATTGGCGGGAGCTAATAGGAGCCCGAATGAAGTTCGAAATTAATTCATACGTTGAAATATGCATAAGAGTGAGACCGACTGCTGATTCAGCCGACCCAGAACGACCCGTATGGAGGACGGCTTTAAAGGCAACAGGTAACAAGCTGTCAACACACCCACGGGTGGAGTCAGCAGTCCCAGTTCTAATTGGCCCTCCCTCCCATAACGGTTCCTCATTGGCTGTGTGAACTGTATTTGGGAAGCAACTGTCATCTTATTGGCCGGGCCGCCGAATATGGAAATTGCACAACAATCGACTAGTGTGCCCTAGGGTGCTATTGGTTGCAACTGGCAATGTAGGCGGGGACATTGCTCTCTACGAGCGGCTGTAGCACGAATATCATTCCCTTTTTTAATACAAATCAACCAGGTACCAAGCAAGGAACTCTCAGTAGGGTGTCACATAGGGAATAGTGTGCAATTTGGCTGGGGAATTATGCATGTTCTAATCTTATGCCAGTCTGTCCTTCACCAAGGTCACTGGAAGGGTGTGCAACAGTGTGTGTGTGAGATACTGTCAGACGGTTTACTGTGGGTTTAGTGTGTGTGTGTACATGTGTGTGTGTGTGATACTGTCAGACGGTTTACTGTGGGTTTAGTGTGTGTGTGTGTACGTGTGAGCTAATCCAGTATTTTCCGTAATGGCACTTTAACACCTGTGTGAGAACACAGCCAAACACAGCTTCACGGAGATCTGCTTCACTTAGATCTAATCTAACTGAAACATAGCAACACTGAGACCTACACCAACAGAAATAGGTTTACAGAGATCTGAACCAATCGAAACAGGTTTACAGAGATCTGAACCAATCGAAACAGGTTTACAGAGATCTGAACCAATCGAAACAGGTTTACAGAGATCTGAACCAGTCGAAACAGGTTTACAGAGACCTGAACCAATCGAAACAGGTTTACAGAGATCCGAACCAATCGAAACAGGTTTACAGAGATCTGAACCAATCGAAACAGGTTTACAGAGATCTAGACCAATCGAAACAGGTTTACAGAGATCTAAACCAATCAAAACTGGTTTACAGAGATCTAAACCAATCAAAACTGGTTTACAGAGATCTAAACCAATTGAAACAGGTTTACAGAGATCTAAACCAATCGAAACAGGTTTACAGAGATCTAAACCAATCGAAACAGGTTTACAGAGATCTAAACCAATCGAAACAGGTTTACAGAGATCTAAACCAATTGAAACACAGCTTCACTGAGATCTACTTCCACAAAACCAGGTTTACAGCTATATATTATTATCATGATGGGCCAATAAAGCTGTATTATGTTGGTATAAAGGTGTAAAACCCGACCTAAAAAAAAATGTGACAGATTGAGAACCAATCAAGATGAAGCAGAAGACTGAAGTACCTCTAATACTGAGATGTTTCGTAAGAAAATAAATAGACGGGATGAATTATGCATAATGTACGATGAAACATTGTATTTCCAAATATGACTCAACGCATTAGGTGATCACATAAAGAGGAGACAGCCGATCTTCAGGTCATCAGCACAGTGAGTCATCTATACCACATCAGACTGACTGAGACACACCCAATAGCTCCTTTATTCACCTCCTGCTTTCTGCGCCTCCCTCTTCTCTTTCCTATGCTCTCTCTCTCTCTCTCTCTCTCTCTCTCTCCTCTCTCTCTCCTCTCTCTCTCTCCTCTCTCTCTCTCTCCTCTCTCTCCCCTATTCTCTCTCTCTCTCCAGAAACAATAGTCAGGAGTGCTGGACAATAGCACCTATCTCTGGGCCGTAGTGGAAACTCAGCCATTGTGCTCGGATTAAAGGGAGACAGGGTACACACACACGTACACGCAAATAAACCCACGTGTGCTCACACACACACACACACACACACACAGGCAAACACACACACACACACACTGTCCTCTAGGCGGATACCTGAGATGGTACAGCTCGATCGACGCGTGTGTCGGACACACACACACACACACACACACACACACACACACACACACACACACACACACACACACACACACACACACACACACACACACACACACACACACACACACACACACACACACACACACAACACAACACAACACAACACAAGAAAGAATGTGCCACTTGAAGTGCAGAAAAGACTGCCTGGTAAAGATCTCTCTGGAGAGGAGAGGATAAAGGCACTCGTTTCTGGTTTATCATGACATCAGTTCTCAGTCCTTCAGTTGGCCCGATCAGAACGCAGCAATGTGTCTGGAAGAATTTGACCACGGGCCACCTGAGCTGACCTGGTTGATTTGTCGCATTTGTTAGAGAACGGAGGTGTTTTTAAAAGAGTGAGTGGTGAGACATTTGGACAGATTAGAACGCCCTGTCAATAAGCACAGTGTGTCAATAAGGACAGTGTGTCAATAAGGAGAGTGTGTCAATAAGGACAGTGTGTCAATAAGGACAGTGTGTCAATAAGGACAGTGTGTCGATAGGGACAGTGTGTCGATAAGGACAGTGTGTCGATAAGGACAGTGTGTCGATAAGGACAGTGAGTCGATAAGGACAGTGAGTCGATAAGGACAGTGTGTCGATAAGGACAGTGTGTCGATAAGGACAGTGTGTCAATAAGGACAGTGTGTCAATAAGGACAGTGTGTCAATAAGGACAGTGTGTCAATAAGGACAGTGTGTCAATAAGGACAGTGTGTCAATAAGGACAGTGTGTCAATAAGGACAGTGTGTCAATAAGGACAGTGTGTCAATAAGGACAGTGTGTCGATAAGGACAGAGTGTCAATAAGGACAGTGTGTCAATAAGGACAGTGTGTCGATAAGGACAGTGTGTCAATAAGGACAGTGTGTCAATAAGGACAGTGTGTCGATAAGGACAGTGTGTCAATAAGGACAGTGTGTCAATAAGGACAGTGTGTCGATAAGGACAGTGTGTCGATAAGGACAGTGTGTAATACACACTTGCACAGCCGTAACATGTGTCCGTTTTAATAAGCCAATCAATACATTGGACTCCTGAATTTGCTCCCTTCCTTCCGACCAGGCCAGTAGGGCCAAATCAACAGGGTAGCTTCCCTCAGACAATACCCAGGGCCAAATCTCTCCAGAGGGACTTGTTTTTTCCGGCCATTTGTTCAAAGTAAAAGTTCAGCCCCTAGGAAAAAAAGGGAAAAGGGGAGATCTTGACCCCTGTATGGAAGGTTAACAAACTGCCTGCTTAATGACTGGAGACCTGAATCTCTGGACAAAAGGTCTCCAGCTGAGACTGGCCTGGCAACCCAGGGGGTTACGGAACACAGGGGTCACCCAAGCATTCCGCTTCCAAACGTTGTAGAAGGCAAGGGTGGGGGGGGGGGGGTGGTGTTCTGAATTCCACAACCTAATAATTCATTAGAATTCCCCCTCAACAATCACTATGGCCCCGGAATTACATTAGACAAAATATTACATTTTAGATTTTGCCCAACCCTGGCTAATTTCGTGGATGGAAAGGGGCTGGGGGGTTGGGGGGGGTAGTTGAGAAAAACGTGAAAGAAAACAGTCATTGTTCTTCTATCAAAGGCTGGGGGCGTCTTCTGCTTGAGTTGCTAGGCGTTATCTCAGCTGACAGGTGCATTGTCTTGCGGAGCCATAAGCTCTATAATCGTCATGGGGACGAGGCATAACGCTGTCACTAAGTAGAACTAATTGGCTTAAGTTTTAAGTAACATTTGCGTGTTGGGAGAGTACACCTCCATCCTATCTGTCTGTCCTGGGACTCACAGGAAAATAACTACTGCTTTAGCCCTGCGGCTCGTCCCCCACCCCGCCACGCAGGCAGGCGGCTAATGAAAATACTGTACGAAACATAATGAACCCCATAGTTTCTTAATCAAATAAGATAACCCCCTCCCCCCTGTAATAACCTATTAATTTAATTGGTCATGAAAGAATATAACACATCACTTACATTTAATTGACCTAGAAAGGAAAGTAACAATATTTAAATTAGACAAGCTAGCTCGGAGCGTTGAACACCCGTGTTCCCAATGGAACCCTATTCCCTACTCAAGCCCTATCTGTCCTGGTAGTGTCCTATCTGTCCTGGTAGTGCCCTATCTGTAGTGCCCTATCTGTCCTGGTAGTGCCCTATCTGTCCTGGTAGTGCCCTATCTGTCCTGGTAGTGCCCTATCTGTCCTGGTAGTGCCCTATGTGTCCTGGTAGTGTCCTATCTGCCCTGGTAGTGCCCTATCTGCCCTGGTAGTGCCCTATCTGCCCTGGTAGTGCCCTATCTGTCCTGGTAGTGCCCTATGTGTCCTGGTAGTGCCCTATCTGCCCTGGTAGTGCCCTATCTGTCCTGGTAGTGCCCTATCTGTCCTGGTAGTGCCCTATCTGTCCTGGTAGTGCCCTATCTGTCCTGGTAGTGCCCTATCTGCCCTGGTAGTGCCCTATCTGCCCTGGTAGTGCCCTATCTGTAGTGCCCTATCTGTCCTGGTAGTGTCCTATCTGTCCTGGTAGTGCCCTATCTGTCCTGGTAGTGCCCTATCTGCCCTGGTAGTGCCCTATCTGTCCTGGTAGTGCCAGGTGGCACTCCATCCACCTTCTCCACTCCCTCTGTCTCTCCTCCACACGTCACATCACAGATTCCTCTGGTGGCCCAATTAGGGTGTGTTTGTGTGTGTGTGTGTGTGTGTGTGTGTGTTCAGCAGACAAACTGAGGCGGTTTACAGCAATGTCTTCTGGGAAAGCTAGCAGCTGGCTAGTTGCTTGGGCTGTGGCAAGCCACCCTCTGTGTTTACACACACACACACACACACACACACTCACACAAACACACACGTACACACACACACACACACACACACACACAAACACACAAACACACACACACATAATCTATACCTACCTAACATGGCTTTGTTTCACTTGTGTCCATCGATAACAACTAAGAGATGAAAATGGGACATATTTGCACAGTGGCACTAAGCCAGCACACACACACACACACAAACCTAATCACACACACGTACACACACACACACACACACATGTTTATTTTACTCAGGGTTAATGCTCTCTATTTTATTCCGCTGCAGAAGTCAGATGCATTGGTCACAGCTCAACTGATGGCATATTTCATTTAGATGAAGCCAATTAGGCCAGGCTAAACAGAATAACCTGCTGAATACAATCCTGCTATCAGTAGGCACTATAGCCATTCTATAGCCATTCATATATATATATTTATAGAAAAAGTGTGTACGTCAATCATCCTTTGCTACACTGCCGTGCTAACACGCACGCACACACACACACACACACACACACACACACACACACACACACACACACACACACACACACACACACACACACACACACACACACACACACACACACACACACACACACACACACACACACACACACACACACACACACACACACACACACACACACACACACACACACACACACACACACACACACACACACACACACACACACACACACACACACACACACACTATGGATGAGTTAGACATCAGGACTGGATGAGTTAGACATCAGCCAGACAAGTTGATTTATTCCACTTAGGGGACATTCACTTCTCTCTCTCCATACCCTCCTCACTCTCTCTCTCCTATTTCCTCCATCTCTCTCTCCTTTCCTCCATCTCTCACTCCGCTGCCGACCGGTTACATTTCGCCTGTCTGTTGCTATGGGAACGTCCCACCTGCACCCCTCTCTGTCCTTTCTCCAATCTAACCACCTCCTCTCTCCTCACCCCAACATGTGTCTTTATTTCACTCTCTGTCTCTGTCTCTCTGTTTCTCTCTCTCTCTGTCTCACTCACTCACTCACACCCTCTCTCACTCTCTCTCTATGTCTCTCTCTCTCTGTCTAACCACTGATATGTGATTAGTCATGTGATCAATACATGCTGTGTGAGAATAGTATAGACTTTAACACACCCACACACACAATCAGACAGGAAGAAACCTCTGCTACTGATCCGATTGATAAAACCTAATATGATCTGACGACCAGAAACACATGTCCAACGGCGACGTGTGATTGGATAAAGGGATTTGTACTTACTTCCCCATATGATCAGCGATTGGTTGACTGGAGGAAGGCTACATGTAGTGCCACTGTCCTTCCATCCCCATGTTCATCCCCATACCTGTCATTGGTCCTGTTCAGGGAGAACACAGCACAGGGTCAGGAATGGGAATGGGAATGGGACTGGGAATGGGACTGGGTATGGGACTGGGTATGGGACTGGGAGTGGGAATGGGACTGGGAATGGGACTGGGTATGGGACTGGGAGTGGGAATGGGACTGGGAATGGGACTGGGTATGGGACTGGGAGTGGGAATGGGACTGGGAATGGGACTGGGAGTGGGAATGGGACTGGGACTGGGTATGGGACTGGGAGTGGGAATGGGACTGGGAATGGGACTGGGTATGGGACTGGGAGTGGGAATGGGACTGGGACTGGGACTGGGAATGGGACTGGGAGTGGGAATGGGACTGGGAGTGGGAATGGGACTGGGAATGGGACTGGGAGTGGGAATGGGACTGGGAGTGGGAATGGGACTGGGAATGGGACTGGGTATGGGACTGGGAGTGGGAATGGGACTGGGAATGGGACTGGGAGTGGGAATGGGACTGGGAGTGGGAATGGGACTGGGAATGGGAGTGGGAGTGGGAATGGGACTGGGAGTGGGAAACACACAGCACAGGGTCAGGAGTGGGAATGGGAATGGGACTGGGACTGGGCATTGGAGTGGAAGATGGAATGGGAATGGGACTGGGAATGATAATGGGAGTGGGACTGGGACTGGATGAATAGTTGTTGTAATAGTGAAATAAACAGTGGTAGTAATAGTGGAATGCAAAAATTGGAAAGAAAAAAGAGAGAAAAAGACAGACAGACATGCAGACAGACAGGCAGACAGACAGACAGACAGACAGGCAGACAGACAGACATGCAGACAGGCAGACAGGCAGACAGACATGCAGACAGGCAGACAGGCGGGCAGACAGGCAGACAGACAGAAATACAGACAGGCAGACAGACAGACAGACAGACAGACAGACAGACAGGCAGGCAGGCAGACAGACAGACAGGCAGGCAGGCAGGCAGGCAAGCAGGCAGACAGACAGGCAGGTGTATGGTCTTACCAGGTGGTCTGATTCCCATGTGTTGTTGCCCGTCCATCACGAAGCCCCCCATGGGCTGTCCATCTGGGGTGTAAGGAGCTCCCTGACTTACTGTGGGATGGGGGTTGGACACCAGTCAATTAGTGCTTTTAATTAGACTCAGTGTCTCAACCCATTGGTCTGTTTCATATAACAGCATGGGGTTGCTGAGATGTTCTGTATTCACCTTGAGTCTCACTCAGAGCTCATTAATATGAGGAGTGTGACACTTTATATTATTATAAAGTATAATACAGTACGTAATATATACTATCAACAGGGCTGTCTCTGATTTAAAGGGATACACGATTCTTAAAGGAATAAAACATATATTAATGACGGAAATAAGTGAACAGACATGAATTGAGTTAGACTAGCAGTATTAACATAAAACCAACATATTTCTCTCTAGTCCCTTGTTCTCTCTCTTTCTTTTTCTCTTTCTTCCTGTCCTTGTCCTGCTTTCATAGGAACCCACTTACCTCTAATATGGGTTCTTTGCAGAACACTCATGCAAAAACAAGAGCTTCGGCGCATTGAATGCCTTTGAACTCTACTGAGCTCCTAACGCCTGACCTTTGAACTCTGTTACAGGTAATAAAGTTTACGGCAGCCCAATCCAAACGTCGCTCCAGAGACATCCTCACAACAGACAAACCCAAACCAAGTATCAGGAAGGAAGCCAATGCCTTTTGTTTGGAGATTGTTGCTTCAAAGTTTTTGTACGTGTGGAGGATATTTAGCGTAATCTCACATGGTTTTCGAGGCCAAAGCTGAGGTCGTTTCAAAACAGCAAATAAAACCAACAGATGGAAAACGTTTATGAATACTATAATCTAATCGAGTTTAATACAGGTTATAGATAACCTGATACCGTTATAGATTACCTGACACATTACCTGCCACACTTATACACAGAAACTAAAAGAGACTTGCCTGCACGGTTTGATTGGTCGATCATGGGCTGGACTATTCTCCTCCTGGCATTGATGAACCTACCGGGAAGAAGAGGGGTCGGGGGGGTGAACTGATCAGAACATGTATTTCAGAACATGATTCTGACAGGAGGAAAATAATAGGTCATATATCTTCGCAAGCAAGAACACACTGTGTCGAACACAACGACAGACATATTGCAGGATGTGAGAGAGTTCTATAGACATGTCTAGGGTTTGGTACCAGCAGGTTCTGACTTCAGTCCATCCAAAGCAATGTAACTTATACCTCAGAAGAATCCTGTTACAGATAGCACCTCCCAGTACCAAGCACTAGATTTAATTCCTGGTCGGACAGAGTCGTTCAGTCTACAGCTAAGATGACTCAGATACTGTGACTCCCGAAAACAGCGGGCAAAAAAACATGAATACATAAGTTTAAAGTATGAGCCTGTTTTACGTCACTGTACAACTGTACACACACAACTCTACATACAAACACCCCTACACACACACACAACTCTACATACACACACAACTCTACATACACACACAACTCTACATACACACACAACTCTACATACACACACCCCTACACACACACACAACTCTACATACACACACAACTCTACATACACACACAACTCTACATACACACACAACTCTACATACACACACAACTCTACATACACACACAACTCTACATACACACACAACTCTACATACACACACAACTCTACATACACACACAACTCTACATACACACACAACTCTACATACACACACCCCTACGCACGCACGCACGCACACACACACACACGCGCGCACGCACGCACACGCGCACGCACAACCCTGGCTTTGCTCAGCTTAGTCTAAACACTTGTGATGTGACCCCGTGTCCTTTGGTGACCTTTAGGAGTGACAGATGGTGGGGGTTGTGAGGTGATTTATGTGGGCCTGCTGTTGACCCCTGACATGACACTTCCATCCGTAGTAACAGCAGTTAGGACACACCTACATTTCATCCTTAGTAACAGCAGTTAGGACACACCTACATTTCATCCTTAGTAACAGCAGTTAGGACACACCTACATTTCATCCTAAGTAACAGCAGTTAGGACACACCTACATTTCATCCTTAGTAACAGCAGTTAGGACACACCTTCGCAATAATCTTTAAAGACCAGACAGAAAGTTAACGAGACAGGACAGAGAGGAGACAGGACGGAGAGAAGGAGACAGGACAGAGAGAAGGAGACAGGACAGAGAGAAGGAGACAGGACGGAGAGGAGACAGGACAGAGAGAAGGAGACAGGACAGAGAGGAAGAGACAGGACGGAGAGGAGACGGGACAGAGAGGAAGAGACAGGACGGAGAGGAGACAGGACGGCGAGAAGGAGACAGGACAGAGAGGAGACAGGACGGAGAGAAGGAGACAGGACGGAGAGAAGGAGACAAGACGGAGAGGAGGCGCAGTTTGACTTGCCTCTCCTCCTGGCCATAATTCTGGAGTACCCGACCCTACATCTACACCCTCCTCCGGGGGAAAGGAGCGAGGCGGAGAGAGAAAGAGGGAGGTGGGGCGAGAGAAATGAAGGGAGTCATGTAGAAGAATGTACTGGCATGGCAGAGCACATCAAAATGAGTGAATGTCTGGAGTTTTATCACCAACTGCCTCCCTCTCTCTCTCCCTCCCTCCCTCCCTTCCTCTGCTGGGGGAGTGGAGGAGGAGTGGGGGAGTGGCCACAGAGGCCTAGGCATTCTTTTTATTGCCTTCTCCTCTCAGGCCCACATAGCGGGCGGGGTCAACTCAGGGTCATGGCTAGCTAACTGCTCACCTCGCTCTCCTCTCCCCCCAGTGGAAATCTCTCTTTCTCCCTCTATCTCTCACTCATTCACTTTTATCATTTGTGCTGTACATGTTCCAAAGCACCAGGCATCTCATAAACTACTATTGCCTTGCAGTAGCTTTTTGACACGGTCTCATCCAGTCAAAACCAGGTTTCTGTCCCGGTTTTTATCCCAGCCAAGACCAGATGCACCACTGGAACAAAGGACAACTGGGTGAAAGAATGATGGAGCTCTGTTCTGCACACCAGACGGCCCTAGTCTAATGGTGTTGAAATGAGAGAGAGAGAGGAGGAAGAGAGAAGAGAGAGAGAGAAGAGAGAGAAAAGAGAGGAGGAGAGAGGAGGAAGAGAGAAGAGAGAGCGAGACAGAAAGAGAGAGAAAGAGGAGTAGAGAGAGGAGAGAGAACGAGAGGAGGAAGAGAGAAGAGAGAGAGGGAGGAGAGAGAGAGAGCAATAAGCTGGTTCCCTCCATGAAGTGACTTGGGGTTCACCTTTGTACGACCCAAGGCTTCCACAAGGTCTCTTTACAGCCTGTTCAGTTCACAGACAATGAGCCCACACTATTCAGCTCTGCTCTGGACAATGGGGGAGCTATTTTAGTGCAACTCACCACTGGTAACACTTCTAAAACGGGCGGGGAAGAAAAAAGAGGAGACAAAATGTTTTTTGTGTGTATCAACACCACTTATTAAGTCAAACTAGGCCCTCAATAGTTGGCCTATCATATATCAGTTTAGCGTTTATTCACTGCTTTCTCTTTTTTCCTACAATATCCTTTTCTCTATTTCTCTTTCTTAATTCTTCTTTTGCGTTCGTTTATTTTTCACTCTCCCTCGTTTTTTCAAAAGTGTGGAACTGATTGGAGCTCCGTCAGCCAGAGGACTTTGCTAATGTTCCATTCTCATTACACACACACGCACACGCACACGCACACGCACACGCACACGCACACGCACACAGACACAGACACAGACACAGACACAGACACACACACACACACATAGGTGTAACACAAACCACACGTGAAATGCCCAATTAACAGCAAGAAATTGTATTTTTCATCAGCTGTCTTTGCTGCGTGACCAATTAGGGAATAATTTAATAATGAGAGATGGAGAGACAGAGATTGGAGACACTAAAGGTTACAACACGCTGCAGCTATTTAAAGAGGCTCTCTCTTCGATTAATTTGGGCCGGTTGTGAAAACGCTTTAACCAGTGTTCTATAGCGACTACAGTCAATGCCATTATTGGAAAGTACGTCGTATTAGGTAAATATTATAGCACAACACTGTGCATTTTTCTGTGACCACCCGTTCAAACAGAATGTGGAAAAGTGTCACAAGAATTAGACATTGCTAGTGACGTATAACTTTAACTAGCTAGCGTGAAACATAGTGTGTGTGTGTGTGTGTGTTAGGCGTTCATGTCAAGCTGTCAGTGGAGTCGCCGTCAACCACAACACTTTTGTGGGAATGAAATCTTCAGTGGAGAGGGGGCCCCGAATCAAATACCGCGCAGGGCCCGAAAAGACTAGAGGCGGCACTGCTGCCCCCAATGCCAACTGGAACATAATAATAAAGGAATGAACAGTCTGTGGACAGCTGTCTTTAAACACTGGATATTCACCGCTGATAATTCAGTAGAATTGCTATTGATTGTCGAGTGTTAAAGAACAGAGCATATCGTGGTTAAAGGGAGAACACATAAAGTTACTGCCCCCTTTATGGGCCGTTTGCTTCACCAAGTGCTTGCGATTATTCTACAGGGCGTCTCAGCCGCTCGTTTCATAAACGTGTGTAACATGCATCGGGGTGGAGAAATTTATTTCTCAATTATAAATGCCCCCCCCACCCCGACCCTTATAGCCACCCCGAAGTGCATTCAGGTTATTAATCTGGATGTGCGGGTGCTTGGCCTCCTGCTCCAGTACTGATGACTGGTCAGTTATTGGCCGACTAGAACACGTGCGATCTATTTTATTCATGCAATATCTTTCGCATTACGAGCGCTGATTCAGTGCTTCATCCAGTGGAATCAACGTTTTCCA
>CM055759.1:2165432-2170432 GCA_029465975.1 Dallia pectoralis
GTGGGTATAGTATCATGTGTGTGCCCAGTCTCTAGTGGGTATAGTATTATGTGTGTGCCCAGTCTCTAGTGGGTATCATGTGTGTGCCCAGTCTCCAGTGGGTATAGTATTATGTGTGTGCCCAGTCTCTAGTGGGTATAGTATCATGTGTGTGTGCCCAGTCTCTAGTGGGTATAGTATCATGTGTGTGCCCAGTCTCTAGTGGGTATCATGTGTGTGTGTGTGTGTGTGTGTCTGTATGTGTGTGTCTGTATCAGTGCGTCTTCTCACTCTTCTCCATGTTGTGTCTGATTCCCTGGCTCTGTGTTCCACATGAATAATTCATGAGCTCTCTGAAGCCCTGCCCAGCCGTTAGCATTTTTATTTCATCTACGGCTGCAACACACCGACGCCCTCTCATGAATAATACACCCCTACATGTCTGTTGACAAGTTCGCTCACCATGTGGGGTGTCTGTGTGTGTGTGTGTGTGTGTGTGGAGTGTGTGTGGAGTGTGTCAGTGATGAACAGAATCACCGCCAAATCAGTGGGTCAGGAGGAAACATCAGCGGTCGTTGCTATGGAGACAGCCAATGGCAAGCCTCTGAGGGAGAGCAGCAACAAGCCAATGAAATGGAAGATAAGATGCCTTCTCCTAACACGACCCCCTTTGTCTCGTGCACACGCCGACACACACACACACACATAGACACACACACACACACACCGACACACACACATAGACACACACACCGACACATACACACACACATAGACACACACACCGACACACACACCGACACACACACACACACACACACACACAGACACACACACACACACCGACACACACATATAAAGCTATGTGAGGGGGCAGAGATCTCAGCAAGCAAGGTTGAGCTGCTAATAACCCTTAGATTAGCCACCCCTGGTTCCTCTTACACACACACACACACACACACACACACACACACACACACACACACACACACACACACACACACACACACACACACACAGAGACACACACACACACACACACACACACACACACACACATGAAATAACACACACACTTAATGGACTTGATGCTGTCATGTCTCTCACAGTGTGTTTGTGTGTGTGTATGCGTGTGTGTATGCGTGTGTGTATGCGTGTGTGTGCGTCTTTGTGTGTGTATGTATGTGTGGTGAAGGGTGTGTGGAGGGTGTGTGGAGGGTGTGAGGGCTTATCAAATGTTAGATAGTGTATTCCTTTAATGTCAGATGTTTCTTTGCATCTTTCTTTGATGTTAAATATTTCTTAACTCCTTTCCTCGATGTCAGATGTTTCTTGGGTGCAACTTCAGATGGTGTGTGTGTGTGTGTGTTGCCTCACCAGTTGTTGACTTGTAGGATGGTGTGTGTGTGCGTTCAGGAGGACACGAGTAGAGAGATATAATTGCATTGATAGTGATATTTGGACTGAGATAAGCTTTGGTCTGCATCTAAGTGGAAAAACTCTTCAGGCCATCTGCCTTTGAAAGGATCGATTGATTTGGTTGCAATGCAATTGGTGAAAGAGAGGGAGATCTGTCTGTGTGTGTGTGGTTGTGTGTGTGGTTGTGTGTGTGGTTGTGTGTGTGTGTGTGGGGTTGTGTGTGTAGCTGTGTGTGAGAGTATTAATTCAAATCATTAGGTGTCTGGTTGCCGGAGGCTAAAGCTGTTTCAACTGCATGTAAACCGGCAAAGTCCAAATGACTTACCAGTTGTTCCCTTGTAGGACAGTGTGTGTGTGTGTGTGTGTGTGTGTGTGTGTGTATTCCCTCACCAGTTGTTGACTTGTAGGATGGTGTGTGTGTGTGTGTGTGTGTCTGTGTGTGTGTGTGTCTGTGTGTGTGTGTGTGTGTGTGTATTCCCTCACCAGTTGTTCACTTGTAGGATGGTGTGTGTGTGTGTTCCCTCACCAGTTGTTCACTTGTAGGATGGTGTGTGTGTGTGTGTGTGTGTGTGTGTATTCCCTCACCAGTTGTTCACTTGTAGGATGGTGTGTGTGTGTGTGTTCCCTCACCAGTTGTTCACTTGTAGGATGGTGTGTGTGTGTTCCCTCACCAGTTGTTCACTTGTAGGATGGTGTGTGTGTTCCCTCACCAGTTGTTCACTTGTAGGATGGTGTGTGTGTGTGTGTGTGTGTGTCCCTCACCAGTTGTTCACTTGTAGGATGGTGTGTGTGTGTGTGTTCCCTCACCAGTTGTTCACTTGTAGGATGGTGTGTGTGTGTGTGTGTGTGTGTGTGTGTCCCTCACCAGTTGTTCACTTGTAGGATGGTGAGGCCTGTGTCTTGTGCCAGTTGTTTCTTCTGCTCCTCTGATGGATAAGGGTGCTGTGGGAGAAACAGAAATAATTCAGCAACTTATTTCTGTTTTGTCATCTGTATAAATGTCTCAAAAGGAGATGTGGAGGAGGCGGAGCAGGACACACACACACACGCCGACGTGTTGGCCGACTAATGACTGAAGAGAAGGTGTCTCTCTAAGAATCATTAATGGAATATGAGACAGGCTAATTAACAGCGGCTAAAAAAGCCAATTAAAAAAGTCAAGAGGAAGAACAGCAGCAGCTATCAGAGAAAGAGTCCAATGCAGCCCAGGTCTACACACAGAAGGAGGAGGTCCCTACACAGAAGGAGGAGGTCCCTACACAGAAGGAGGACGTCCCTACACAGAAGGAGGAGGTCCCTACACAGAAGGAGGAGGTCCCTACACAGAAGGAGGAGGTCCCTACACAGAAGGAGGAGGTCCCTACACAGAAGGAGGAGGTCCCTACAGAGAGAGGGAGGAGGTCCCTACAGAGAGAGGGAGGAGGTCCCTACAGAGAGAGGGAGGAGGTCCATACACAGAGGGAGGAGGTCCCTACAGAGATGGAGGAGGTCCCTACAGAGATGGAGGAGGTCCATACAGAGAGAGGGAGGAGGTCCCTACAGAGATGGAGGAGGTCCATACAGAGGAGGAGGTCCCTACAGAGGAGGAGGTCCCTACAGAGAGGGAGGAGGTCCCTACAGAGAGATTGAGGAGGTCCCTACAGAAAGGGAGGAGGTCCCTACAGAGATGGAAGAGGTCCCTACAGAGAGATTGAGGAGGTCCCTACAGAGAGGGAGGAGATTATTACAGACAGAGGGAGAAAAGAGATATCTTCATTTTGCTTTAATGCCCTAATATCTCTTCATTACAGCAAACGCCTGTATGTCTGTGTGTGTGTGTGTGTGTGTATACACGTCGCATGTGTGTCTGTGTATGTCTGCGTGTGTGTGACTGTGTTTGTCTGCGCGTGTGTGTGTGTGTGTCTGTGTATGTCTGCGTGTGTGTGTGTGTGTGTGTGTGTGTGTGTGTCTAAATGTGAGTGTGTCTCCTGATGAGATTTGATGGTTTCATGTCAGAGACAGAAGCTATATCATCATTTATAAATCCGGTGGGGAAATTAGTATTCTCTTATAAAACGTCTCAGTGTCAGACCTAATTAGACTGAAGTTAAATCAACTTTTACAAAACATTTCTATTAAATAGGACCCAAGCAGGAACAGGATTCTGGCTGTGAGAACGGGCTCAAATGCAAATCTAGCACAGATGACGGGTTTGATTCTGCGCTTCAAAACCCAAACTACCCCAGAGGTTTAAACTGTGGACAATATCTGAGGTTGGGTAAATCACTGTTAAAATAAGATCCGTAACGGCTAAGAGTTACTGGCAAACTGCAATCAGTAAGAACAGAAACAGTCTGGAACAAACTCAGTAATGTTACGATTAATAATGTGGAATCGTTGTTTTGCCTCTAAACATCAGATCCTCCCCTTGAACCCAAACAGTTAAATATGACCTCAATGTTTATAACGCCTCACATAAATACTAGGTACCTAATAAAGCTGCAAAAGGAACATGAATTGGATTCATATTAGGGCTGGAATAGGGCATGTACAGACTCCTGGATGAACTGACACAATGTTCTGTTTATGAAAGAGACAGGGCTTCTCCTGTACTCAGGGAGGGATGGGGGAGAGGGGGGAGGGAGGGAGAAATGGGAGAGAGAGATGGGAGTGAGAGATGGGAGTGAGTGACGAGGGAGAGAGAAGAGAGGAAACGAGAGGCCAGAGAGAGAGGTGAAAGAAAGAAGGGGGGAGAGAAGGAGATGTGGGAGAGGGAAAACGAAGAGAGAGGAAGAGACAGATGAAGGAGAGGAGAGAGAGGGAAAGAGGAGAGAAAGAGAGAGAGGGAGACTAAAATAGTACGAGACGAGTGGGAGAATGTGGGCCAGAGGGAATCAAGTACAGAAGAACACAGGCTGAAGACGAAGAAGAGAGAGAAGGACTGAACCCAGAGGTCAGAGGTCAGTGAAGGTGTACTGATCCCAGAGGTCAGAGGTCAGTGAAGGTATACTGATCCCAGAGGTCAGTGACGGTGTATTGAACCAGGTCAGAGTGGATTCCATCTAGTCAAGTCCGACTGTCAGACTGACGTTCCTCGCTGTCAGAGAGGCTATAGTTACACTGGAACACGGTTCTAATGGAACCCGCAATAAACACGCATAGAGAGGAGACAGATAGAGAGACTGTAAGAAAGAGAGAGAAGGAGAGAACAAAGGAGGTGTTTTCCTATCCCACGTCTCCCCGTGTCCATGTGATGTGTTAGAGGGAATGGGAACAAACTCCGGCTAATTCCATACACACATTTATAATTACACTGTCGCCTGTGGCAACATTCCACACCCGTTTCTCTGATCCGCCTGCCATACCACCAGACCTTCTTTATTCTCTCCATCTATCCACTCTCCTCCCTCCCTCCCTCTCTTTCTACATCCCTCTTTCCTCCCTCTCTCTCCTCTCTCCCTCCCTCCTTCGACCCTCTCCTCCCTCCCCCTCTCTCCCATATATCCTCCCATCTACATTGAGACAGGGACCAGGATAATTGTATCAGCCAATATAACGCTGTCTGTCTCTGTGTGTCTGTCTGTCTGTGTGTGTGTGTGTGTATCCGTCAGTGTTCATCCATG
>CM055759.1:2172932-2190432 GCA_029465975.1 Dallia pectoralis
TCTCTCTCTGGCTTTGTCTTTCTCCCGTCTCTCTCTGTCGTTGTCTCTCTCTCTCTCTGTCTCATATTTAACCAGTTCATAAGTAAAGCCTCTTCTTCTTTCTACATGACAGTCTTAGTTCGAGCCTTATAGTCTTAGGCAATGTACAATCATCATGTTTCTATTTTAAGCGACATTTCTCTGTAGCCTGTGTGTTTCCCATTAACACCAGATTAAATGAAACAAATGTGTGTGTGTGTGTGTGTGTTGGCCAGGGGGAGGGGAATGTCTTTTTTCCAAGGAAGAGGAGGTGAAGAGAACGATGGAGGGATACACAGGAAGATGGCAAATAGAGTTCATGTGTGTTCGTTTTAAACCCCAATAAACAGTGTAACAAACACAACTGGATCCGTGTTTTGACTGTGTATCTGTTTGTAATGGGACAGTCAGTTACCGTGTCACACTTTACTAGTCTGAGGCCCCCATCGCCACGGAAACCAAGCTGCTCGTCAGGAATGGCTCAGGGCTGATCCGGGGGCAGTCTTGACCAAACACACACCAGGGTATCAGACAGGTCACACACGCACACACACACACACACACACACACACACACACACGTACACAAACAGTAGCCAGGCGAAAAGCTAAGAATGCCTGGAATATTTCCGAAGCCATTTCAGAGCGACGTTAGCTACCTGCTGCTGCCATAGCAAACAGCCGTCACTCGTGCGTCCAGCTGAACATCGTGGGCAACTTCAGGCGCTAAGATCTCACAGCGCGGGGGGACTAATTCCATTTCAAATTACTTTTTGTGTAGGTGGCATAAACGCTCCCAATCCCTTTCACTTCATTAGGGAGGCGGAGTAGAATTCTGGCAAGAAAGGAATATGGCTTCAGACGAACATTTTAAGAGCAAGAGGAAAAACAAAAAAAGCAAAGCAAAGCTCCCCGGTAACCCAATTTCCCTCAGATTCAGGAGCTTAAAACAACAACAACAATAGCAGTGGAAGATCTTAAGGACACCAGGAGAAGCAAACTGCAGGCAGCACCCTTTACCAGAGACTAACAAACGACTCACAAAAGCCCCATCTTAGCGTCGAAACGGCAAAAGGAAGACTCTTGGTTTCAAGGCAAAAGGCTAAGCTGTGAAGTTCACTACGAGCTAAACAAACACAAAGCCAAGGACATGAATAATTCAAGGCAGTTTTACAAAAGCCATGTTCTTACAACAACCCAGGGAACAAATGGCAAATGTTCCTTCCTTTAATTAGTCTTTTCGCTGGGCTGACAAAACAAAACAGAAAATACATTCTGTTGGTTTTGGAGGAAATGGCGTGGCACTTTGCCTTCAGGCATAC
Organism: Dallia pectoralis; assembly: GCA_029465975.1. Taxonomy (NCBI): domain Eukaryota; kingdom Metazoa; phylum Chordata; class Actinopteri; order Esociformes; family Umbridae; genus Dallia; species Dallia pectoralis. Next base: position 2,174,272 of record CM055759.1, read on the forward strand.
ATTGGCTGAGCCTGGTAGTCATTGTGAGAAATTCAACTCTTTATATTCACCATCTGGTAGTGACACCCCACGCCATGCTGAGGTAAATATCAGAGTGTACGGACGTCACCCCAAAGCTCAGTCAGTGTTGATGCCAACATGAGCGATCCACATAACAGCTAACAACGACTAGCCACCAGCATTACAGCTAACAACAACTAGCCACCAGCATTACAGCTAACAACAACTAACCACCAGCATTACAGCTAACAACAACTAGCTATCAGCATTACAGCTAACAACAACTAACTATCAGCAACAGCTTAACAGCATTAACAACAACTAACTATCAGTACAACAGCCAGCATTACAGCAGCATTACAGCTAACAACAACTAGCCAACAACTAGCATTGCAGCACCAGCATTACAGCTAACAACAACTAGCCACCAGCATTACAGCTAACAACAACTAACTATCAGCATTACAGCTAACAACAACTAACTATCAGCATTACAGCTAACAACAACTAGCCACCAGCATTACAGCTAACAACAACTAACTATCAGCATTACAGCTAACAACAACTAACTATCAGCATTACAGCTAACAACAACTAGCCACCAGCACCAATCACTGTAACAACACATCAACAACGGATTGGCGCATCGTTTCTACAAACGGGTGGCCTCATCGGGAATCAAACCCGGCCCTCCCTCTAGATCCAGTGTCAGTTACCACGACACGCCAGCAGGGCACAGACTGACTGACAGGGCTAACAACAACTAACTATCAGCAGACACAACTCCACAGCACACACTCAACACATCACACTCACACACACACTCACACACACAGACTGACTGACAGGGGAGACACACACACACACTCACATCATCCTGACGGTGAGTGTTGCTCGGTGGACTGCAGCTCTAGCTGATGAGCCGGGGCTGATTCGGGGTGATTATGTCGTTTACTGGCCCACTAACCCTCTTTAAGCCTGTAATTACCTCTTATTTGAGCGAGGGGAGGTGAGGGGAGGCACTAGGAAGCGGTGAAGGTACTGTCAGAAACCACAGCGGGAGGGGGGATAGGCTGCCTGGGGCCTGGTGGGGGTTGGGATCTGAGGAGATGCTGGGGACACCACATCCCCAGCTGGCTAGCAGCACTGACGCTCCGCTACGAAAGATCCAGCAAGGCTGAAAACAATCAACGATGGCTGGTTCCACAGGTCCTTGTGGAGGTGGTGAGGGTGGAATGGCAGATATGAAGGTGGGGGGCAGGGGCGAGGGGGGGCAGGGGAGAGGGTGGGGGGCAGGGGCGAGGGTGAGGTTGCGAGGGGGCCTAACCGTTGTTTTGTCTGCTCTGAAGAGGGCCGAGGAGAAAATGCAAAGCAGCAGTGCAAAGGTCTATTACGACACAGATCGGCGGACACGCTCATCCACAGGTTTCCCATTTACCGCACACGCTCGTCCACAGGTTTCCCATTTACCGCACACGCTAGTCCACAGGTTTCCCATTTACCGCACACGTTAGTCCACAGGTTTCCCATTTACCGCACACGCTAGTCCACAGGTTTCCCATTTACCACACACGCTAGTCCACAGGTTTCCCATTTACCGCACACGCTAGTCCACAGGTTTCCCATTTACCGCACACACTAGTCCACAGGTTTACCCTTGACCGCACACGCTAGTCCACAGGTTTCCCATTTACCGCACACGTTAGTCCACAGGTTTCCCATTTACCGCACACACTAGTCCACAGGTTTACCCTTGACCGCACACGCTAGTCCACAGGTTTCCCATTTACCGCACACGTTAGTCCACAGGTTTCCCATTGACCGCACACACTAGTCCACAGGTTTCCCATTTACCGCACACGTTAGTCCACAGGTTTCCCATTTACCGCACACGTTAGTCCACAGGTTTCCCTTTGACCACACACGCTCGTCCACAGGTTTCCATTGACCGCACACACTAGTCCACAGGTTTCCCCTTGACCACACATGCACATACGCAAGCTCACACACACACACACACACACACACAAACACAAACACACACACACACACACACACAGGCGGATGGATAGAAAGACAATGACACACAATGATACATGTCAGAGAACGGTAATTCAAAAGACAACCCCCACTACACAGCAGAACACTGAATCAGGTTTATGCTGTAGCTTGACCTCAGGGAGAACATTTACTTCCATTTTACGTGAGACAATCGAGGACATTCTACTTCGTTTAAGGCCACTGAAAAGCCATACGCAGAGGAAGACCACAGAACATTGTTAATAACTGTGTGTTGATATAGTATTACTACGTGTTGATATAATATTACTACGTGTTATTATAATATTACTACGTGTTGATATAATATTACTACGTGTTATTATAATATTACTACGTGTTGATATAATATTACTACGTGTTATTATAATATTACTATGTGTTATTATAATATTACTACGTGTTGATATAATATTACTACGTGTTATTATAATATTACTACGTGTTGATATAATATTACTACGTGTTATTATAATATTACTATGTGTTATTATAATATTAATACACCTTATTATAATATTACTATGTGTTATTATAATATTACTATGTGTTTTTAAAATATTACTACACGTTATTATAATAATACTATATGTTATTATACTATTACTATGTGTTTTTATAATATTATTACACGTTTTTATAATATTACTACACGTTATTATAATATTACTACGTGTTATTATAATATTACTACGTGTTTTTAAAATATTACTACACGTTATTATAATAATACTATATGTTATTATAATATTACTATGTGTTTTTAAAATATTATTACACGTTATTATAATAATACTATATGTTATTATACTATTACTATGTGTTTTTATAATATTATTACACGTTTATAATATTACTACACGTTATTATAATATTACTACGTGTTATTATAATATTACTACGTGTTTTTATAATATAACTACATGTTTTTATAATATTACTACACCTTATTATAATATTACTACATGTTATTATAATATTACTATGTGTTATTATAATATTATTACACGTTTTTATGATATTACTACACGCTATTATAATATTACTACAAGTTATTATAATAATACTATGTGTTATTATAATATTACTACAGTGATTATAATAATACTATGTGTTATTATAATATTACTACAAGTTATTATAATAATACTATGTGTTATTATAATATTACTACAGTTGTTATAATAATACTATGTGTTATTATAATATTACTACAAGTTATTATAATAATACTATGTGTTATTATAATATTACTACAAGTTATTATAATAATACTATGTGTTATTATAATATTACTACACGCTATTATAATATTACTACAAGTTATTATAATATTACTGTGTTATTATAATATTACTACAAGTTATTGTAATAATACTATGTGTTATTATAATATTACTACAGTTATTATAATAATACTATGTGTTATTATAATATTACTACAAGTTATTATAATAATACTATGTGTTATTATAATATTACTACAAGTTATTATAATAATACTATGTGTTATTATAATATTACTACACGCTATTATAATATTACTACAAGTTATTATAATATTACTACATGTTATTATAATAATACTATGTGTTATTATAATATTACTACATGTATTATAATATTACTACATGTTATTATAATATTACTACAGTGATTATAATAATACTATGTGTTATTATAATATTACTACAAGTTATTATAATAATACTATGTGTTATTATAATATTACTACAGTGATTATAATAATACTATGTGTTATTATAATATTACTACATGTTATTATAATATTACTATGTGTTATTATAATATTACTACATGTTATTATAATAATACTATGTGTTATTATAATATTACTACACCTTATTATAATATTACTACATGTTATTATAATATTACTACAGTGATTATAATATTACTACATGTTATTATAATATTACTACAGTGATTATAATATTACTACACCTTATTATAATATTACTACAGTTATTATAATATTACTACATGTTATTATAATATTACTACAGTGATTATAATATTACTATGTGTTATTATAATATTACTACATGTTATTATAATATTACTACAGTGATTATAATATTACTATGTGTTATTATAATATTACTACATGTTATTATAATATTACTACAGTGATTATAATATTACTACATGTTATTATAATATTACTACATGTTATTATAATAATACTATGTGTTATTATAATATTACTACATGTTATTATAATAGTACTATGTGTTATTCTAATATTACTACAGTGATTATAATATTACTATGTGTTATTATAATATTACTACACATTATTATAATATGTTATTATAATAATACTATGTGTTATTATAATATTACTACATGTTATTATAATATTACTATGTGTTATTATAATATTACTACAGTGATTATAATATTACTACACCTTATTATAATATTACTACAAGTTATTATAATATTACTACAGTGATTATAATATTACTACATGTTATTATAATATTACTACATGTTATTATAATATTACTACATGCTATTATAATAATACTACGTGTTATTATAATATTACTACGTGTTATTATAATATTACTACATGTTATTATAATATTACTACATGTTATTATAATAATACTACATGTTATTATAATATTACTACATGTTATTATAATAATACTACAGTGATTATCCAGTGACCACGGCCTTTTATCCAACTTGGGGGTTTGAAGTAAAAATATTTTCACAATTGATCCCTTTTGCTCATTCAGCCATGAGGAGGAGACGGACACATGAGGACACTGGAAGAGGGGAGGAGAGAACGAGGGAGGACACTGGAAGAGGGGAGGAGAGAACGAGGGAGGACACTGGAAGAGGGGAGGAGAGAACGAGGGAGGACACTGGAAGAGGGGAGGAGAGAACGAGGGAGGACACTGGAAGAGGGGAGGAGAGAACGAGGGAGGACACTGGAAGAGGGGAGGAGAGAACGAGGGAGGACACTGGAAGAGGGGAGGAGAGAACGAGGGAGGACACTGGGAGAGGAGAGTAAGAGGAGAACATCTGCCGGTGGTTATACCGTACTGTCACACAGACATCACAGGGATTTCTCTCTCTGTCTGTGTCTTCTATCTTCATGTTTCCCCTTGACTTTGTTCTCTCGCTTCTCTCTCTCTCACCCGTCTCTCCCCATCTCTCTCACCCCTCTCTCTCCACCCAACCAGCTCTCTCCATCTCTCTACCAGTACATATCTCTCTCCCAATCTCTCTCTCTCTCCACAGAGGAAGACCTTCCCCACAACCGTACCGCATTTACGAATCAATGACTTAATCTGTCGAAACAAACAAGTGAGCAGCACCCCTCATCCTCTGTTCACTTCCTCCTCCCCCGCCACCAATGACAGCACGTCTCCCTCAGAGAGAGGTATCGGGAGAGGAGAGGACGGGGGAGAGAGGAAGGAATATTGACATAGGAAAGACGAGAACAAAAAGAGGCAGATAGATTTAAAGACAAAGAAGAGTGAGAGGGGTGCCGGAAAGAGAGACAGAGACAGAGAGAGATGGATAGAAAGACAGATAGAGAGATGGCGAGGTAGTATCTACCCATCAGCTGGATACATCTGGAAACCTGTTGTAACTCTAGCACTTCTCACTCACCTCCACCTGTCCCTGGCCTCCACCTGTCCCTGGCCTCCACCTGCTTGCTTTTTAAATGTGAGTGTGTCTGCAGTTTAGGCCAAAGAAAACAGTGGATCCAGAGGGTAGATCTACCCTGAAACTACTATAACTTCCTGATTCTGCTGCTCTATAAGAAAACATTGGTGGGAAAGACATAGCGTGTGTTAAAAAGCTCAGCCGACCTGCGTCCAAATCACATGATGCATTTCCACATGATGGCATAAAATCATTCACTCTAGCTCACGTCAGAGAGAGAGAGAGAGAGAGAGAGAGAGAGAGGGGGGAGAAAGAGAGAGAGAGAAACAGACAAGCAATAACAGTAAAACATGTATCTCACCATGGAAGAATTCATATGAACTTATCGGTTTTGATTGTGGCAGTTATAAAACCGAAAGACTGAGTGGGAGAAAGAAACTGAGAGAGAAATGAAAAGAGGGAAGCAGAGAAAGAGAGAGAGTGAAACAAAGAGAGATGGATGGAGAGGGAGGGAGGGAGAGAGGGAGGGAGAGATATAGAGAGGTGGAGGGAGATGGAGCACAAGCTCACAGGTCCCTGAACAGCACGCCTGGGCCAGATTACAAGTGGGAGGAACTGAATTGATAAATTAGTTCAGGCAACGTGCAAACTGATTACCGCGACGCTACCGCCATAGAATCCATCAGGCACACTGCCTCACACACACACTGCCTCACACACACACACACACACACACACACACACACACATTCAGACACTGCCAGGCGAAGCTAACAAATACACAAACAAAAAAGAACCACACACACTGAACAGTACATAGCGTATCTAGGGCAAAGTATTGCAGTACACAATGACTGTATAAAAGGTATTTAGCTGCTGGCAGCAGAGCCTGGAGATCCCAGAGAGCTAAAGCTCCTAAGCACAGACGCAGACACAGAAGGAGTGCATACGGTAACGTTGGCTAGTTAACTGTAATAGCAGCTTGTAGCAGCTAGCTAAAACACCGGTGAATATCACAGGCAGAAAACCACAGCTCACAGATAAAAAATAAAGGCTAACAGGTACCCAAACTGTAGCGACTTAAGTCCAATGGCAAGCAGTTTCCCCGTTTCACTAGCTATAATTTTCAAAAGGTCTCAGATGTTCAGTAACACTGACAGAGTTAGACCACAATGTCATAGCACTAGCAGGCTAACCTAGCTACACTCTTTTCAATATGCGCCTTCAGCAATACACAATATAAGCTAAGGTTAGCTTCAGGTGTGCGCTAGCTTTAGCCGTTAGCTTGTGTGACAGTAGCTGTGCTGTAGAGCGACAGGTAGGCGGGTAAAGCTAGCTACGGCATGGAAACCTGTCGCTAAGCTAACAGCAGCATTGTATTACATCATTTTCCCCTGACACTTCCCTCTCCACATCACACCCACACTTCTCATGAGCATTCCACTGAATACACACGTGTGTGTGTGTGTGTGTGTGTGTGTGTGTGTGTGTGTGTGTGTGTGTGTGTGTGTGTGTGTGTACCCGAGGCAGTGTGTGAACCTTTTATTGGGATTTTCAGATCAACTAGAAGTGATTAGTGGAGAGAGAACCTGGAGTGTCGTCACACGTCGATGGGACTGGACCTGTCAATAACACAGGCAAATGTACACACACACACTCAAACACAGGCAAATGTACACACACACACTCACACACAGGCAAATGTACACACACACACAGGCAAATACATGGTTGTGTGAATGATGTTAGATACAGCTGAGTATCCCAATCTATGCTGGAAACATGGTTACAACACAGACAGAGTTACATTGATTCAGTGCTTTGCCAATGTAAAAGCCCAGGGGGAGAGGTTGTAGAGGTGGGTTTGGAACCAGGCCTCTGACTGGATATAGCTGAATGATCCCAATGTAAAGCCCAGGGGGAGAGGTTGTAGAGGTGCGTTTGGAACCAGGCCTCTGACTGGATGTGGGAGCGGTTGTGTTGGATGCCTGGTAACTGATCCTGTCTAGCTAGGGATCAAACTCTAGCCTTACCGTAAAGTTCTCACATTCTCAGGGAAACGAACCCCAAGACCCTTTGACCAGACCCAGAAACGCAAAGATATAACACACACACACGCCAACACACACACGCCAACACACACACGCCAACACACACACCCCAACACACACACATTGCCAGAAACAGCCCCCAACAATTTCATTCTGCAGCAGCCATTTTGAGGTCGAGGTTCAAAGGTGACATGAATTAAAAGTTAACTGCCCTGGAGGGGCAGTAAAACGTGGGGCCAAACCATTCTTAGGGTGTTTCTGGGAAAGAAATGGAGGAGAAGACAAGATAGAGACACAGAGAGTCAATATGAAAGGGAGAGAGGAGAGAGGAGAGAGAGAGGGAGAGAGGAGAGGGAGGAGAGAGAGGAGAGAGGAGAGAGGGAGAGAGGGAGAGAGGAGAGAGAGGGAGGAGAGAGAGGAGAGAGGAGAGAGGAGAGAGGAGAGAGAGGAGAGGAGAGGGAGAACGACAGAATGACAGTAGTTGGAAAAATGTGCAAATGCTATGATACAAAACAGTACACTACTTTAGACCACATTGGTTCCCTATGTAGTACACTACTTTAGACCACTGATAGAGGACAGAGGACTGGCTCATGTTATGTTTCTGATAGAGGACAGAGGTCTGGTTCATGTAATCGTTCTGATAGAGGACAGAGGACTGGTTCATGTTCTGTTTCTGATAGAGGACAGAGGACTGGTGACGGCTGTGGTTTGGCTTTTTACGAGCTGCAATCAAACGCCCATCTCTGATGATGTTCATTACAAATCGGAGGGGAGCTGTGCGAGAAGTGTGTGTGTTTGTTTGTTTGTGTGTGTGCATGTGTTCGTTCATGAGTGTGTGACTGTGTGCGTGTGTGAGGGAGTATGTGTGAATGCACATGTGTGTGTGTGTGTGTGTGTGTGTGTGTCAGGCCCCCACGTCTGCATGGCAACAATCTGAGGGGGCTAAATTCCATCTAATTACTTTATCACATCATTTCACAAATTACCTTTCCACAGAGGAACAGAGAGCAGCACATGGCTGCAATGGGAATCTGGGGCCACTGTGTGTGTGTGTGTGTGTGTGTGTGTGTGTGTGTGTGTGTGTGTGTGTGTGTGTGTGTGTGTGTGTGTGTGTGTGTGTGTGTGTGTGTGTGTGTGTGTGTGTGTGTGTGTGTACGTGTGTGGGTGTGTGTGTGTGTGTTTCCATTGACTACTAATTTTTTTGTTAAATTAAACCATTTGGACGAATGAGGGAAAAAAGGGAGAGAGGAGTGAGATCGGGACGACAGCAAAAGGAACCCCATGTACAAGGAGGAGACGAAGGAGAATGAGGATGAAGAAGATGAGGAGGAGTGAGATCTAGTAGGAGATAACTCCATATTTCACCTCCCAACGTGCACACACACAAACACACACACACAAACACACACACACACACACACGCATAACAGGAGTGTCGTGTTCTTCCCATCACCACATGTTGGCAGCTGTGTGTTTAACTGGTTCTAGCCTCCCAAACACCTCCCAGTGTGGAGCACCAGACTCTACTGTGCTGTTGTGTTTACAACTTAGATCAACCACAACCACACGGGAAACTGGACTGGTCAGAAGGGTTCGGGATGCACTTGACATCTCTTGGTGAACAGTCAGCCGTGGTCATTTTAGGAGCGTTGGAAAGCGTCTGTTACGGAGAAGGAGAGGAATATTTCTCTGTAAAACTCGACCATCTGTGTCCAAACTGATGAAGACAGCGCGTCAAACTCATATGGAATGTTCTATTCCATATCTACCCGTCCTCTCTTTCATTTTCTATATACCTCTCTCCAACACTTTATTTTATTCTCTCCTTCCATCTCACTTTCCAAATATGTCTCTCTCTCTTTCTTTCCTGACTCCTAGTCATTCCCGGTCGTAACAACAGCTGTCTCTTGCTGATTTATTTAGGTTTCCAAGCTACTGTAATATAACTTATGAGATTACGGGGATACTGGACAATGTATCCATTACATCGAATCATCAACCAATACATCCGTTATTCCAATCAGCCACATCCCACTTCCTGCTGTTGGGTACAACTGGGATTGGACGGAACTAGACGGAACTGGACTAGACAGAACTGGACTAGACAGAACTGGACTAGACAGAACTGGACTAGACAGAACTGGACTGGACAGAACTGGAATAGACAGAACTGGACTGGACAGAACTGGACTAGACATAACTGGACTAAAAAGAACTGGACTAGACATAACTGGACTAAAAAGAACTGGACTAAAAAGAACTGGACTAGACAGAACTGGACTAGACAGAACTGGACTCAGTAACTGTGTGCACTTTGTCTTTTTTGAAGTGTCCGATTCCTCATTTTTTCCCTCCGTCCGGTTTAGTTAGACGGGTGTGAAGTCTCTGGTAGAGAGAAGCCCACTCCACAGACAGGAAATGTCTACGCTCAGCACACTTTTGTTTCAAACACTTTTCCTCTGCGTCCCCTGATGGTTTGGGGTTCGGAGGAGGTGCGCTGAAGGGAGGGGGGGGCTAGAGGAGGAGGCGCGCTGAAGGGAGGGGGGGCTAGAGGAGGAGGCGCGCTGAAGGGAGGGGGGGCTAGAGGAGGAGGCGCGCTGAAGGGAGGGGAGGGAGGCTAGAGTGTTTATGAACAGGTAAAAAGCACATTTCACTACGACACTGAAAACAAAACAAGAGGCTTAAAACCCTTCTGTACTTTATCAGTTAAACACCCAAATCCCTCTCATCAGCCACTCCCCAGCAACAACACGGGACCAGACTGTCTGGGCCACGCCCACAGCATTACATAATGTTTCAAACAGAGCTGCTGATTCGCCGAGATCTATCTACCTGTCTGTCTTTCTACCTGACTGTCTATCTACCTGTCCGTTATTTACCTGTCTATCTACATGTCTGTCTTTCTCCTTTTCTGTCTTCCTCCATGTCTGTCTGTCTGTCTGTCTGTGAGCTAGGTGTGGCAGCAGTATATAGCCTCAGGTTCACAGGCTTACTCTGAAGACTATCCCTCCTCTGGAACAGAGATACTAAGCCTAAATAGAGACGGACAACTTTACCAGAGACAGTGTAGGACAGTGAGGTGTTCCACTGTGAAGACAGACTCAGACTAATCAAATTGGCACATAGCCGAACTAAAAAGACCTAAGTATTATTTATTAGCTCGAACAAACATGGGCCATGTGACAGAGGCAACGCAGCAAAAAATCGCTAGTAACATGTGCTAAAGCTAGTAACATGTGCTAAAGCTAGTAACATGTGCTAAAGCTAGTAACATGTGCTAAAACTGGTAACATGTGCTAAAGCTAGTAACATGTGCTAAAGCTAGTAACATGTGCTAAAGCTGGTAACATGTGCTAAAGCTGGTAACATGTGCTAAAGCTGGTAACATGTGCTAAAGCTAGTAACATGTGCTAAAGCTGGTAACATGTGCTAAAGCTGGTAACATGTGCTAAAGCTAGTAACATGTGCTAAAGCTAGTAACATGTGCTAAAGCTGGTAACATGTGCTAAAGCTAGCCATGCCGCTACCCTGCCATTATAGACAAGCCACGGGCCTTTTCATTCAATTCTAAGCGCCTCGCTGACAAAGTAGTGTCAGATTTGTTCTTGGGGAATAATTATAGTCTGTCTAATATGTTCCTCCTAGCCAGGGGCAGGTTAGGTTAACATCAAGCTTATCCAGTTTCACCAAACGACTGGAGACGAAAAGATCAGAGATAAGCGTGAGAGAGGGAGGGAGAAGAGAGAGGTGGATCTCTACATTAGAACAGAACGCTCTCTGTTCTTCAGAGGTCCTCGTACTCACGATACAGGACAAGAGACACGTACATCTCTGAGACCGGTCGGAAAAATGACTGTGGGCTTTTTTTGCAAATCTGTCCACAGGCATAAAAGAAGATGCCACAAAGGAAGACGTGGCCAGCTTTACTATCATATATGGTAAAGTAGACAAAGATATTCCAGAGCAACATCACCATCAGAGATGTTAAAGTAGACAAAGATATTCCAGAACAACATCACCATAAGAGATGCTGAAATAGACAAAGATATTCCAGAACAACATCACCATCAGAGATGACGGAGAAGCCAGAGGTGCACAACTCACCGTTAGGTGCTGGAAAAGCCAGGCTCTCATAATGTTTGTAGCCACTTTTGGGAAAATGCCTCTCTTCTTGTTCCTTTTCTTTTCTTTGTCCGGGTCGTCCTCGTCTCCAGTGCTCGGCGAAGCTACACTGTTATCCATGCCATCACCTGTCATGTGACGAGACAAACAGGAAGTGACAATGAGATCAGAGACACTGTCGGTATTTTTACCCCTTGTTTGTTTGTTTGTTTACATATTTATTCATTCTCACCTCACCCCCCCCCCCTTTCCTCTCATCTCTTATTATTTTGGAGTCAAAGGAAATAAATATGATTTCTGAGGAATGCAGCGAGGAGCTTTGTCTGCACTGAGGGAAGAGTGAAGCCAGGCGACAATGGAACGCTAACAGAATGGCTAGGAAACCAAGCACCTCTGATCTGAAACGCATTCATTTTTAATACTTTTATAAATAACCCCTCTCCTTTCACAGCGTCAACGGCGTCTGGCTCACACAAACACAGCAGAGAGAGAGGGAGGGAGAAAGTGAGAGGGAGAGAGAGAGAGACGGAGAGAATGAAAGAAACAACAAAGGAGCTGTAGGTGGCATTTCCTTACTCTCCCATTCATCCCAGCTGTGGAATTGAAAATGACAGAGACAGATTTAGTCGTTCTTATCCTTCTATTTGGGCGGGGGGGGTTCTAACTCTGGTGAGGAGGGGGGACTGAGGGGTTTGAAAAGAAAGAAAAATAAAAAGGAGAAAGACAACAACGTAGGAAACGCAAACAGCACCGAACAAAGACATTTTCATGACAATGATGTGGTGTTTGCTGATGTCAACCTGTGGACCATCGATAAGGTTTCGTTAGGCCAGTTTACTTCCCCTACTGGGTTGGGTGGGGGGGTGAGGTCAGCTCTTAGAAAAGGACCACTGAAGAGGGGAGCTTTCGTGGACAAACACAGACAGAAGTCTGAAAGTGACACTTTCATCGTTCCAATTATATCATCGCCTGTCCAGACCCCACCAGACTCAACCAGACTCCACCAGACCCCACCAGCTCCACCAGACTCCACCAGACTCAACCAGACTCCACCAGACCCCACCAGACTCCACCAGACCCCACCAGACTCCACCAGACTCCACCAGACTCCACCAGACCCCACCAGCCTCCACCAGACTCCACCAGACTCCACCAGACTCCACCAGCCTCCACCAGACTCCACCAGACTCCACCAGACTCCACCAGCTCCACCAGACTCCACCAGACTCCACCAGACTCCACCAGACTCAACCAGACTCCAGCAGACTCAACCAGACTCCAGCAGACTCCAGCAGACCCCACCCCAGACTCCACCAGACCCACCAGACTCCACCAGCTCCACCAGACTCCAACAGACTCCACCAGACTCCACCAGACCCCACCAGACCCCACCAGACTCCACCAGACCCCACCAGACCCCACCAGACCCACCAGGCTCCACCAGCTCCACCAGACTCCACCAGACTCCACCAGACTCCACCAGACTCCACCAGACCCCACCAGACCCCACCAGACTCCACCAGACCCCACCAGACTCCACCAGACCCACCAGACTCCACCAGCTCCACCAGACTCCAACAGACTCCACCAGACTCCACCAGACCCCACCAGACCCCACCAGACTCCACCAGACCCCACCAGCTCCACCAGACTCCACCAGACTCCACCAGCTCCACCAGACTCCACCAGACTCCATCAGACCCCCTTCCCCCCACTTCCGTTCCATAAAATGATAATCATAAAATAAACATGAGGGAGTAAACAGGCGACACAGACAAACACTGCGTGTCGGGGAGGGGGGGGGAGCTTGGTGAGGGGGCTGCTGGGAAATATTCCAATGGTTCTGTGGAAGGATAACTGATTCGTGTCCCATATGCCTTTCTTTCTCAAAAGCAGTCGGAGAAGAGCAAAGAGGCTACGAAGAATTAGATCCAGTTATTTATTTATTGATTGATTGACGGAATACAAAGCACTTCCAAAGCTCTCTGGATTTTATACACTGGTTGTCTGGCGACTGCAACCTAATTCATCCTGTTTGCTTCTCCTTTTCCTCAAACTCACTTCTCTCCTCTGCCCCTTCTCACTCGTCTCCTCTTCTTCCCTCCTTTCCTCTCCTCTTCTTTCCTCCTCTCCCCTCCTTTCCTCTTCCCTTCTTTCCTCCTCTCCCCTCCTCTCCCCTTTTCTCCCCTACTCTTCGTCCCTCCTTTCCCCTCCTTTCCTCTCCTCCCCTTCTCTCCCCTACTCTTCTTCCCTCCTCTCCCCTCCTTTCCTCTCCTCTTCGTCCCTCCTTTCCCCTCCTTTCCTCTCCTCCCTCTCTCTCTCTCTCCTCCTCTCCTCTCATACCCTCCTCTCTGCTCCCTTCTCACCACCTCTCCTGGTTTTTCTTGTTCGGTTTATCGCTAATTAATTCGCTCACTCACATCCTCTAGGTGTTTGGCTATTACCTCTCCCCTCTGTTTGAGACAGTATCGGGGGGAAAGAAAAGAACAGAGAGATCTTAGAAGGATTAATCGGTCTTAAATACGAAATACATAAGAAATTGTTTTCATGGTGTGTTTTTTGTAACGTGCCGGCATGTTTCCGTGAAGTCTTTTTATCTAAGGTAACGGGAAGCAAAGGGTCAACCTTAATGCAATTAATGTGCCAGGCTGGAAAATGGCATCTCCGACTAGATTCCAGGAAACGGTGCCATCAAGGTATCAATTAACCTGTCTTGGATTAGGTAGGCGTCTCTGTGTTTGTGTGTTGGCTGAATGGTGTGTTTGTGTGTTGGCTGAATGGTTTGGAGTTCTTGTTCTAACATCTGTCTGCGTTGTTTAGTGTAACTATATCACCAGTTGTGACTTCAGACAAACCCCTGGTATACGGTAGCTAATATGGGCTGCCGATTAGACGGTAACAGGGTTGCCACCGTTTGGAGAAAGAGACAGGGTTTGTCCCCGACTCAGCTGGAATTTGGCGCTAATTCAAAGTGTCCATTGAAATTGAACTTGAGTGACAACTACCAATTTCTAAAAAAATGTGTTTTCAAATGTTATTGATTCAGTGATTGATTGTGGGCGGTCCCAGAGCGAGCTAGCTGTGTTTAGCGAGCTAGCTGTGTTTAGCGAGCTAGCTGTGTTTAGCGAGCTAGCTGTATTTAGCAACCTAGCTGTGTTTAGCAACCTAGCTGTGTTTAGCGAGCTAGCTGTAGTTAGCAACCTAGCTGTGTTTAGCGAGCTAGCTGTGTTTAGCGAGCTAGCTGTATTTAGCAACCTAGCTGTGTTTAGCGAGCTAGCTGTGTTTAGCGAGCTAGCTGTGTTTAGCGAGCTAGCTGTATTTAGCAACCTAGCTGTGTTTAGCGAGCTAGCTGTATTTAGCAACCTAGCTGTGTTTAGCGAGCTAGCTGTATTTAGCAACCTAGCTGTGTTTAGCGAGCTAGCTGTGTTTACCGAGCTAGCTGTATTCAGAGACCCTGTTAGACTCAGTGGGATTTTTATCTGATCTACCCACGATACAAAAACATGTGTCAGGTTGTAAGAGATACACAATTCCATGTACGTGCACACACACACACAGACACAGACATCTCCTCAACCCTCCACACACACACGCACGCAAACATACGCAGAAACACACACACACACACACATCCACTCTTCATGGCTAGCTAGCTTCAATTACATCATTAGTCAAACCAAATGCAGCCTTGGCTTAACGAGCAAAGTTGAAACCTAGTTTCTTCTTCCTGCTTTCAGACGACGAAAACGAAATCCTAAATGGAGGCCTTCTCTGTACAGACCGAGAAAGGAACTCATCAAAACCACAGCCACTCCGGTCGGTCAGGGCTGCTCTGAAATCCAAGAACACATTTCTATTGGAAGCAAATGCTCAGAATCCGCGGTAAAGACCGGCTCATGTTCAGCAAAGCCTGCAACAACAAACCTGGGGGCTCGTCCCAGGCCATGAGGAAACAGAAGCATAACGACTGCATGGTTATGTGGGACCGAGAGAGGTTAAGGCAGAGAGAGAGAGAGAGAGAGGGGAGGGAGGGAGAGGGCGAGAGGAGAGGGAGAGCTGTTTGAGGAAGAGGGAAGAACTGGAAGAGAGGAGACTAGAGAGACTAGGCAGAAGCAGAGAGGAAGTCATAACTATATCATTCTCCACTTAATATTTCTGCCTAACGCTGACCTCTCAGCTCCTAACGCTGACCTCTCAGCTCCTAACGCTGACCTCTCAGCTCCTACAAGGCCTCGTAGGGAAAAAGGGGGATGTGAAGACGAAGCCTTTAGTTTTA
>CM055759.1:2195432-2207932 GCA_029465975.1 Dallia pectoralis
AGGTGTAGAGATAGAGGTGTAATAATAATAATACGTTTTATTTATATAGCGCCTTTCCAGGGCTCAAGGACGCTTTACAATTCAGGACATAAAACAGTAAGCAGTAATAACAAACATTACCACCAAAAAAACACAGAAGGACAACAACAGTGAAATACAAACTTACAAATAACACTTAGAGAATAAGTGGGTTTTGAGTAAGGATTTGAAATCAGATAGAGTACAGACATGGCGGAGTGATTGAGGGAGAGAGTTCCACAGTGTTGGTGCAACAACACTGAACGATCTAGCCCCCATGGAAGCTAGCCGGTGCTTAGGGACTACAAGAAGGCTAGAGTCAGAGGATCTTAGTGAACGTGTCGGTTTGTAGGGATGGATCAGGTTGCTAAGATAGGGGGGAGCTAAACTGTGTAGAGATTTAAAAGTGAGCAGGAGGATTTTGAATTGAATACGATAGGCCACTGGCAGCCAGTGAAGATCAGACAGAATTGGGGTGATATGAGCAGAACGCTTGGTGTGAGTAAGTAATCTAGCAGCAGAGTTTTGAATATATTGCAACCTGGAGATGGAGCTGGCAGGAAGACCAATAAAAAGGGCATTGCAGTAATCAAGACGTAATGTTATGAATGAATGAATTACAGTTTCAGCGTCTTTAGTGTTGAGGAAAGGACGGAGTTTGGCGATCCGACGTAAGTGAAAGAAGGCCGATTTAGTGACAGATTTGATATGAGACTGGAGTGAAAGGGAGGAGTCAAAAAGTACACCCAGATTTTTAACAGTGTTAGATGGTTTGATGAAAGTGCCCGCAATCTCGCACTTGAAATCAGTGGGAATTTTCCTGATAAGAGATGGAGTTCCAATAAAAATGATCTCAGTTTTGTCCATGTTGAGTTTTAGGAAATTACATTGAAGCCAATCTTTTATTTCATGCACACAGGCTGAGATTTTGTCAGTCGTGACAGACAAAACAGGTGTACAAACAGTGTATAATTGGATGTCATCAGCATAGAAATGATAATTAAAACCATGACGTTGCAAGATGAGACCAAGAGGTATTATATAAATTATGAATAATAATGGCCCCAGAACAGATCCCTGGGGGACACCTTGCGTAAGGGGGACAGCAGGTGACCGAGAATCCTGTACCAAAATGTAGAATTGTCTGTCAGAGAGGTAGGAGTAAAACCAAGATAGAGCATCACCAGAAATACCTACATCCGCAAGGCGCAGCATAAGTAGTTCATGGGAGACTGTGTCGAAGGCAGAGCTAAGGTCAAGAAGCAAGAGTAACGACAGCACGCCAGAGTCGCCAGAAAGAAGCAAGTCATTCAGCACCTTGACAAGGGCTGTTTCAGTACTATGTAGAGGACGAAAACCAGATTGAAAGGGATTAAAGAGGTTATTTGCAACAAGAAAAGACTGAAGCTGGGAAGCAACAGTACTTTCCAATAATTTGGCCATGAAAGGTAGATTTGAAATGGGACGATAATTAGATAAAATAGAAGGATCAAGGCTGGGTTTTTTAAGAGCAGGGGTAACAGCGGCAGTTTTGAGTGACAGCGGGAAAGAGGCAGAGGTGAGAGATGCATTGATGAAGTGGGAGATAGGTGCAGAGATAACTGAATGACAACGTTTCAGAAGAGAAGTGGGTGCAGGGTCAAGATGACATGACGAAGGGTTAGATTTCAAAATTAACTGAGAAACAGAGGATGGAGTAGTTAGAGCAAATAAGGTTAGATGTAGAGGTGTAGAGATAGAGGTGTAGAGATAGAGGTGTAGAGATAGAGGTGTAGAGATAGAGGTGTAGAGAAAGAACTAAAGAGATAGAGTTGCAGAGGTAAAGATGTAATGACAAAAGGGTAAAGATGTAGATATAAAGATGCTGAAACAGAAAAAGCACGTGCCCTATGAATAAACATAAGCACCATAGAAATAGGACACGTCCTCCGCCCAAACATACAGTAGTTGATACTGAAGGACGGTCACATGTCCCCCAACCCAACCACCTAACAGAGTCAAAACCAGAACCCAACTGACCAATCACATTCCTCCTGCAATACAGAGCTGTCCGCATCAGCCAATAAGATGCTGTCCACTTTAGCTCACACATTTTTCCCATGGTGACTATCAGTCATACACCCCCCCACACATATCAGAGTGGCAGAACTGAAGTACAGTTGATAGATAATACAGGAACAGCACTAACAACAGCCTCTGTCTGTTTCCCTGGCCTGGGATCAGCCTCTCAGGAGGGTCACCGTGAGGGAGTATGGGGTTATCAGGCTGGTGACGTGGACATGGAGACACAGAATGTACCCTGATCTGAGGTCAGAATGGTGGTCAGAATGACCTGTTAAAGCCTGATCTGAGGTCAGAATGGTGGTCAGAATGACCCGTTAAACCCTGATCTGAGGTCAGAATGGTGGTCAGAATGACCTGTTAAACCCTGATATCCTCATATCCGACAGATACCTGGTCAGTGAATTAACAGACAGTATCTAGCTGGTTATGGAGTTCTGTCCAAATGGAATTCCATCAAATAAAAGGACTACTTCTGTCACTGGTCACTGGTGTTTTGACAGGGACAGGAAGTGTGGGCGGAGGCGGGAAGATTTGTAGTCCTATCAGATTGTCCATATGTAGTCCCAGATAAGAGAAAGCCCTAGGAGAACAGGAAGTGAGGAAGTCTACAATGTCTTCATCCTGCGGTCCGAGAGCACAATGTGGAGCGGACTGATATGGAACCCTTAGAACTACAGGCTGGATGGTGAATACTCACACACTCACACACACACACACACACACACGCACACACACACATCATAAAAACTCCCTGTCCCTTTCTCAAGGGGGGAAGACTTTGAGAAACACTACAACCTCTGCGACATCAACGACCCCCATCTCTAGAGACGTGTGCGTCACAAATGGCAGCCTATACTGCTCTTAGTACA
Organism: Dallia pectoralis; assembly: GCA_029465975.1. NCBI lineage: Eukaryota > Metazoa > Chordata > Actinopteri > Esociformes > Umbridae > Dallia > Dallia pectoralis. Next base: position 2,198,384 of record CM055759.1, read on the forward strand.
CTATCTGTCAGCAGAGTCAGACCAGCCCTGGTCTAAAGGAGTGCACGTGGTAATAAATAGGGTGTGGTTTCCAGAGGGGATCTGTGAGGGCCCCCGAGGGACCAGAGAGCCGCTACTAACTCCCGGACTCTTTATTTCACAACTGAAGGAACCTCCTCACCAGATCGGACTCTCCTGGTGCTCCCTTTCTACTTGTTCAGTTTGACCAGCTCGGAGCAAAAAGGGAGTGATCAGATTACAGTTAAGTGTGTGTGTGTGTGTGTGTGTGTGTGTGTGTGTGTGTGTGTGTGCCTATAACTGTTATCAAGTGTGTGTTTCAAAACAAATAGACACACAATCAACCCTCCTCCTCCCTACTCCCTTCTCCCTCCTCCTCCCCTCCTCCCCCCTCTCATTCTCCCTCCTCTCCTCCCCTCCTCCTCCCCTCTCATTCTCCCTCCTCTCCTCCCCACTCCTCGTTCCTCCTTCTTTCTGTCGGTTATCTGTCTCTTCTTGAATCTGGAACAAAGCCCTAGGTCTTTATCTCGCTAGCAGGCAGGACAACCCCGACTCCAAAACAACCTCCTACCAACTATGCATCACACTACCCTAAACCAGGATTTAGAGCAGGGGAAGTGCCCAGAGTCTAGGGCTTATGGTACGGTTTATGACGCGGTTTCCATGTCAGAAGGCTGGTAAGGGAGGACCGTTTGGGAAAGGTCAGTCGGGGGTCATGTTTTTTGGTCAACTCACTCCCACCCCCGACCGTACCTCACTCCACTGCCTCTCCAACTAGACCGGCCATGCCTCGTACCCCTCACCCGTACCCCTCACCCCGTACCCCTCACCCTCACCCCTCAAGGGGAGACGTTAGAGGAGGCTCCCCCGCATATGGCACTGTGGTTTGGTTCTGGATGCATGAAATCGGCTTTCCCACAGAGTAATTTCACAGACTGGCCTGGTAAATTCTTTATTCCTTTGTTAAGGGGGTTGAATGCATTATGGTGTCCACCAAACACACTCGAAATGTGTCCAAATTGAATTATTTCAATTGAAAAGCGAGAGAAAGAGAGCGAGAGAGGAGGGAGAGAGAAAGAGAGAGGGGGGAGAGAGAGAGAGAGAAAAAGTGAGAAGGGAGAAAGAGTGAAAGGGGAGAATAAGAAAGAGGGGGGCAAGAAAGAGGGGGAGAGAGAGAAATCGTTTTTTTCTTATTTGTCCGGGTGAATTTACATGTTTAAATGTTGGCAGACATCGTCATGACTAAGTAACTCAAACATACCAAAGACAGCTGAAGGAAAGAACCAGGAGAGAGAGATAAGACGTCTGTAGAGTTCACCAGACAAACGTTCATACCCACAATTCCTCTCAGATGACTCCTCAGGAACAACCGTTAATCTGTCAGCGCCCGCTTTATATAGAAATGCACAGAAATGCTGAGTTCTACCTCAGATCAACGCTGAAACAACACGCATCTAAAGATGGAGCAGAAATATTCCCGACACAATGTTATCGCCCGGACACCATATGGCCGTCCAATCAGAGAGACATGTCTGCCTTATCCTCTTTAGAGGCTAAAATTAGCGTTGTTCTGTTTGTGGCTTTAAGCCGGGACTCCAACCACTGTGATACGTCGAATAAAGACGTGCGATGGTTAGTTAAGAGAGAATAGCTGCTCTCTATTCTAGTCTCGCTGTGTGTGTGTGTGTGTGTGTGTGTGTCTTTCTCTGTACCTCACCCTAACCATACTCCATCTTGATGCATAATGTTAAATATCAAATATTAAAATTAGCAAATGCACTACAGCACATGTTGGTTATATTCTTAAAATCTGTCTGACTTGAACTGTGAGACAGAAATAAAAACCAAAAAGTGCCAGAACAGCCCAAACATCATCACCACAACTTAGACATCACCAAACATCACCACCACAACCCAAACATCACCACCACAACCCAAACATCACCACCACAACCCAAACATCACCACCACCTCCCAAACATCACCACCACAACCCAAACATCACCACCACAACCCAAACATCACCACCACCTCCCAAACATCACCACCACAACCCAAACATCACCACCACCTCCCAAACATCACCACCACAACCCAAACATCACCACCACCTCCCAAACATCACCACCACAACCCAAACATCACCACCACCTCCCAAACATCACCACCACAACCCAAACATCACCACCACCTCCCAAACATCACCACCACAACCCAAACATCACCACCACCTCCCAAACATCACCACCACAACCCAAACATCACCACCACCTCCCAAACATCACCACCACAACCCAAACATCACCACCTCTAGGTTCAAAGTTCCCTGAGAAATCCATAAAAACATTGTTGTGGACGAAAACAGTGTGTGTGTGTGTGTGTGTGTGCGTGCGTATGTGTGTGTTTGTGTGTGTGAGTGTGTGTGTGAATGTTTACTGACTGAATGGCCCAAATCCCCAAAAAACGAAAGAAGTGACACGACTGGTCTCCTCTCATGTATGTGTGGAATTATCTGGTTCATACAGAGAGAAGAGAAGTAGCTCTTAATCTATCTATTTATCTATCTATATAACGCAACAGGCAACGACAAGCTGGCCCACTCAACTGGTTTTACAGTTTACAGTGATCATGATGTCATAACCACTAAAATGACAGGTAATGTGGCAAATGTGACTCTGTCACAACAATACAGTTCCACTTACTTTATTTCTTAAACGCCGAACGTTAAAAGCATAGACGAACAGTGTCAGCAGCAACGACTAACACCAGTAGTAATTAGCTTTTGGCGAAGAAAGTAGAGGGAAATAAAAGGCAAGCGTCGTGCCCCAAGCAGCACCCTTCTCCCCATTGAGGCAAGGCAAGGCAGAAGTGCACAACAGGGCGCAGTGTGCCATTTTGGACTAAACCAAATACTTCCTGTAAACATTTACAGAGAATGTGTCCACATCATTAACAAAGCCACAATTATAGCTTAGCAGCTAAAGATACATTTACACTCCACTGGCACTTTCACAGCAACACTCCGCTAAATGAACCGTGTCTCATCCTCTGGTCACAAACTAAGTGAGCTCCAGGTGTCCCCTCTCATAGCCTGCAATGCCTAGCAAAAATACTAACTAGCCAAGCTAGTCAAAAACAAGCTAAAAACGTCCTCTGGCCTGCTAGCCAACGACAAGCTAGCAAATAAATGCTAGCCATGCTACCGATAAAGAACATTGACACAGTCGCCTAAATGTTTAAAGACAATGGAAGCAAAAACCTACTAGCTTACTTTATTGATAATATTACTCAAAATGTGACATAACATAGCAAGTGTATTTGTAAAAAGAGCAAATATAGGGAAAAAACATTTAATATGAATGTATTTGTACAAGTCGTCCATGTCAATAGTGCCGCTTTGGAGATCTGTTCATGTTCAAATATGGTCACTTTACAGACACACACACTCACACACACATTCACATCCACACACACACAAAGTGTGAGAGGAAAAAACATCTACACTCACACACGGTTAACTCGCGATTCACATATCTGAAGTGTGTGAGTAAAGAGAGAAATAAATCCTCTGGTCAAACAAGAGAAAGCAAATACCCAGCAGATTGCTTATCACCGTGCTTTATGGCTGTTATCTGCAGAGAGACAAGGTGCTCAATCAAGACCATAAACACAAGTTAAAGAACCAGATAGAGAAAAGCAGAAGAGGGGAGAGAGAGAGACATGGAAATAATATTGATTATAAACTGAGAGGGAAAACAAGGGGAGAGGTAGAAATAGAGAGAGAACAGACCTGCCTAAGAGAGGAGAGTCAAAGCGAAGAAAAGAGGACAGTAGATAAACAAAAAAGTGGAAAAATGACAAGTCAAGTGGGAGGAAATCCGAGACTTCCCCACAAGACGGTGGGCGAGAGACACAGGACTAATCCCAAAAGCAAACTCTCTCTCTCTCTCTCTCTCTGTTTGAGAACTCTAAACCATTTCTGCTTTTCTAGTGTTCCCAGTCAGAGGCGACAGCTTACACTACGGCTTATCAGCTAGCCGGGACAATAAAACCATTGGAAGCATCACTTTCCGTGTGAGAGACAAGTGGTCGCCTGCTGTTTGCCTGATGTCGCAGTGCTACTGAGATTGGATTGGAGGTCATAAACTAAGCAAACCATCCGTGTTCCCGGAGCGGGTGAGAAGATCGTACGCTGGTTCCACGGAGGCATTTGTCTCCCGAGGTAACTGGGCGATACGCATGTTTGAGGGGTTGTAAGAGTGTCATAACCGCATGAGAACTGGGATGGGACTTCTGCTCCTGGTTGCTGGGCGACGGTATCTATGATAATAGTTTGTTATTCACTCTGTTGATTCACGTAACACAAAAAGCGAGCCCAGAGTCCTGTACACACACACACACAGAGTCATGTACACACACACACACACACACACACACACACAGAGTCCTGTACACACGCACACACACACACAGAGTTTCAACCCTAACTTAAATGTAAAACCAATTCTACCACTGTCTATTTGCATGTTTTTCCCTAACCCCTAAACACTGAGCCAGAAATAATTTCTTTCCCACTGGAGACCTGCCCAAATATAAAAATCTACTGGATTAAACATAGATACAGAATATGTGTAGGAGAAATAAATCTACTGGATTAAACATAGATACAGAATATGTGTAGGAGAAATAAATCTACTGGATTAAACATAGATACAGAATATGTGTAGGAGAAATAAATCTACTGGATTAAACATAGATACAGAATATGTGTAGGAGAAACAAATCTGTGTTGGAAGAAAATGTGACACCTCAAAGGCCTTCCAGAGAAGTGAGCACAGAATGTAAACACACCCATTTGCACACACACACACACACATAAAGTGCTCCGATACGAGAACCACTGGTCCCTTCCGGTCTGCTGGACAATCGGTCCAATTAATCCAGTTTGACTTTCAGGGCCACGGGAAGCAAACCGATTGGTCATTGGGCTCACTGCCTAAAGCTGATTGGCCGACTACCCCGTGTGCAACCTTGACACCCCGCCCCGGACCTGGACACTGGCCAATGAAAACACAAAGAACGAGAGGCTGACCTTGGCGGAGGGCTGTGAGGCCAGTGACTGATTGACATATGGAGTGACAAAGGGAAAGATGGACAACAACTGCAGACTCTGCCTCTGTCTCTCTACCTCTCTCTCTACCTCTCTAACTATCACTCTGTCTCTCTCCCTCTGTCTCTCTCTACCTCTCTCTCACTCCGATTCGCTTTCCTCTCATTTTCTCTCCCTCTCTTTCCATCCTGATCAATGGAGCGAAAGTAATGAACCCATCATTGATCATAGAGGAGCACAGAGAGACAGACAACCCGCCATCTCAGTTTAACACTGAGTGTTATGTTCAGAGATAGTGGAACAGAGAGACAGACAACCCGCCATCTCTGTTTAACACTGAGTGATATGGTCAGAGATAGTGGAACAGAGAGACAGACAACCCGCCATCTCTGTTTAATACTGAGTGTTTTGGTCAGAGATAGTGGAACAGAGAGACAGACAACCCGCCAGTTTAGCTCAGATAATGGCGTGTCATGGCTACCACTCCACGGTTACGGGTTTGAATCCCAGGGGCACCCTTGTGTAGAACAACTATCCACTATAACTGTAAGTTGCTAGGAAGGAGACGGCCTGCCAGACAGCATGTGACTAAAGTGGGCCGAGTTGACATTTGGAGTCAACAGCAGGTCAGGCCCAACAGGTCGGCGCGGTGAAGGTCCTTACACAAATCTCACAGTCCCAAGCAGGATTTAATGTGGCTGGAACTTTCCTGACGACCCCCCCACACACACAGTAACACACCCTGTCTGTTACTTATAATATGAGTGCTCTGGTTGTGTCGGCCCTCTCTCTCTGCTCCCGGGGTGAATGTAAGCACAAATCACCACACCGCCAGCAGCTGAGTGTTTTACTTGGCCCCTATCCTGTGTATCTAGTCCGGCTCCTGACAAGTAGCCCTGTGTGAGTCCCAAACGGCAGCCTACTGCCTACACGGTGCCCTGGTTTAGACGCAGGGCCTCGTGGAGTTCCCCACAGGCCCTGCTGAGAGGTAGCACACTTGGACGGGGTGAGGGAGGTCTTTGGGACTTGGCTAATTGGTGATACGGATCTGAAGTCCCCGGACATCATCTCAGACGCTGGACTCTCAGCAGAAGGGAGGAGAAGACGCTCTCTCAATCCCTCTCGGTCGCTCCTTCACTCTCTACCCCCCCCGTCAGTGTTGTTGTGTCTTTAACACTACAGTTGTTCCTTAGTTGAGCTAATGTTTCTGTTCATTCAATACCAACGGACTCAAACAGAGAGAGACAGAGCCTGATATAAAGACAGAGAGAGAGAGACAGACAGACTGGACTGAGGGAAATAAAAAGCCCCATGTTGAATTCCCTCCTCTTCTTCAGAGAGACGGACAGAAATTCCCAATACGACACGTGTGAGACAAATGTGACAGACCCAAACTTCCCCTTTAATTCCCCTTTAATTGAACTGAATTCAGAGCAGGATAAACTCCCACAGGCAGTGTGGTTGAACCTCGACAACAAGCAATGTGCTAACAGCAAACAACCCGCTGCCATTTTAAGTGTGTGTGTGTGTGTGTGTGTCTGTGTGTGTGTAGTTCTGCCTTCTCTCGGTAATTATCTATTGACGTTCTGCGTCATGTCATATCTGGTGTTTAGTGTGAAACAAAAGAAAAAGAGCTGTTGTTTTGGCGGTAGGGTTATAAATCGCTAAATAGCGCTAGCAGGCTGTATTACCGTACTGGGTGTAAACGTACGCACATGCTTGCAAGTGTTGTAATAACTGACGTGCCGTCTCATCGTATGCTCAAACCCAATAAACATAAGGACACCGAAACCTCCTCAGCCGCTTGGGGCGACCAGCAGGTAGACAAGCAGGACCGTAGAAGGCAAAACACACGCCTCGCTGAGGAAGGCTTATAGTGTCTTAAAGGGGACCACAGCTTATACTGGTTTAAAGGGAAAAACCCCTCACTGCTTCCCTTTGCTGTTTTGCTCTGCTGGAGGGAAAGAATGAAGTACGGAGAAGGACGAGAAAAAGATAGCGAGAGAGAGAGACAGAGAGAGAGAGAGAACAAGTGAGAGAAAGACGGGCAGGACATTGAAAAAACAGGGGGAGCGATTAGAAGAAGTGAGGAGCGATTTGAGAGAGGCAGGAAAAGAAAGATGGAAAAATTGTGAGATGGAGGAATAGAGGTCTGGAAATGGAGAGAGGGTGATGAAGACGACTGAGAAGAAGAGGTTGGGGAGGTGGAAAAAGATGAGTGAAATGAAGAGAGGATAGAAAAAGATAGAAAGAGAGAGAGAGAGAGAGAGAGAGAGAGATAAAGAGAAGGGGGAGGTTGAGAGAGGGCAGTAGTGTTTATGAGCTGGGCAGGCAGGAAGACAGTGAGGCAGGCTGGGAGAATGGCTGGATGGAATTACAGGTGAAAGCAAGTGGAAGAGAAGTGGTCAGATATAAAGGTCAGTGAGGAAGCAATCTGAAGCACACACAGAGAAACCGACAGACCGAGAGGAGGAGGTGTGTGTGTGTGTGTGTGTGTGTGTGTGTGTGTGTGTGTGTGTGTGTGTGTGTGTGTGTGTGTGTGTGTGTGTGTGTGTGTGCGTGTGTGTGTGCGTGCACGACGCATTTGCCAGAGGGATCATTATACGGTTACCAGGATTATAAAGTCAGAATTCACTAAATCCATGTTGACAGAATCAACCATAAACCTACATTACACCTGGAGGATAGTCAGCTGGACATGGACCTACCAAACAGAATGGATACAACACACACACACACGTCCACACACTCACATCCACACACACACATCAACACACACACACACACACACACACACACAGACACACACACACACTGCTTCTATTTGACTCCTATTTCTCTCTTTTATCCTCTCTCTGTGTACTTCCTGCATCCTTGTCTTCCACCCACACTCTTTCTTTCTTCTTTTACCCCCCCCCCACACACAGACACACACACAGATTTTTCATCCTCTAATGAACTGAAACAACAAGCCCAACACTAGTCAGTTAGATGCTGGGATTGTGGTGGTGGTAGAGGGAGATACAGAAAGACACAGGGATATAAAGTAGATGAAACTGACTAAAAGGAAAGAAAGAAAGAACGAAGGAACGAAGGAATAGAGACGCAGATGAAGAGGGCCAGTCCTATAATTGGAAGGATGTGAAAAATGAAGTGTCAGTTTGGTCAATAAAGGTCAAAGGTTATAGGAGCGGAATGTGCTCATTAGAGCGACCAATCATATCGCGGCTGGCTGCCCAGACCCTTAGTCATCACGAGGGGAAGGAGGAGACACACACCATGCTGGCTTCTGGATACTCCCCCTCCCCCTCTCCCCCCCTCTCCCCCCTCCCCTCTCCCCCTCTCCCCCTCCCCCTCTCTCTCTCTCCCCCTCTCTCTCTCTCTCCCCCTCTCCCCCTCCCCCTCTCTCTCTCCCCCCCCTCCCTCTCTCTCTCTCCCTCTCCCCCCTCCCCTCTCTCTCTCTCTCTCCCCCCTCTCCCCCATCCCCGCTCTCTCTCCCTCTCTCCCCCTCTCTCTCTCCCCCTCTCTCTCTCATTCTCTCTCCTTTCTAACTCAGTTTCTGAATATCTCTCCTTTTCTCATCTTGTACAAGTCGCTTCATCTTCCTTACTCCTCCTCTACTTCCTCCAGACTCCACCTTCTATCCCTCCACCTCCCCCTCCCTCTCCCCCTCCTCTCCATCCCCCTCCTCTTCCCCCCCCCCTCCTCCTCCTCCTCCTCCTCTCCCTACCTCCCTCTCTCAGCCGTAGGAGTAGGAGTTAGAATATGCTACTATAAACTGGTGTTCACTGGCGTGTAACAGAACATGTTCCTTGTGCTCTCACCATCCAGTCTGCTATGCCTTTCTGTGGCTGCTGGCTCGTAAGCCTTTCTCTGTCACACACACACACACACACACACACACACACACACACACACACACACACACACACACACACACACACACACACACACACACACACACACACACACACACACACACACACACACACACACACACACACACACACACACACACACACACACACACACACACACACACACACACACACACACACACACACACAGGGCCTTAACTTCTTCAATAATAAATGAAGTAGCTTTTTTGCCCACATTTCTTTTAACTCCCTCTCTCTCTCTCTCTCCCTCTCTCCCTCTCTCTCCTCTCTCCTATCTCTCCTCTCTCCCCCCCTCTCTCTCTCTCTCTCTCTCTCCTTCTTTCTCTCTACCCACCAGTACAAAAACAGGCGTCAGAGAGATGACCTGGTACAGTAGAAGACCACCGATTGCCCGAGGTCATTCAGGGTCAACCTCATAGGTCAATAACAGAGGGCAGCCTCAAAGGTCAGCAACAAAGGTCACATATCAATGCCAAGTAAATAATAATACAATAGACCTGTGCTTATATGCTTATGTGTACAGCAGATCAACAGGACTGTTAT
>CM055759.1:2212932-2230432 GCA_029465975.1 Dallia pectoralis
GGGAGCGAGATGGAGGGGGTTGAGGCGCGGGGGGGTGAGACGGTGGGGGTCGAAAGAGGAGGGTAGAGGGGGGTGGGGGAGGTGGGGGTTAGTAGAGAGAGGGGGGTAGACGGGGGAGGCGGAGAGAGAGAGAGTAGTGAGAGAAAGTGAGATAGAGAGAGGGAGGTAGAGTGTGATGTATATATAGAGACAGACAGAGACAAGTAACTCAACATTTAAACACTTAAACACAAATATATATGTGTTGCTACTCCTACAGTTACACAGTCAATTTAAAATGAGTTAACAACTACCACACACTTACTAGACAACAACACAACAACTACCACACACTTATTACACAACAACACAACAACTGCCACACACTTACCACACAACAACTACCACACACTTACTAGACAACAACACAACATCTGCCACACACTTACTACACAACAACAAACAACTACCACACACTTACTAGACAACAACACAACAACTACCACACACTTACTAGACAACAACACAACAACTACCACACACTTACCACACAACAACACAACAACTACCACACACTTACCACACAACAACTACCACACACTTACCACACAACAACACAACAACTACCACACACTTACCACACAACAACACAACAACTGCCACACACATACCACACAACAACACAACAACTGCCACACACTTACTACACAACAACACAACAACTACCACACACTTACTAGACAACAACACAACAACTACCACACACTTACTAGACAACAACACAACAATTACCACACACTTACCACACAACAACACAACAACTACCACACACTTACCACACAACAACTACCACACACTTACCACACAACAACACAACAACTACACACACACAACAACAACTACCACACACTTACTAGACAACAACACAACAACTACCACACCACACAACAACTACCACACACTACCACACACTTACTAGACAACAACACAACAACTACCACACACTTACCACACAACAACACAACAACTGTCACACACTTACCACACAACAACAACAACTGCCACACACTTACTACACAACAACACAACAACTACCACACACTTACTACACAACAACACAACAACTACCACACACTTACTACACAACAACACAACAACTACTTTCTAATCGTTAACTTTAGCCAATATTTATTAATTATTTCGAATGCTACAAGTATGAAGAATCAACATTATTGTAAACTTTAGTGAACAATAACCACAGACGTCATCCAGAACGTCGCTACTATTCTGTGCATCTAGTCGTTCAAACACAAGTGTGAGATGAGGTATGGGTTTGGGTTTGAGCCAGTCACTTTCCTAAATGGGAATGACACCCCACTTGATATTCCAGATTCCTGCACTATGGCGAGAACTGGAGGAGAAACACACCAATCACGTGGCCTCTTTGTGTCTCCAGTTGAGTCCTACCCAGCGGTAACATATTCAGCCCCAGTGGGATGGAACGGGGCGGGGGGCAGGGGGCGGGGCCAGGAGGGGGTCAAAACTCTTCTTTTAAACTACAGGGCCCTGTCATTACTGACAATCACTGGAATAACCAGAAGTTTGTTTTAAAGGACAGTGGAGATCAGCGACTACTGACAGAGACCAACCGAGGAGAAACACAGATGAGAGAGGAGAGACACATAGGAGAGACACAGAGGAGAGAGGAGAGAGACAGAGGAGAGAGGAGAGACACAGAGGAGAGGAGAGACACATAGGAGAGAGGAGAGACACAGAGGAGAGAAACAGAGGAGAGAGGAGAGACAAAGAGGAGAGAGGAGAGACACAGAGGAGAGAGGAGAGACACAGAGGAGAGAGGAGAGAGACAGAGGAGAGAGGAGAGACACAGAGGAGAGAAGAGAGACACAGAGGAGAGAGGACAGAGAGACACAGAGGAGAGATGGAGAGGACAGAGGAGAGACACAGAGGACAGATGGTGAGGACAGAGAGACACAGAGGACAGATGGTGAGGACAGAGAGACACAGAGGACAGATGGTGAGGACACAGAGGAGAGAGGAGAGACACAGAGGAGAGGAGAGAGACAGAGGAGAGTCACAGAGGAGTGACACAGAGATGGTGAGGACAGAGAGACACAGAGGAGAGAGGAGGACAGAAACAGAGGAGAGAGGAGAGACACAGAGGAGAGAGGAGAGACACAGAGGAGAGAGGAGAGAGACATAGGAGAGAGGAGAGACACAGAGGAGAGAGGAGAGACACAGAGGAGAGAGGAGAGACACAGAGGAGAGAGGAGAGACACAGAGGAGAGAGGAGAGAGACATAGGAGAGAGGAGAGACACAGAGGAGAGAGACAGAGGAGAGAGGAGAAACACAGAGGAGAGAGGAGAAAGACACAGAGCATGAGAGAGAGAAGCAAAGAGAGGTATAGAGAGAAAAAGATAAGACAGAAAAACAGAGTGAGAGAGAGAAGCAAATGAGAGGACAGACACAGAGGAGAGAGATAAAGAGAAACAGCGAGAGAGATAAATCCATCCGACCCTGGGCAGGGTTTCCATTCAGTCAGAACCCAACCAAGAGGTCACCAGGGGTCAGTCTGATAACCAGGAAACAGGAGTAACCTAACAGAACTCTGTTGGACAGCACACACACTCACACACTAACACACACTCACACACATGCAAACATACACTCACAAACACACACACACACACACAAACTACCATCTCTGCGTTGGAGTAACCAAGACATAAAGCCCAATGAAAGCTTAATCCTACATATTTTTAACCGGGAGATACATTTGGTCTAAAACTATTCCCTGAAGACAACCAGGAAATCTGATTCCGCTATTGCTTGGTCCTTTGGCCCCGGGGCCTCGATACGAGGGCACATCCAAAGGGCCCTGGGATCCACATTAATACATCATACTAATGAACGACAAAAGGTCACAGCACCTCATCCAGTTAGCCAAATGTCACGTTACACATATTGAACCCAAACCCACAAACGGCGTTAAAGGTTGTGGATGGACCATACCGTGTGTAGCCAACTTAATGTAAATATAGACAAACACTCGCCTGAGCTCAAACTTTGCGTGAAATACACATGCTAAAATACACATGCTGTATACACACGCTGAATACACACAGATTCAACTTATATTTTCCATTTGTTCAGCTTCATTCTGTTGGTATGTCTTCGGGTTGTCTCTATCTGAGGACGTTAGCACGTGCCCTGCTGTCTTTCAATCACCCTAAAGACAAAATAGCTTCCTAAAGAAAATTCTTCGAATATATCCGAATGTCGTGTCACTGCCTCGCAGTCAGCTCCGAACCTTTCAAACGGCGGGACCACTAAACATGTGTTCATTCAGTCGTTTTAGAACCCCTCGAATCCATACAAAACCCAGACAGAACAGAGGAAATGGGAGAGGAACAATGAGGAAGGTTTCAATTAATCCCAGCGGGACTCAATGGAGCAGAACACCTCTGAAGACCAAGGGTTCTCCACTCCTAAGACCACTCCACTCCTAAGACCACTCCACTCTTGCTCGGGCGCGCGCAATCTTTTACCAAATAAAAATGTCTCCACTTTAGACCATCGACCATTTTGTTAATCACTGGTGGAGCCCTTCTCCGAGCAAATAAAGGCAACTGTGCAAACTAGCCCCACAGCAACTGCTGCTGCAACACACTGCCTTGAAATACAATCATCTCTTTCTGTAAACCCACATTAGAAGTTTAAGTTGTCCAAGACATGCATGTAGTACCTCAGTCTCATGTATACATGTTTGACTATAGCTTATTATTGTACGAATATGACAAAAGTAGTCTATCACAACGACACATATTGTAACTATCAAATAACACTTAATGTCTATAAGTACGTGGAAAATCGCCACGCAATCGGTAAAATAGTTGTGATTAATGCCTTAGCTCCCATTCGCATGCAATAGCCTCTCTTAAACTACATTTGTGAGACGGGAATTTAAGTTAACTTGGCTAAGTTAAAATAAGCTCGGATATGGGGTGAATATTGTCACGTGAAATTATCATATTTTAAGAAACTAATTCGGTTAATGTAGTTCTCTGGGTAGGAGTGAAAGGGTTAAGAATGTAGGGAGTCTGGCTGGGCTCAGAGACACACGCGAACGCACACACAAGACACGCACACGCACGCACACGCGCGTACAGGGGTGAGCCCAAACTGGCTCAGCCGCATTCACGAGCCAGACTCTCCTCTATCACTCCCCCTCCCCCTCCGCCTCCCCTTCCTCCTCCCCACCCCAGCTTCTTGCCCCCTGACTCTTTCACCTCTTGGCTCCGCCGTGCTCCCTCTCTGACAGGAGGTGCTCTATACGTCCTTCCTGCGTGTACTTTCGTGCGCAAAGCAATGAGACAAGCAAAACAAATCGTCAGGAGGAAAGAAAGATGGAGGAGTCCAAACCGAGCATCACTGATCCAATGCTCGGGTGCACCGACTGCAATAGCGACTCAGACTCCGGACTTTCCGGACTGTAATAAATTCAAAGTAGCACTTTTCCCCCCTTTTCTGCCACAGTCCCTCGCAGGAATAAATTGGTTTGTGCATAAATGAGCCTCGGTTCCGTCTTGTTAACATTGTGTTTTTTTGTGCAAATTCTCGGAATCTTCTCCAGTCCAATTCAACTTTATTCCCCATGGGCATATATTAAAAATACATACGGGACGAGATAACGCGCACGCCACGCACGCAAATTCGTTAAGGATGTCACACTTAACAGCCAGAGAGGCACATATGTGATGTCCTAGAAGAAATACAAAATGCCCAAAAAGAAGAAGAGTGCATAGTCATTTAATTGACACATGGGTGTTATCAGGGAGCCCTCAGCACGTCAGTGAATGTCTCCCTATCTGGTTGGGTTAAAGCACATAGGCTATTGCTGTAATGCACCACTACATCTTAATAGTGTGATGAAACACTGTATCAAATTAAGTGCATTTCATTAACATGGATAGGCCATATTCCAGATATGTCAAAAATAAGTGTTATATGACGGGGGCTATTAAAACAATTAAAGACAGTGTGAACCTATACGCCTATATCATAATAACTTGAATATTTAGGCTATACACACGGCCATCATTAGATTAAAATAGGCCACGTCTTCATCTTGAAGTCAATTAAGGAGCCGTATCACTGCCCGCAAGCACGACATAATTTGCTTCATATACCTAAAAACCCAGGGGTGCTCTCATGGAGCCTATATTTCCAGATCCCTTCAGATCCCTTCAGATCCACTCGTGGTCCACTCCATCCGCACAACTTCTTGACACTTGCGTCCCCAAAGAATACAACGCGCTCAAAGAAACACTTAAACGCACAATTGGCGTCGTGTTATTTAATTCTGCTTTTGAATTAAACGAGGGAGCCTATTATCTGCCTCATTAGCATAATCATTCATATGGGGGGGGCTCGAGGCAGGCAGAGGGGGTCGCTCCCATTTTGGTCCCTGCTTGTCCATAAATGGCGCTGCCTGCTAGTCCAATCCGACTGGTCTGTCCGCCTCAGAACACATACAGCTGCTGGTAACACAGGTCTATACGGAGCACTACAACTGGCCGCCCGCTCTGGCCGGGTTCACGGATTTAAATTATTTAGTCTAATCGCTTCATTACTTTTTATATCGCCCTAGCCCGCTAATAAGCCCTTCAATTTGGCTACTTGTTTTTCCTCCTCATCGGTATCCATTGGACTATTCCCTATAAGGGGCTACAGAATTGGCTAAAAACCCAACCGAGTTGGACTGTTTTATTCTCCCGAAAAAGTTTACTTCGGCTAAGTGAAAAGAGTGCAAAACGAGGCGTGCGGTTAGTGTCGTATGAGAGACAGAGCCCTCTGGATTTGCATAATTCTAATCATCACTGCTGTTCCCATTATTTAACCGCAATACAGGCCATTAGGGTCGTGCGTGCGTGCGTGCGTGCGCGCTCACACAACCCCCGAGTCCCCCGGGTGCGTGCAGCCAGTGGAGCACATAATGAAGGACGTGCTCGTATCCCGTGCTGGTATCACTAGAGAGCTCACTGCGGAGCGCCACTCACAAAAGGAAACATTCCCCTAATCTACCTTTAATACCCGTTGCCTTGTAGCTCTCAAACAAATACGGTCTCCCCTCTCTCTCTCTACACCCCACACCTCTACCCAACCCTCTCTCGCTACACCCCCACACCCCCCACGGACGTTTTTCAACCGGCCGACAGCCGCATTTTACAGCCCAGACTGGTCTCGGGTACCGAGGGCTTTAGCTCCCCATGTGAGGTATAAGACGGACGACAACACAACCATATCAATCGTGCAACATGCCACATGGCACCGGTGAGACGTGAAGAGATATACGCATGGCATGGTCTCTCATAATGCACTGACAAACGTTTACTTGTGATTAAAAAACAGAATGTGAGGTGGTTGGAGGAGCGTGAGAAGGGGAGAGAGGGCTAAATTAAAATGGACAAGAAGCAGGTCAAGTTTATGGTGATGCTCTCTCCGGCTAATCTCCCCAGGTCGGTTCCTGGATCAAACCTTAATGGGCCAATAATGGCTACATTATCCACAGAAATTTTCATTCCGATGGAATCCAAAACGGCCTTAATCATATGCAAATAATAGCGCCTCGCTGAGTAGGCTGGTGACCCAAAAGGGAACCGCACTAATAGGCCGAGAGAGGAGAGGAACAGAGAGAGGAACAGAGAGGAACAGAGAGGAACAGAGTGAGAGATGTGACATTACCTGATCAAGAGGTCCGGATGATCTGGTGATTTCCTCGCTGTCGGATTTGGATCCCCCTTCTCTGTCGTCTATGACCAAATCAATGGGCATTTTGCCCTTCAGGCAGCTGATGTACCTGTGACAGAAGTTGTCACATAGTTCGTGTACCTGTAGAGAAACATAACCGAGTCAGAACGCAAAATATTGAGTTCAAACGGACATAGGCCTACAAAGCCTCTTTCACATTTCACAATATTATCCCGAAAAGAAATATCAGTACGCAGTCGGTGAAGACATCCTACTCAAACGGACGCATCCATATACTTTCCCCACAAAGTAAAACACCGCTGAAAATATACAGGTAGGAGTAAACACATTGTGAACACCTGTGTTAATTCAGCACTGCCCTAGTTTGGTTCATTGGGGAAGGTGATTGACATTTAAGCCAACTTAAATTAATTTCCTTTAGTTAATATACCCGCGTATCTCGCCTCGTCAAAACGTTATATATTATCTATATAAAGTTCCTAAAACAGCGAAAAACAACTGAAAGTTTTTTAACAATACGTAGGCCTAATCGTATAAATGTAATTAATATAGTTTCCAAACTCTTAAATGAAACCGCATTATGCTGTCTGGGCACCGGTGACCAGGCCTTCATCCGTATATCTAATGCGAGCGGATATATAAAATACTCACGTTATATATTCCATGTCATTTTGAACACAAATAAACTCTTAACGTATCACCTTGGACATATATATCCGCTGCAGTGATTGGCCACACCAACGCGGAATAGAATAAGGGCTCATGATTGATTTTGACACTAATTATTACCGACTAGAAGAAAAACATTTATGCAAATGTCGCCCGTATGTCTGAAGTGAGAAACCGGACAGGCTGAAACGGGATATTACCTTCTCCAATTCCAGAAGATGAAAACGTAAAACTTGAATGGCTTGAATCATCTGGATAGAAAAATAACGATATAACAATTAGTTTGTAAAATGTCCATATAAATAAACCTAGTGATTCTTGCTTTGGTATGATACATAACACTGACATAAACTATTCGTGCTAAATTGAATGTGACTGTTGCATCGGTATTTGGAGTTTTTCGAACATTATATCCTATTAGTTGGTTTATGAAACATCAATTAGGCAATTCAATAAGGCCCGGCAAAATTAGGTGAAACCGATGCGTTCAGAAACTTTTACCCAGGTAAAATAGTTCCAGAGGATTTGTCACCTTTCTAAAGGTTATCACGCAATCAAACAGGAACCTTGAACGTGTGGACATACTTTTTGAACAACAAACTGCCTGGTAACATGCATGCAAGTCCAGACAGTTGGCTATGACAACTTTGGCTCCCATGCAGTCCATAACACACTTCTTCTAGGCCTGTAATCAAATAAATCTTTTTCTTACCAGGTTATCCAGCTCTGGATTTGATGAAAATAACGGCTTCTCTGCCCGAATCTAAAACCACAAAACCACGTTCACTTTGACCACTTTGAGACCATATCCAAATAATACTAAGATAATATTCCTTGCATGTAATAATATTGACATACAAACATATAGACAACTAAACCACTAGACAATATGTGCCTTAAAACGTTCACCATGCATAATTAAGTTCATAATAACATTTAATCACAGTTAAACGTGAACTCATCTCGACCCAATCATGCGTAACGTGCGCGTAATGACGCGTTTGGTTTTTACTGACCTGTTTTGCAAACACGGCTATATCCTCATTGAAAGATTCCGATGAACACACGTCTCCTCCAGCCACCCCCGGCTCTCTGGGCGTGCAAGTCGCTAATTCACATTTCTCAAAAATCAGTGCAAGCAGGGGGAAAAGGGGGTGTCTGTACGAAATCAAACACAATAGCAAATGTCACCGGCGAGAACAAGGTCTGGGTCAACACTAGTTCCACAGATATTGTAAAGAGCTCTAGGCTATTCTCAGGCACTACTAATAGACCTGGGGACCCTGGGTGCCGTTTAATGCACCGGTGTAAATAGTGAAAACAAAAACAAAATACCGAATAAGTTTGTTTATTTTGACGAAAAATTGCATAAAATGATTAAATTAAAAGTGCTTTGTTCGTGCGTTACATTTTCTCGCCTACGCCACGACTGTTGCCTTCCTCTTTGAAAACATCAGAGGTTTGATTTATGCTTGTTCAATTGTTTTTCAATTTTAAGTCCCCGATGTGAAAGTTTTGAATATGTTAGGCCTACGTGTGTACGGAAATAGGATCATCTCAAAATGTATATAGGCATATATATGGAATAGTCATTAAACGTTATAGTTAAACATTTTGTTACTGCACGGACATCATGCACAGAAATGTAAATCAACAAATCAGGGCGTTCAGCAATTTGTGTGTGTTTACATTATTCCAATGGCCAATGGCCATTGCACACTATTTAGAATAATTTCTACGAGCTTTAAAAAGTATCTTATTTGACTTATTTATTAGAATTTCCACTTCTTGAACGTAAAAGTCACAGATGATTGCTATTCTGTGAAAGGAAATGCTGTATTTTCTGAATGGGATCTAAATAATGTGCGAAGTTATAACACAAAAAGTAAACACAACTCTGGACAGGAAATGATTCACACAAAACTGTTCCAAAACAACAGAACAAAATGTCTACATAACGAGCCTGCTTTCATATTCCCAAACACCCTAAAAGCTACTCCGATAAGACAATAAAATAAACATATAAAATCCAACACAAGGTGGCTAATTTCAAGCAAAAAAAAGGATTCACTTGCCCGTATATCTGGTCTTTATCTCTCTTGAGGGCGTCGTTGACCGACGATCCCATGCTCGGAGGCATGCTGTTATGTGCTGTGTGCGGGTACTGGTGGGAGTGAATCTGGGGCCCGTGGTTCAGATGGACCGGCTGCATGGAGCGGGCCCCATGCGGGTCCCCGTACATAGTGGGGGGAATACCGACCCCATCCATCCCGTAGTGAGGCAGGTCTTCGTACTGCACAGACAACAACAGAGCATCGCTAGTAAACGACTAGTCGTGGTATTCTGATGGATTTACGACTGTGAAACCATGGTGAAATAGTTTGCTGCCTGTGAGTAAATGAAGAAAAGTATGGTAAAAGTTTGAGTGACAGACGCAGGCTATCCATGGCGACCTACACGTCCTTGTGTACATAATAGAATATGATATATCCCATAAACCTCAAATGCAGGTCCATGTCGAGTAGTTGCTTAAACGGAAAGTGCAACAAAATATGCCATAATAAGACATAGTTCTGGCTCCTGCTAATTCCCAAGCAGGGATACTAAATAGCACATCCACATAATACCAGGGGCCTGGACGGATGAATGGCGAGCATGATTTGGCCTGTGTGTATTTTGGAAACATCGGTTCAGCCCGTCTATATACTGTCTTAATTGCACAGTTTGCTCATTCCTCTGGATCAAAATAATTGTGTGACATTGGTTACTATGTTATTAAACACCGAATATGGCACAATAAATGTATTTAGTAAACACAGTTAACTGTGTGTTTCTGTCTCTCGTAATAGTGATAATTGAAGATGGCTGTACCCGTAAAAAAATACATGAACACTTGAATCGAGTAACACATATATGTATGTTATTTACATACTTGGCACCCTCAATCGCCACAACTAAACCTATGCTTGTATACACGTTAAACACCAGCACAGATTTGTAACACTTTGACTTAAATCTAATCGGCCTGTATATATTTAACAAATTAATGACTGATTTTAATTATTTATTGTGTGCTCTGAATTTGACAGAGTATAGAAAAGTTAGCGAACAGACCATTATATCTTAACATGTAGACGCTAAAATGTGGCGAGCTGCTTAGGGAACCAGCCTGGTGTGACAAATAGTGACTTTCCCACAGGCAAAAGGTCTGTGAATATAAGTGTGATCTCTATTTCACTAATGTTTACTATTCACTGAAGAAGTATCTCATCCACTCGAAAAACGGGATAAACATATTGGCCTATATACATATATATATATATATATATATAGTCCTTACGCAAACTCTCAATGATTTCCCCAAAATACTCAATTAAAAAGTTGCCACTTAGTATTAAATATTGGGGCCTTGTAATATATTTTCGAAGATACTTAAGCGAGACATTTACACCAGAAGCAATACTACAGAAAGCTAGAAATTTCCACCAAAAGCAGTTAAATTGATGTGTAAAAGAATAGCACTAATAATAATAGCGAATAAATATGATATTGATTTTGTAATGATAATTGGCCCTCGTTTCTCTTCCAGTAACTGGCCTGTCACGACTAATCTGACAAAACAAGACAGCACCACACTTCCACTGATCCCAGTCCGGCCGTTCGCGACGCACAAAATATGTGAGTCTATATACGCGTGATACAACCCGAAAAGATGCAAAACGGCACAAAACGTGGAAACTGGTCCAAATTGGTCCATCCGAAGAAAAACGTAAAGTTTCACAGTCTGTCACATTGGCCACGTTACAGTGCTCAGGTCTCTGCATTCATCCCAACACAGTGGAGTTACAGTGAAACTTTTCGGGACAGCCCTGCTTACATACCCGCTGCGCCATTTCACTACTCCCTCTCGACTCCGCTCGCTTCGGATATCTCCCCTAAGAGGCCAGGGTGAGGAGGAAAGGAAAAGTCAAAATCCAAACGCGAGGGAGATCTTTCACGGATCCGTCAGTCTTGCGGGGTAAAGGGCACGCCGGAGCCAAGCCAGCCGTGTTCGGCTCAAGTTCAGTCCAGTGGAACGGCGAATAGGTCCCTGGCTATCACCCGGGGACGGCCACAGAGGTAGGAAAAACAGCCTAATTAAAAAAAACTATATTAAAATAGCCCCGTAAACACAACTAACGATTTCTCATGGCTTTCTGCCACTCCGGGCTGTCAATCAAACGTCGATGCTTGTCAAAGTGGACCCAGAATGAATGATGGTCCGCCGCACGCCTCCACTGGTAAGCGCACCTAATGTTAATAGGGAAATGCACGCACAAAATCTGCTCTCTCCTTCTCTTTTGATTTTTTTTAATTCAAAAGCCCTCTCTAAAGCAGATCGGGAGGAGGTGGGGTGATCACCCGGGCTCAGTCTTTCTTAAAGGAGCAGCCCTCGGTCGATGGAGCGCCCGCGCTTATCCGCCTGCTCCTCGGTCGGTTTGTGTACAGCGAGTGTGACTAGTTGAGGAGCGCGCCGGAGGAGTGCATGTGGACCAGACTGACTGCCAGAACCCGGAAGTAGTGGTGGCCACAACAGGTCGCGTCTTGCACAACGCGAATGGGCTACATCAAGTGGCGCCGGGGAGGAGGGGGTGACGTGGGAGGACCTTCGAGAGCTCTCGCTGAGCCGTCAGGGGGTATATTATCTTATACTGGAACCTCAATCCGGGCTCGGGTGTTCCGTCAAGGCTTGAGCACGAATAATCCTGAAGCTTTCTTTTCTTTGGTCCAAACCATGCTGTCACAGCTCTGGCCTCTTGATGTAAAATAACACACTGGCCCTTCGTGCTATCGGTTATATGGGCTATTTAGTTTGATTGACTTAAGCGTTTATGTTTGGGTGGGTGGGTGGGGGGTCCAACTAATCTCAAGATTAACGTCTCAGAATTTGCATCTCCAGATTAGCAATTCCACATTTTAAAGGTCTACAAAGTAGCTGTCGACACATAGAAGGGAGAGTGCATAGTAAACATGTATCATTATATATTTTAAATGTTAACAAACAATTGTCTCTGATGTTATCAGCCAAGTTTGATATGATATTAACCCTGATCTGTTTCATCATATCTGACTGCCTCTGTACATGTTAATCAAGTTAAAGTCAAAGTGAACACGTTAAAAACCTAGTGCACAGACTTAATTATAAATTAAGTTAAGACGAGTATAGTTATACATTTACACGTGTTGAAAATATGTATTTGTGTCATAGCCTATACGTACAACTGCCCCAAGTATGAGTTATGAGCACATGCTGGTACTTGTCAAAACACAAAAAACGCACTAAAAATACATGTGTTCTCATATCACAGCGCGTCTTACAACTGTTATATCGTGTATCGTCTTAACCTGTATCCAGTACAAATATATGTCTTTGTACAAGTTCTCTAATTAGTTAATTTGACAATTTTATTTCAAATATATTTTATTAAATTTGGCGGCTGGCCGATACAGATGAGATATTGATTCAGAAAGACATATTTTACCGACCATTTATGCATTTGTATGTTTTTGCGGATTAGAAAAGCGACCCTGACAGTCACTAGATCAGTCTCTGTGTGTCATGTCACGTCAGCTTCGTGTCTCTGTCAGCGTTCTCCAGTTCTCCAGTTGCCCTCTGTCACCCGCACCCCCCTCGTACGCGCGGAATGGGCCGTTCCGAGTCACTGCAGGCTGGGCGGAGCTGACAGCGGCGTCCAATGGGAGCGCGGCACAGCGATGCGAGACCCCCATTGGCTCTCGACAAGATCAATTCCTCCGTGATTGATCGATTTCAGGCCACATTGGCTGGGAGGTGCCAAACATAACATCGCACGCAGATGTGATACTCGCCAATTGCATGAAGTCAATAAATAAATTTGCCAAAATGTTTAAATATTTTACAAACCATATCCCTTCCCATGCACTCGATTGATCTTTCTAAAGCTCCCCTCTCTTTTTTCTTGTCAATAAAACGCACACAGATACATAGATGCAACCACACACACACACACACACACACACACACACACACACACACACACACACACACACACACACACACACACACACACACACACACACACACACACACACACACACACACACACACACACACACACACACACACAGGCTCTTTTTAGATTTTTTTGTGTCCCTTTAATGTATAAAACTTTCCGTTTTAAACGGAACAGTCTATATACATGTGTCCGTATTTTATACGCCATTTTGCCTTCACCCATCAGATAGCCTATATGAGATTTCTCTATTACTGGATTATGGTGTTAATCCTCAATAAGTGACATTTAAATCCTCACAAGGACTCCTTGATTAACATCATGACAACGGCTGTTGAGTGAAGGGCAGACCTAAGTGAACATTAATTTATAAATATATGTATGAACTAGGAATAACCGAAATACCGCCAACGTATTCATTGTAAATGTCATGTCTTTGAAACACTTCACATTTTCGTTACAAATACGAATAGCCTACATGTGTATATATATTTAATTCAACTATATTTTCAAGAGTCTGTGCACTTAGACAAGCTCGATCAACTGTGGCCCATATTTCCAATAGGAATCCTCCTGAAATAAGAGTGAGAAAGGGCTCACAGGAGTGACACACAAATACCAGGGGAGAGCGGACGGTCTCAGAGGCGACAGGCTACTTCTGCAGTCTGCTGCCCGGACGCGCTGTCCACAATCCCCCCGATGACAAGCTGGTTGGAGTCGGCCCTGGATGTATCTGTCATCGATCCTAATGCCACGGTGCCCGGTCACACTGTCATATAAGCAGCCGAGATTCCCGTGATACCAGCGGAACCGGTCCCGAGTGGCCCGATATTAACGTCCAGAAGTGCAGGCATGACATTACAATTACGCACCAGCTGAAGAGCGGGGGGCATCGGTAGCTCCGGACACACCGTGCGTCGTCTTCACCGGGCTAGAGAGGCTGTAACGCGGCGGTGCATGGGCACATGGCCCGGTCGGGTGGGGGTGATGGGGAGTTCTGCGTTACGCACCATGGATGAGGGACCATATATTAACGGGAAGTTATCCGCGCGTAATAAAATAGTGCTTTCACTCTGAATAGGCCCTCTTTATGGGTAAGTAACGCTATCTATCTCATCCGTTATGCTGCATTAACCGGGTTTAAATAATGATGTTAGGTTAAACACGTTGTTTAATTAACATTAGAAATATGGTTTGATTTAACATGGACAAGTGGTTTTATACGGCACCACCGATAAAACCAATAATATCAGCGCCGATATTATTTAAAAAAAGGTATGCAATACGACTAATTATATGCAACTAATTAATTAAAATTAATTGGTATTTTTCCTAAATTACTCCGGCCGGGTACAAATTGACACGGAACCCTAAAACTGCTGTCACATAAACGGAGTGGCGTTTTAATGTAATTATGGTGCTACAACGACCTGCCTGTGTTTGGACTTCACCGAGCAGTACCAGGAGAAACTCGAGGACCCATATGACATCACTAACAGCTTGATCCTCTGCTGGGGTCAGCGTCGTCTGGAGAGAAAACATACGATACTTTCATGTTTAATCCGCTTTCAGAGGAAGATAATGTCCCCTGGTTATGTAATGAAATCAGAAGGTATTACTTTTCTGACAGTCACATTTAAGTTGACAGGTGTATAGGCTCGACTGACACAACAATTACAGACATTGGGTTGAGATTGGGTTGAGTGGCTGAATGCATCCGATGGTCATCTGTTTTCTTATTGGCTATTTTGGAGAAAAGTTGTTCTGAACTCTAAAGCGAATTCCTTATTTATCCAAATCACGCCTAACATTTTAGTTAGGTGATTTTAGTTACAAAATGACAGGTTGCTTTTGTGTTAGGCCTAATTATTATTTGTCAAGTTAAACCAATCCTTTATTAAGGGCGAATAAAAACCACCAGGTAAACACTATTTATCTAATAATCAACATATAGGATAATTCAGAACGGCAAACCATAAGCACAGTCATTTTAATATATCCCAACAACAGTTTTAATCAAATAAACACTATTTTTGTCCTCCCGAATAATAATACCTCTCAACTTCTGTCCCTGTGCGCGTAGAAAGCGCCTCGCACCGTCTGGTTTACAAGTCAAACGGAGGTCAATTCTCAACAGCCCTGCAGCGGACAAACGTGTTGGGATCCGCACATCCAGCCGCACATCCAGCCGCACATCCAGCCGCACATCCAGCCGCACATCCAGCCGCACATCCAGCCGCACATCCAGCCGCACATCCAGCCGCACATCCAGCCGCACATCCAGCCGCACATCCAGCCGCACATCCAGCCGCACATCCGCACATCCAGCCGCACATCCAGCCGCACATCCAGCCGCACATCCAGCCGCACATCCAGCCGCACATCCAGCCGCTCATCCAGCCGCACATCCAGCCGCTCATCCAGCCGCACATCCAGCCGCTCATCCGCACCTTATGCCGCCTCTATATCAGCACGGTGGTGTGGAAACTGTATCCCAACACGGCTCATAAATGTAAATGCGTATATCTTTTATATCTATTGTTCACATTGATAACACTTTGCTGTAGCCTTGGATATTGTTTTTTTACAGGCTATTTAGAAAGTTTAATTAGCCCAGAACAACATTATATTAATCGGCCGAATTGCTTGTAGTATGTATGGGTAAAGTAATTTACTTTAAATTGTTACAAGTAACATTTAGATGTATATATTGTTGTATAAATAGAATGGCTATTATTTTCTTTCAGTAGCATTAATAATATATCCGTGTTTGTAACAATATTTGCATATTATTTTGAGTTATATAGACGTTTTAGATACATTGGTCAATTTAAAACTACAATAAAAATGTTTAAATTCCAAACTGTAATTAAGAAGTAGCGTCGATGCATGGTTATGTGGCTTTAATAAAAGAAAACATTTCACAATTTTAAAATAATGCTTTAATTCTCAATTGTCCTGGGCTGATCTGACATCAGATAAACTACAGGTCCAGGAAAACACCACAATGTGAAAATGTATTGTCCCACTTAACAGAAATAAGATTTAAAAAAGTCACACCAAAAATACATTTTTCATCAACGAACGATGTCTTTTCAACTAGTCTAAAAGTAGTTTAAAACATCGGAAATAATCGCTGACATTAGGATTGAGGCATCATAACTTTGTTAATTTGTCCAGGCTAAACGTTAATTTGAATTTCTGTCTCTTGGGCTACACAACATTAATGCTTAATCGTTTGCGCCTCCTACTGGCGAAAAAGGAAACTGCTTTTAGTTTTTAATGTGCCTGAACCAATAGTCCAACTAAACCTGACCAACTTCACAAGCATTTGTGCCGAAAAATTGTCTTCATAAAATAACGTTGCCAAGAAGCCAATATTTGATAGCCTATACATCGTTTTTGAGTTTTGCCTATGTGAAAAGACATTTTGCGTGTTAATTAACCTGAAGTGTTTATGTATACGGTTGCATATTTTATACCAACGTTTGCTCTTTTCCTCTCATTTTTTTCCTCTTGAGTATTGTCCATTTTAATGCTTGGAGCATTTCATTTATTCTATGGTCCATTGGTCCAAAAATAAAAGATTGTAAGTTAACCTAATTACCGTTTGTGTTATCCTTGAGTGTGTGTGTGTGTGTATTCACTTTTAATTTTCCATTGACAATCCGAACGTAACACTCCCCTATGAATTCCAGTACAAAATACAACACCATAACGAGTCCAAATGACAGAGAGAGAGAGACAGCAGCTGTCCATTATCAGAGGAGGTTTAACAGAAGCTGCGTGCTACAAGGTCATACTTAATGAAACCAGTCGTAGCGGGGGGAACACAGACATTTCTTCACTACGTACACTTTCGTGGGTACCGAGGTAATCTAAGCCACCATGTTAAAGATATCAAGATAATGATGGCGATCGAACAAATCACGTGATCAGAATAAGACTTCCACAGGAAGTGGCCTGTTTTAGATTTCAGTTGATGGATAAACTGGTGAGGAATTACGTGTAGCAGCCAATCCACAGGTGC
>CM055759.1:2232932-2240432 GCA_029465975.1 Dallia pectoralis
CTTGACACACACACACACTCATTTTATATTGTTTCGATAGATTGTCAAGTCCTGAACTAGCTTAGCGTTAGCTTGTCTTCCTGATGCTTGTAAAAACATAGTGTTAGCTATCCTTCCTAATGCTGGAATCAGCCATAAATGAGTTGCCTTGCTAAATTCTGAATAAGTCTTGTGTTGGCTTCTCTTGTTAATGCCTCAATTAGCCGTGAGTTAGCTAGCTTTGCTAATGCCTGATTAAGCCATGTGTTTGCTTGCCTTGCTAATACGCAAATAAGCTTTTAGTTAGCTTGCCTTGCTGATGCCAAAATAAGCCATGTGTTAGCTTGCCTTGCCGATATCTGAACAGGCCTTGTGCTAGCTTTCCTTGCCGACATCTGAACAGGCCTTGTGCTAGCTTGCCTTGCCGATATCTGAACAGGCCTTGTGCTAGCTTGCCTTGCCGACATCTGAACAGGCCTTGTGCTAGCTTGCCTTGCCGATATCTGAACAGGCCTTGTGCTAGCTTGCCTTGCCGACATCTGAACAGGCCTTGCGATAGCTTGCCTTGCCGATATCTGAACAGGCCTTGTGCTAGCTTGCCTTGCCGATATCTGAACAGGCCTTGTGATAGCTTGCCTTGCTTATGCCTATACAAACAAGCCCTCCACTCAAGCATGCTAATGAAAGCATGTTAGGATGGATTAGGTCCCAGCTGTGTCAAAGTAACCCAACACTTATCACCGTCTCGGGCCTGCAGCATACATGACCGACCAAACAAGTGCCGCCTCCCCTCCCTTCTGCTAACAAGCACTGACAGACCAGCACACACAGAAATACACGCACACGTGCTCAGGAACATACACACACACACACAGACACACACACAACCACACACACACTGACAAATTAACACACACACACACACACACACACTAGCGCTCAGCCCGACCCCCCAAAAAGTCCTCTTCTCTGCTTACTGCCCAAGCTGGCAGAAAATCTCTATAAATCCCAGTCTCTGAAGTTGTGGGCGAGTGTGTGTTATGTGTGTGTTATGTGTGTGTGTGTGTGTGTGTGTGTGTGGTGGTCGTACTGGAAGCGAAGCCCAGATCCCTGGTAGCAAAAACATTTTAAACCGTCCAAATGATATGTCTGCTGAAGTGACCAGCGTTTAGCAGGAATACGCAGTAGCTGAGGAACACCATTTAAAAGGACGTTAGACAGGGATAATGATGATGACATTACAGAGGTATTCACTGTATTATCACACTGCTTATATATTGTCATTCATGTCTAATTTCTAATTGTTGCAAACTCACCTACCTTTGTGGTTGGAGGTTTGGAAACTTGGAAACTTGAAAATCCCAATGTAACGTTGTACCTTTAACCCATGACCTCTCCAACCCTCATCCTCTATCTGACCCATGACCTCTCCAACCTTCATCCTCTACGGATATTCCCCCCCGACCCCCACAGTGACCACCTCGTCAGGCCTCATCCTCCCGTTCACCTCCTCTCTTCTCCTCGGTTCTTTCCTCTCTGTGCGTTACCTTGTATGTTTGTATTCCAGGAAATTGTAGTTTGGAAGTCTTTTCACAAACTGAACATAAATCAAAACGTTGTATAAAAATATGGGGTGAGCGCAGGTAGGATCGGGGGGGTCACTTAAAGTGTGTTGTGATCCTGGCACTTAACCAGAAATATGTGGAGAGGCCTGCAGACAGAAGAGGAGGAGAATGGCAACAAGGAGAGTAGAAACAGAAAGGGCTGGACCTGCAAGGAGAAAGAGAGAGAAGTGCAGAGAGAGATAGAGAGAGAGAGAGAGAGAACTGGACCTGCGGAGAGAGATAGAGAGAGAGAGAGAGAGAACTGGACCTGCAGAGAGAGAGAGAGAGAGAGAGAGAGAGAGAGAGGGAGAAAACTGGACCTGCAGAGAGAGAGAGAGAGAGAGAGAGAGATAGAGAAATGCAGAGAGAGAGAGAGAGGGAGAGAGAGAGAGAAATGCAGAGAGAGAGAGAGAGGGAGAAAGAGAGAGAGAGGGAGAGAGAGAGAGAGAACTGGACCTGCAGAGACAGATAGAGAGAGAAATGCAGAGAGAGAGAGAGAGAGAGAACTGGACCTGCAGAGAGAGTGAGAGAGAGAGAGAAATGCAGAGAGAGAGAGAGAGAGAACTGGACCTGCAGAGAGAGAGAGAGAGAAAGAAGTGGACCTGCAGAGAGAGAGTGAGAGAGAGAGAGAGAGAGAGAGAGAGAACTGGACCTGCAGAGAGAGAAAGAGAGAGAGATCTGGTGAACTCTCCACCCTCAGATTAGCCTCTGATAGGATTAAACTCTAATGACCGAGAAGTCAGAAGACAAAAGGAGTTTCTGCAAAGAGGCTTAGATATGGAAGAGTTAACAGCAGCCATCTATTGAACTAACTCTTATTGTCCCCTCTCTTTCTCTCCCCTCCTCTCATATCCCTTTTATACGTAGCCTAAACACCGCAGATTTCACCATGCTGTACATTATATACAGACTTTTCTTTATACATGCTGTACATTATATACAGACTTTTCTTTATACATGAAAGGCGCTCCAAAAGACACGGCCAAACATTTGTTTTTGGCAACTTTCCTAGAGATCACTGTGGACAATGTTTCTGTCTCCATGGCTGCACGTGTAACGAGAAACAATCAACTCACAGGTGTATACAGGAAGCACACTTGGGTGAACCAATCACAAAGCTTTCCAGAGATGACACACACACTGCTAGCGTGTTGACATTTTGGAACGTGATCGCCGGAATATAATGTTGTTAAATGTTAGAAGTTTGTGTGCTGTCAATCAACGTTCCTCATATTTTCACAGCTGGATATCTAGTTAACAGTTCATATATTACAGTATAATAATCCATGCATAAACAAACCCTCAAAGTCGAACGTAAGTGTGCATGAAACATCTGCCTCATTACGCTTGCACAACTCCAGGACTTATACACACTATTCATTTATTATATTGGCTTTCAAAAAGCAAGGCTAACACAAATATGACTGTGTGTGTGTGTGTGTGTGTGCCGTGTGCCATGGACATTACAAGAACAGAAACATATTGTTTTGTGCACTTTTCTCTTTCTTCTCTCACTTTCTCACATCCTCCTCCTATTTCCTGCCTCATGTATTCCTCTCTCTGTCTTCCTCTACCTCCATATCATGCTATCTTTCTGTCTGTCCATTGCAGAAATACGTCCCCAAAGCCATGTGACAAATCTCACTGTCTGAATTCTACATCTACCCACAGTCGTCTCTCTCCGTGTCTCTTTGTTGTAGGAGACAAATAACCCCCAGGGCGCTATAAAGGCTTGTTCGCACCGCAACAAAGTCCCCTTTTCCAAAATAAACATTGAGACATTCGAAATATCAGATCTGTCTTCCGGGTAGAACGGGCTTTCACCTGACGTTCCACCGAATCTCCACCTGTCTGTTCCCGATCCGAGCGTCATCACTCTAGCGTTGATTTGGGACGACCGACTATGTTCCAAATTAGTTATTGATTAACCCGGGCATAAATTATTCCAACGTGAACGGCCGACAACACAGCCATCATAGATCCTGTATTGATTCCAAATGATATATCATTCTATTTCCTCTGGAGCGTGACAGGATGCCAGAGCTCAGGAAAACAGGCCGATAACAAGATGAGGCATTTTATGACATGGGCCGCATCCCAAATCGCATCTTCTCCCCTATATAGTAGACTACGTTTAACCAGGGTTTGGGGTGGGATGTAGAACAATATGTAGAGGACAGTGTGCCAAATGGGACGTAACCATGGTAGCACTCTTCTTGACCTCTCAGCTGCACAGATAAATATAGCCGATTTGTGTTTCAACAGTACCTGAATAAGTTTTGGGAATTAGAGATTGTGTTGTGAGTGCTTCTAGAAAAATACTTCCTAAAGTTGTGCATCATGGGAAATGTCATTCTAAAATATTTAGTATTTAACGTTGACACGTCAATTGGAAACCAATTTCTTCTCATGGAGGATTTTTTAGAGAGACATGAAAATAGTTAGAATAGCTAACAGGAACTTAAATGCAGCGTAACTAAACATATAAGTTAGCTTTTTGTTTCACATAGTTAACAGCTACACAACTAGAACACAACTAACTTGGGCAGCAAACCATATAATTGTCAACTGCAACATAGTTTGGCTTTGAGAAAAAGAGAGAAGGAAGAGATAAACCGTTGGAGAGATGTGACTGGCCATTCTCTTCCTTCCTCCCTCCATCCTTCGTCCTCTCGCTCCCCTGGTCCATTGAAGTTTATAGTTACGACAGCTTTAGGAGGTCTAACACACACACACACACACACACACACACACACACACAGAAACAAACCTACACACGCTGTTTTGCAAAGTAGCTTTTGCCACATAGGTGTCATAGAGTTTAGCAAAGTGTAAAATACTTAAAACCATCAGGGTGGTTCAAAACAATCTGTGGCGGTTGAGCGTATAAATCACCATATATTCGTATGTCTAAGCCCTTGTTATGAGTAAATATATTACATTTATCCAGCCACTCTGATGCCATCAGACCACGGTTCACAGAAGACTCAGGCGGCAGTAAACCAGGAGGTGTGTGTACATACGCGTGGGTGTGTGTGTGTATCAGACTGCTTAGGGAAGCTAAAGAGAAATGTAAGAGGATCAGTGTGGGGAGAGTACCATTTCAGCATAAACTGGGGAACCGAACACGCTCTCTAACTTTTCCCCAATTTCAACTAAAACTCACGCTGTTCACTTTTCAGAGAACGCCACGGCGAGTTCGACCGTCTCAGAAGCAGCGAATCGTTTGCGTCGTCGTCAAAACCTAAAGCACTGACTGACGTTATTCTAGATCGTGCATATTATTTCCAGATCCTTCGTTTCCTGTTTTGCTGTCGTTTGCTACTCGCTGCGTTTGGACCACTGTACCAAACATTAACCGAAACCACATGTTCACGTCCGTTCCAAACCAACATATTTTTTGTTTTCAGTTTCTTGTCAGCTTAAAGAATGTACAAGCTTAATGTACAGAAGGAAAATAGCACGGAGACCAAAAATGACATGGGAAAGAAGAAAAACATTTAAAATATCCCTAGACCACCACGTGGTTGAAAGAAGGAGCAAAATGAAGAAGAAGCAGTGTGTCTTTAATTCAGTTCCACTTTGGTGGAGAATCTGAAACACAAAATATTGACATTGATATTAATGACTGGGAATCCAGTAGTGTGACTCTGTGTTTGTGTTCTAATCCACTGGAATCACTGCATCCAGTGTGCATTTGGAGCATCCAAAGCAGACAGATCCTCATCCAATAAACATGTCCTAAACGGTTCCCTCACCCCCCTCTGGTCCAAACTAGTTCACCAGGTAGGGGACAGGCATGTCATTTGGGACACACGCAGGCACTCCATTGACGTCGCTCCCTTGAACTTTATGAAGCGCAGGGGTCTCCAATTCCAGGGCCCACAATGAGATTTGGTGGGGTGTGTTTGTTTCTTAATCCTGGGTAGATGGCTGCGTGACAATGCAGATATCATTGCTTTATTCCGGGGTTTCAAAGCTCCAAAGCTGCGACCGTCTATTTCAATACAAGCATTCCAAATTGTTAAGTGGCATTCTTCCCTTTTATAGTTTATTTTCTCTGTGAAGCAAACGCTTTGTGGTTTGGGACGCTCTCCCTCATCTTCCTCGCTCTCTCTCTGTCTTTCATTGTTTCGCTCTCTCTCCCGCTGTCTGCTCATCCCTCTTTCCTGTCCTCTCCTCTCTCTCCTTTTTTCTCTGTTTGCCTTTTTTGTCGCTAACTCGCTCATCCCTTTTTTCTTCTCCTCTCCTCTCCTCTCTCCTCTCTCCTCTCTCCTCTCTCCTCTCTCCTCTCTCCTCTCTCTCTCTCTCTCTCTCTCTCTCTCTCCTCTCTCTCCCTCTCTCTCTCTCCTCTCTCTCTCTCCTCTCTCTCTCTCTCTCTCCTCTCTCTCCTCCCTCTCTCCTCCCTCTCTCTCTCTCCTCTCTCTCTCTCTCTCTCTCTCTCTCTCTCTCTCCTCTCTCCTCTCTCCTCTCTCCTCTCTCCTCTCTCTCTCTCCCCCTCTCTCTCCCTCCTCTCCTCTCTCTCCTCTCTCCTCCTCGCCCTCCTCCTTCCTCGCTCCTTCCTCCCCCTCCTCCCTCCTCTCTCCTCCCTCCACCTCCTCCACCTCCTCTCCCCCCTCCTCCTCCCCGCCCACTGGGTAATCTTTAAAGGGGTCCAGCAGCACCATCACAGGGTGTGACATTAAATACATTACGGCATTAGGGATTAAAGTGTTCCATAGGCAGTTGCTCATCCACATCAAACTTTAGCTTTTTAAACCCCTACATTTGATCTAGGTTAGGAACCGAGGCCAGAGAATTGGCCTTACAGAGCAGAGAGGGGGTGCATGATCCTGTTGGTGGAAGAAAAAATGTTGAGGTAAGAAATAGACGCTCTTTGTTTGTCGATATGCGCTACCGTTAAGAAGGGAAGGGCCAATTAGAAATGTCCTGGTTTATTAAACTGGAGCACATGTCCATTATAACAACATGGGGTGTATCAGGAATAGTTTGTGCATATGTGTATTGGTTATAAACGGAGAACGGAGAACGGAGAACGGAGAACGGAGGACTGGGGACAAAAGATGGGTGACGGAGGAAGAACTTTGCCTAGATGGCCAGCATCTTGTACTTGCCTCTTCCCGTTTGACGTTTTGATTTTGTGTTTTGTGTTGTGTTCACAGGAGAACCGAATTTAATTGCATTTATTCATGTCAACACATCAATGTAAAAACTATTTGCTACAATTAAACATTACAAAGCCTTTTCCAGAGACGTTGGGCAAACAATGACAGCACCGTGAGAAGGTTAGGAAGTCAAGAGGGACATTGGACAAGGCAGAGAGACTCCAAGGAAAACTTCCTATAGATAGCCTCCTGACAGCTGGGAGAAGTCTTCCATCTTAGCAGGACAGAACCAATGTAGGAGTCTCTCTGATCCAGGGATATCCCCAGGAAGTGGGGAGGGGTGTGTCTCTGAAACAGCCTCCGTAATGAGTCTCCTGGGGTCACAGTTCTCACTAAATCCACTCATCTGTTTTGACCTCGTGACCCGCAATAGTAACCCCAGAACTCTGTTGCTGAAGGTCTAAGGTCACCCTCCACTTTGTCCTGTTAAACTCTATCAATAAGACTCTCTTTATACGTGTTTGATGAACGCTTTGTTATTTACTGCGTGTTTCGGTTGAATGTCGCCGTCTGTATTTTTGTATTGTTTCCAATTGTTATAAAAATAAATGACAATAAATATGTGTGTGAGTGTATAAAGTTCTGTTATATTACTGGATGAGACTTCGTGTGAGGATCATGAGGTGTATAAAGTTCTGTTATATTACCTGATGAGACTTTGTGTGACGATCATGAGGTGTATAAAGTTCTAGTTCTATGTCTGATGAATCACTACGTCCAAGTTCAAACTGCCCCAGGTGTTTAGTCACTAC
>CM055759.1:2247932-2262932 GCA_029465975.1 Dallia pectoralis
CTGCAGACGGGAGAGCGACACAGATGAGTGAGTGTGTGTGTATGTGTGTGTGTATATGTGTGTGTCTGAACTGATGGCTGGGGTGGGTGAACCAGGGAAGCATGTGGACACAGCTGGGGTGTCATGTGCCATGAACTGAGGTCAGGGGGCAACGTGGGCGCGTATTGGTCTGTACCTGCAATGTGTGTGTGTGTATTGGGGTGTAGGTGTGTGTGTGTGTATTGGGGTGTAGGTGTGTGTGTGTGTATTGGGGTGTAGGTGTGTGTGTGTGTGTATTGGGGTGTAGGTGTGTGTGTGTATTGGGGTGTAGGTGTGTGTGTGTGTGTGTGTATTGGGGTGTAGTTGTGTGTTTTCTAACAGTATATGAAGTCCTCACGTTGCCACAGAGACAGGAGACACCAGTATGTATATGTGCTCAGTATGGACACACAGGAATGTCCACGATTCTTTATACTCCCAGTATCCACGGCTGAAAAGGGAAAACCGGGAATTCCCAGTAGAAAAACCAGAAGACACGATATCTATGTACGTCACTCTGTCCCAAAACAACTTGACTTTAGTCAGCTGCACGTTTCCATATCGGTCACGAGTGGTGAGTTAGGGTACTGCACTGTCTGGTTTCGGGTGCCCACTTCCTGGTTTATGTTGGTTACAGCTGTTGGGGTTTTGTAATCACTGGGTTATAAAGGGATTGCCTAGATGTCACTGTTTGCTGTTCATTGTTGTATGTCACAACGTTATATGTAGGTGAGTGTTTGTTTGAAGACGGGTTGTTAGGGGAATGTGTATTATAAGACGCTATACGCGCACTTTCATTTATCCTTTTCACCAGTCGTGTTTGTCGCCGTTCTACGGTTTGTTTTACGTTCTTTGTATATAATTAAACATACCGGACGGATTACTGGCTCTGCACATGGCTTGTTACGCTACACCATACACAGACCGTGACAGAATGAACAGCCACCTAAGCCAGCGGAGCCAGACGGTGAGTGGATTCCACGGGGGGGCAAGCTAAAGCGCCCCGTCGGATGAAACTCACCGTCGCCCCACGGAGCAGTGGGAATGGAATCGGCCGGAGACACCACAGGAGCGGTGGCTACGTCTCCGGCCGTATGCTGAGTACGAACCATCAATACAGCAGTCAGGGTCTGTGAAAATGGGTCCGCGGGCCTTCTATGAAGGCAAGAGGACATCCCGGAGGCGCCCCAAAGTGATTTTTGGTGGGGAGCTAACGGGGTGTTCAAGGAGGTCCGCGGAGAGAACACCCACGACCCTGGTGCTGCCACAGCAACCACCCACTGCTCCGGGGCTGCAGCCAGAGCCAGCAAGAGCTCTGGAGCTGAAGCCAAAACCCCAGCTCCAACAGGGCTATGACCCTTTCCGGCCACCAACCTCCAGGGCCCAGAGACCACCTAAGGGCCTGGAGTGCCAGCCGCCCGGCGTGATTAGGAGATGGTGGGGGGTGTGGTTCAC
Source organism: Dallia pectoralis (assembly GCA_029465975.1). Lineage (NCBI taxonomy): Eukaryota > Metazoa > Chordata > Actinopteri > Esociformes > Umbridae > Dallia > Dallia pectoralis. The sequence goes on from CM055759.1 coordinate 2,249,406, forward strand.
CCTGCAGGACCAGCCTCTCCCACTCCAGCAAGAGTGCCCTGAGCGGTTCCTTCCACCACAGCAGGAGTTCCAGGATGAGCCCCTCCCACCTTTGCTTGAGTGTACTGAGCGGCTCCTCCCTCCTCTGCGTGAGTGCCTAGATGAGCCCCTCCCACCTTTGCTTAAGTGTCCTGAGCGGCTCCTCCCTCCTCTGCGTGAGTGCCCGGACCAGCCCCTCCCACCGTTGCTTGAGTGTCCAGAGCGGCTCCTCCCCCCTCTACGTGAGTTCCCGGACCAGCCCCTCCCACTGAAGCGTGAGTGTCCAGAGCGGCTCCTCCCCCCTCTACGTGAGTGCCCGGACCAGCCCCTCCCACTTAAGCATGAGTGTCCTGAGCGGCTCCTCCCCCCTCTACGTGAGTGCCCAGACCAGCCCCTCCCACTTAAGCATGAGTGTCCTGAGCGGCTCCTCCCCCTCTGCGTGAGTGCCCGGACCAGCTCCTCCCACTCCAGTGTGAGTGCCCTGAGGGCTCCTCCTTCCTCCGCCAGAGCTCCCAGAGCGTCCCTGCCTGCCAGAGCTCCCGGAGTGTCATCTCCTTCCTCCGCCAGAGCTCCCAGAGCGTCCCTGCTTGCCAGAGCTCCCGGAGTGTCATCTCCTTCCTCCGCCAGAGCTCCCAGAGCGTCCCTGCCTGCCAGAGCTCCCGGAGTGTCATCTCCTTCCTCCGCCAGAGCTCCCAGAGCGTCCCTGCCTGCCAGAGCTTCCGGAGTGTCATCTCCTTCCTCCGCCAGAGCTCCCAGAGCGTCCCTGCCTGCCAGAGCTCCCGGAGTGTCATCTCCTTCCTCCGCCAGAGCTCCCAGAGCGTCCCTGCCTGCCAGAGCTTCCGGAGTGTCATCTCCTTCCTCCGCCAGAGCTCCCAGAGCGTCACCGCCTGCCAGAGCTCCCAGAGCGTCCTTGCCTGCCAGAGCTCCCAGAGCGTCCTTCCCTGCCAGAGCTCCCAGAGCGTCCTTGCCTGCCAGAGCTCCCAGAGCGTCCTTGCCTGCCAGAGCTCCCAGAGCGTCCTTGCCTGCCAGAGCTCCCAGAGCGTCCTTGCCTGCCAGAGCTCCCAGAGCGTCCTTGCCTGCCAGAGCTCCCAGAGCGTCCTTGCCTGCCAGAGCTCCCAGAGCGTCACCGCCTGCCAGAGCTCCCAGAGCGTCCTTGCCTGCCAGAGCTCCCGCCACGTCCACCAAGATGGCGGACGTCTTGCCGCACAAGATGGCGGAAGCCTTGCCGCACAAGATGGCGATCGGGCCACCAAGGCCCTTTAAGGGCTGGACCTGCTGTCTTGGACTAACCCTTTGGGTGTGACAGTGGGTCCTTGCCTGTTGCTCCCTTGTTTTTTTTGTGTGTTGTTGATGTTGGTTGTTGTTGGCTATCTGGGAGCTAGCCTTAAGTGGGGGGTACTGTCACGAGTGGTGAGTTAGGGTACTGCACTGTCTGGTTTCGGGTGCCCACTTCCTGGTTTATGTTGGTTACAGCTGTTGGGGTTTTGTAATCACTGGGTTATAAAGGGATTGCCTAGATGTCACTGTTTGCTGTTCATTGTTGTATGTCACAACGTTATATGTAGGTGAGTGTTTGTTTGAAGACGGGTTGTTAGGGGAATGTGTATTATAAGACGCTATACGCGCACTTTCATTTATCCTTTTCACCAGTCGTGTTTGTCGCCGTTCTACGGTTTGTTTTACGTTCTTTGTATATAATTAAACATACCGGACGGATTACTGGCTCTGCACATGGCTTGTTACGCTACACCATACACAGACCGTGACAATATCAATTTGACACTTTCCAACTTTAACACACGTTCGTGCGGACGGAAAAACGCCGCTTTCGCGAAGTCGCTGAGAGGATTGGAAATGGGCTGAAAAATGCCCACCTATCTCTGGATGAATAAAATGAGAAACAGATTACAGTGAGTGGTAAATCTCTGGTGGTTTGCCGCGCACGCGGTGCTACTCTTTACATGGGCTCATCTCCCCTTGTCTGGTTTAATGAGATATACACTGTGAAATGTTAATTACATCCAGACTGGGACTGGATGGGCCCTGCTTCCACTAATGACCCCTTTTATATACTGCTGAATAACTATTACTGAAGCACTGCCTAATAACTATTAATGACGACACGACTCCAGAAGTGGGTTAGGGGGAAATTAGGTTGTCTAGAACCCAATGGCTTTGTTCCCAGGAAGACGTATTTGTAGAGTGTAATTGAGTCTTACTGTGAAAGCTAAAAGCCAGGAGGACAAATAAAGATCGGTAGACGCTGATCTGGGATCAGTAAGGCGATTGGCTCTTTATAGGTTGAGGTCAGAGTGGCGATTGGCTCACTATAGGTTGAGGTCAGAGTGGCGATTGGCTCACTATAGGTTGAGGTCAGAGTGACGATTGGTTCACTATAGGTTGAGCTTAGGGTGGTGATTGGCTCACTATAGGTTGAGCTTAGGGTGGTGATTGGCTCACTATAGATTGAGCTTAGGGAGGTGATTGGCTCCCAGTCATATCCTCATTAGGAAAACACAGTCACATCCTCATTAGGAAAACACAGTCACATCCTCATTAGGAAAACACAGTCACATCCTCATTAGGAAAACACAGTCACATCCCCATTAGGAAAACACAGTCACATCCCCATTAGGAAAACACAGTCACATCCCCATTAGGAAAACACAGTCACATCCCCATTAGGAAAACACAGTCACATCCCCATTAGGAAAACACAGTCACATCCCCATTAGGAAAACACAGTCACATCCCCATTAGGAAAACACAGTCACATCCCCATTAGGAAAACACAGTCACATCCTCATTAGGAAAACACAGTCACATCCTCATTAGGAAAACACAGTCACATCCCCATTAGGAAAACACAGTCACATCCCCATTAGGAAAACACAGTCACATCCTCATTAGGAAAACACAGTCACATCCCCATTAGGAAAACACAGTCACATCCTCATTAGGAAAACACAGTCACATCCCCATTAGGAAAACACAGTCACATCCTCATTAGGAAAACACAGTCACATCCCCATTAGGAAAACACAGTCACATCCTCATTAGGAAAACACAGTCACATCCTCATTAGGAAAACACAGTCACATCCCCATTAGGAAAACACAGTCACATCCCCATTAGGAAAACACAGTCACATCCCCATTAGGAAAACACAGTCACATCCTCATTAGGAAAACACAGTCACATCCCCATTAGGAAAACACAGTCACATCCTCATTAGGAAAACACAGTCACATCCCCATTAGGAAAACACAGTCACATCCCCATTAGGAAAACACAGTCACATCCCCATTAGGAAAACACAGTCACATCCCACTGTCCTGTGGATAAAGCCCTAGTACTTTCCATTCCTCCATGTTGAAGTTGGCAGAGAGTGGAAAATAAATTGTGTGAAATGTGTCAAATGAATAATCTGGGTTTTAAGCCGTCCACTCTTCCCTTCCGGTTCTCTGCCATCTCCTTCCATATTCCCTCCCTGTCTTTCTACATCTTCCTTCATTCCTGTTTCGCTCTAGTTCTTCTCTTCTTAACAATATTCTCTCATTGCTCCATTCACCTTGCCTCTCTTCATGTCTTACTTCCTGCATCATTTATTCCCAACTACGATCTGTGACTGGGAAGGAGAATGCGTTTCGGATTTCGGTCCCTTGTTTAAAATAATCTTTGCAGAGAGAAAACGTTACAGTTGGAACAAAACATCCCTGTGTTAAATTACAGGAATAAAATGAGGAGGAAGAACAAGAAAGGGAAGAGATGGATAAAAGCAGTGGGCTGTAGATGGGAAGGTTTAGAAGTCTCCAGAAAAAGTGTCTTCTTTGACGTGACTGTCTTCGGATGTTAAGAGAAATTCAGGATAAAATCTGTTGGCAAGTCATCAGTCATTTATCGCTAGAGAGGTTATTTTATGTCTTTGTGCCCTTCCATATATTTCATATTGCGTAACCCATATTATAATACGCATGACAAGAATAAGGTCACCTTATTGCATTCAGATGGTACATCCACCATTATAAACACAACAGTGCAATTTACTTTCATCAAAGGGATACCAGTAGAGAGATTCCGTTAATAAAATGAGATCTGTTTCTGTCTCCGTAGTTACAGCCCCATACAGTCACCATCATCTGTTTCTGTCTCCAGAGTCACAGCCCCATCCAGTCTCCATCATCTGTTTCTGTCTCCGTAGTTACAGCCCCATCCAGTCTCCATCATCTGTTTCTGTCTCCGTAGTTACAGCCCCATCCAGTCTCCATCATCTGTTTCTGTCTCCGTAGTTACAGCCCCATCCAGTCTCCATCATCTGTTTCTGTCTCCGTAGTTACAGCCCCATCCAGTCACCATCATCTGTTTCTGTCTCCGTAGTTACAGCCCCATCCAGTCACCATCATCTGTTTCTGTCTCCGTAGTTACAGCCCCATCCAGTCTCCATCATCTGTTTCTGTCTCCGTAGTTACAGCCCCATCCAGTCTCCATCTTACAGCTGTCTCCAGTTACAGCCCCAGTCTCCATCATCTGTTTCTGTCTCCATAGTTACAGCCCCATCCAGTCACCATCATCTGTTTCTGTCTCCGTAGTTACAGCCCCATCCAGTCACCTGTTTCTGTCTCCGTATCATCTGTTTCTGTCTCCGTAGTTACAGCCCCATCCAGTCACCAGTCACCATCATCTGTTTCTGTCTCCGTAGTTACAGCCCCATACAGTCTCCATCATCTGTTTCTGTCTCCGTAGTTACAGCCCCATCCAGTCACCATCATCTGTTTCTGTCTCCGTAGTTACAGCCCCATCCAGTCTCCATCATCTGTTTCTGTCTCCGTAGTTACAGCCCCATCCAGTCACCATCATCTGTTTCTGTCTCCGTAGTTACAGCCCCATCCAGTCTCCATCATCTGTTTCTGTCTCCGTAGTTACAGCCCCATCCAGTCACCATCATCTGTTTCTGTCTCCGTAGTTACAGCCCCATCCAGTCACCATCATCTAACACACCTGGGGTGGTTCATCATGGCTTCACAGATGGTTGCTACTTATTGTTGCATACAGAGTCAGTGTGTGTGTGTGTGTGTGTGTGTGTGTGTGTGTGTGTGTGTGTGTGTGTGTGTGTGTGTGTGTGTGTGTGTGTGTGTGTGTGTGTGTGTGTGTGTGTGTGTGTGTGTGTGTGTGTGTGTGTGTGTGTGTGTGTGTGTGTGTGTGTGTGTGTGTGTGTGTGTGTGTGTGTGTAGTATCCCTGAGGCTTTTCTCCAGGATTCCTTCCTCTAGTCCCCTAAGTCCCCAAACTCCTCTTGTGGCCCTAATCCATTCCCTATCCCAGATCCTATTCCAGGTCCTATCCCAGGTCCTATCCCAGATCCTATTCCAGGTCCTATCCCAGGTCCTATCCCAGATCCTATTCCAGGTCTTATTCCACGTCTTAATCCAGGTCTTATTCCAGGTCTTATTCCAGGGTATTAGAACCCAGGGGTTCCTGTATGTCAGACAGGCTATTAGAACCCAGCGGTTCCTGTGTGTCAGGTGGAGCAGGCTTGTCGCGGGGAAACATGGAGCTGGGCTTTATTTATTCATGACATCACTAACATCCCATCTGGGGATTCCTGATTCTTTTCCTGCTTTTAAATGTGCATGGCTGCCCCACTCTAGGGAATAAATGATTTAGCACTCTGTCTCTCAGGCGGCCTCCCAAACTACACCCTAGCCACTGTGTGTGCCCTACTTCAGATCAGAGCCGTATGGGAACCCGGTGGTACAACAATGATAGGGTGTAATTTGGGATACAGATCTTAGAAGCAGTTCATGTTAATTCAACTTTTGTCCACACAGAATATATCCTCCCAATCCCCAGTCCACTGTTTGATTAGTTCGGCTCCACTCTCATACTCACACAGAGACAAGCACTATGTATCAGGTTGTGCGTTTGTCGGTCTGTTCTTATTGAACATATATGTGTGTGTGTGTGTGTGTGTGTGTGTGTGTGTGTGTGCACATGCATGTGTTAGTAATAATTTATTTACAGCTTCTTATTCTGTGCTAATGTGTTTATGAGGTAGCATGCTTGTAGGGACCCAGTAGGGACACACACACACACACACACACACACACACACACACACACACACACACACACACTCTCTCTCATGCTATCCACCGCTACTCATGCCCTCTCAAAAGCCTCAAAAATTCAAATCAACATTAAAATTGTTTTATGTTTAAGTAAGATTCAGTGAACTCCATTATTTCTCCCTACTATTTGTTTGAATAATTCAGTTAAGGCGGCTGAATTATGGATAAAGTGTACAGTTTGAAGAAAAGGTTCACGCACAGCCCAAGGCTATAGCCCAGTCTTAATGATGTCTGCTGGAGATGAAGAGGGGGAGGGCGGGAGAGAGGGGGGAGGAGAACTCGTTAGGCTTCAGAGTAATTTTCCTTCTGAAGGATTAAAAAAGTCGTCTTAGAACTACGGAGAAAACCTCTTGAAACCGAGGCAGAGTACAGGTCCTGGGCCTGTTTTTAACGGCCCACAGCTGTCTGTAACAGCTAGAGAAACGGTCCCACTGAGACCGGAACGTTTTCAGGGTCTTTGCGTCTCACGTTTCCCGCGGGATTATATCAGGAATTCGTTTCTAGACACGAGGGCGTCAATAACAATTTTCTCACCTAAATATGGATGAATATTTAGATTCTAAATTAATTTGTCTTGCTTTGGAGTAGGAAGGACTAAGGTGTCCAATGTTTTCAAATTATCTCTGTTAGTACAGAAACTTTGTGGAAGCATTTACTCTACGGGAGGCATTATACAGTACCAGCTAGTGGTGCCGACAACCATTTAAAGGCACACACACACACACACACACACACACACACACACACTTACACACACACACACACTATAAACACTCCATTCCCAGCCAGCAGGAAGTCTTCCTGTTCGCACACTCCAACATTGAAGCAAACTTTCCTACTTGGCCCGCCTTCCTCTAATTATCCAATCATAGAGCCATTAGCAGGATCACACCTCATTAACATGCCCCGCCCTCTCTCACTACTGCTGTGCACTCTCTCGCTCTTGGGCTAAACACACAGGATATATCTAGGAACACTCCCATTGGCCAGGGAATATCCAGGTACACTCCCATTGGCCAGGGATATCTGAGAGAGGTGGAGGGATATCTGAGAGAGGTGGAGGGATATCTGAGAGAGGTGGAGGGATATCTGAGAGAGGTGGAGGGATATTGAAGCGAACAGGGCGGACAGATATAACATGATGCACAGATGTGTAGCACAGCTGCGGAACGCACAAGATGAAAGACTGTGTGAATATCATGCCCCTGACAGAGGCAGACGCTAAAGGTCAACCCTGCTTGAATCCACATCACCGCTGTCAAGTACAGAAGAAGAGTAGGAAGACCAAGTGAGAAAGTGTAAACTGTAGACTGGCTGCCGTAGACTGACTGCCATAGACTGACTACTGTAGACTGGCTGCCGTAGACTGACTGCCATAGACTGACTACTGTAGACTGGCTGCCGTAGACTGACTGCTGTAGACTGGCTGCCGTAGACTGACTGCCGAAGACTGGCTGCTGTAGAATGACTACTGTCAGAGACTATTGTCAATCACATGGAAACTATACTATAAGATTCAACACACCTATGTTCAGTGTACAAATTATCCATCTCTCCCCCTCCCTCCCCCATCTACTCCCCTCTCTCTCTCTCTCTCCCTCTCCTTCCCTCTCCCTCTCTCTTCTTCTCTCCCTGTCTCCCTCCCACTCTCCCATCTCTCTCTCCCCTCTTCCTCTCTCCTTCACTCTCTTCCTCTCTCCTTCACTCTCTCCCCCTCCCCCTCCCTCCCCTCCCTCTCTCTCCCCCTCCCTCTCTCTCTCTCCCCCTCCCTCTCTCTCTCTCCCCCTCCCTCTCTCTCCCCCTCCCTCCCCCTCCCTCTCTCTCCCCCTCTCTCTCTCACCCTCCCTCTCTCTCATCCTCCCTCTCTCTCCCCCTCCCTCTCTCTCCCCCTCCCTCTCTCTCCCCCTCCCCCCCCTCCCTCTCTCTCCCCCTCCCTCCCCCTCCCTCTCTCTCCCCCTCCCTCTCTCTCCCCTCCATCTCTTCCACACACCTGGTCCACAGTAACATCCTTATTATTGTGCAGTCAGTACAAGGTGACTATGGATAATGGACTATTGAACCAACACAAGGCAAGTCTATGACAATGGAGAAATTCACAGTGTCTCACAGCTGCACACACACACACACACACACACCTATTATTGGTTGGGCATGTGCACGTCAGAACACCCACACAATCATTTGTATATCAACCACAGCCAATAATTCCCTGTTTTGTTTTCAGCTGCTTTAAACAGATCCCTGACTCAACCATCGAAGCCATTGTCTGGACAGACGCAATGATTTCGTTATTTATTTGGAATTTCATTTTTTCAGTCGATTTCCTGATAACAGAAATAATCATGCAACAACGCCTTGCTTTCACACTTACTTATTGTTTTACCACATGTAGCAAATCAGTTAGCGTAGCCAGCTGGAGTAAACATGTTTACTTGTTTACTGTTTGTGTGTTTGGTCAGATCAGCAGCCTGACAGACAGACGCTGGTAGAACCCTGAATAACACACATATATACGTAAAAAAAAAAATATATATATATATAACACAGAACCCAACTATCTGCTGTCCGTGACCTCTGACCTCTGACACAGAACCCAGAATCCCTGATAATGATATATGATTGGCCTGTGATAATTCTGTGCTGTGTGATGTTCCAAAGCTAATCAGGTACGTGGCTCTGAGATCTGGCTAATGACTGCAGTAATATCTGGTTAATGAGTGCCATTATATTTCCACAGGGCTCAGACGTCTCTTCTGATGCTCAAGTTGGTCCACCTCAGAAGTGAAACGGGTTTGGGTTTTAACGAGCTGAGGTAACATTGTGAACAGGTAAAGATCTAGAGCGATGCCTGGTCCATTGGAATCTAATTAGATCTGTATATGGCTGATTGAAACGTAGATGTTTTACAGGAGTTTTTATATTTATTCTTGAAGTGGTAAGACTGGTATAATCAGGTGTGGGTCTAATAAAACACAGGTCATGAAGAATATTAATTCGGCCCAATGATGGTTTCAGATAAAAAATACAAAACTGGTGCATTATAGAATTATACTTGGTCTACTCTGCCAGTGGTTTTTCAGTAGGTATTCAAATGATAGTTTGTCCTGGCCAAAAAACAACCTCTAAGCTTTGGTGTAACAAAGAAAGCTTGAAAACCCATGTTTATAACTTTCGTTCAACTCTGAAGATGTAGATGAATTACTGAATGGCCAAGCTGTCCTTCCATGCCTTTAAGCTAAATATAATCAGTGTTTTAATATAACTATCTTCGTTGATGAATACGTGCGCTTGTGTTCACCCTTTTGTCGTTTAATTGAAACAAATCACTCCCGGAGCAGGAAATCTAGAAGCAACGTCCTTTTAGATATCGAGGAAATCTATTTCGCTGCCAGACATTCATGATATCAAAGCGAGATCTCAGATAGCGGGGTCCCCTTGAATATCTTATTTCATCAAATTAACGTTTATTAAGATAAAACGATGCTTTGATAAAAATGGAAGTGCGAGACAACAGTGAATACAATCTTCCCCGTTTGAGAGAAAGAGAGAGAGAGAGGGGCGAAATTCACCCGTGAAGAGGCGGTGAAAAGATTTAAGGGGAAACAATCGATTGTGTAGAAAGCAACAGAATCTGAGACGGAAAGTGACAGGGTCATCTGGTTGCTTACATATGCCCGTTCTGTGTAGTTAAACACAACATAATGAGCAAGCACACACACACACACACATTCACACCCGCACACATACGCGCACACACGCACACACACATTTACGACAGGCCAGTCGTGGTAAACGACAGCAGAAAAGCGTTTATAGAAGAACGACTTCTCCCGGGGTTGACGATCCACACGCCGTCGCTCACGACTAATCACTGAACAACCGTCTCACTCTCCAAGGCTCCCGGTGAATAAGTGAACGGATAAAAGCTACGTGGATGCCGTTCTAACGGCGCATCAAGTGCTCGGATAAATAAATAAGCAGCGGGGCATCTCGACTATGTGCGTTTGTGCATTCTGTCCTCCTACACCGAATCTCTCTTACCGGGACGCATGAAAATGCTCCGACAGCGTCTAATTGTGACTGAATTATGAATCAGAGAGAGACAGAGAGAGTGAGGGGGGAGGGGGGCAGAAGGAGGTAGAGAGGGGCAGAAGGAGGTAGAGTGGGGGGCAGGGCCTTCCTGCAACTAGGGTAGGTAACGTCTGTTCCTCTGTTCCCAAGTTACAACACAACCCACCGGTTCCTCACCCCGACTGCGTTTGCCTTCAGGTAAAAAATCTGCCAACCGACGACCCACCTCTTCCTCCTCTTCCTCCTTTACGTCCTTCCCACTCCTTGTCTCTCTCTCCCTTCCTCTCTTCTTCCTCTGTTGTCACGGTAATCTGAACACCACATATCTTCTCCCGGTGTTACCCGGTTTTACTTCTCAGCCCCGGACTCGTTATTGTCTTGTCTTGTTAATTATCATTCACACCAGGTCGCAATTAGTAATAAGTGTACACACTCTCTCTACACCTTTCTTTCACTCTCTCTCTCTCTACACCTGTCTTTCACGCTCTCTCTACACCTTTCAATTCAATTCAATTCAATTCAGCTTTATTGGCATGAAAGTTACAAATGAACAATATTGCCAAAGCACTTTACAATGTAATTACAATTAAACATATGTACATTAACATTAATCAGTTACAAGGTAGTAAAGATGTGTGTGGATGTGTTAAGAATGTTGGGTCAACTGGCTGTCCCTACGGGTGTGGCATGATGCGACATATTTTGCCCCATAGACGACATATTGGTCTATCTCACCCAGTATGTATTTCATTTTCTCTGTTTCGTTTGTTTCTCTAAATTGTTTATGCTTATCCTCGATTTGGGAAAAGAAAGTGTCCCGCAGGTCAGCATAGTACTCACACTCTAAGAGAAAGTGTGCTTCTGTTTCAACTCTGCTCTGTTGGCAGAGTAAGCACAGCCTGGCATCTCTGGGTTGCCAGATTTATCTATGACGACCGGTCTCTATGGCCAGGCTGTGCTCGCTGAGTCTATACATAGTTAAAGTTTTCCTCAGTTTTCTATCAGTCACAGTGGTCAGATAGTTTGCCACTGTGTACTGTCTGTTTAGAGCCAAATAGCATTGGAGTTTACTTTGATTTTTTGTAATGTCTTTCCAATAAGAGATATACTTTTCCTTTTGTTTTTTGCTAATTTGGTTGGGCCAGATTGTCTGAGGGTTATTTGGGTTAGGGTTGGTCTGAGAATTTAGTCTCAGAATCAACTGACTAAGGTGACTCTTCTCTATGGTCGCTTCTTGGCATTGGAGAGCTTTGTGGTAGTAGAGTTGGGGTCACTTGTTTTTAAATGATTATAAAATGTGGTGGCTCGTTTTTGGATATTTATTAAAAGAGGGAATTGGCCTAATTCTGCTCTGCATGCGTTGTTTGGGGTTTTTCTCTGTACTCTAAGGATACTCTTACATAGTTCTGCATGTAGAATCTCAATTGGGTGTTTGTCCCATTTTTCAAACTCTTGTTTGGTAAGCGGACCCCATACTTCACTTCCATATAATGCAATTGGTTCAATTATTGATTTGAATATTTTTAGCCAGATCCTAATTGGTATGTCTAATTTGATATTTCTTTTGATGGCATAAAAAGCTCTTCTTGCTTTGTCTCTCAGTTCATTCACAGCCAGGTTGAAGTTTCCCGTGGAGCTTATTTTTAGTCCTAAATATGTGTAGGTGTGAGTGTGTTCTATGTGTGTGGGGCCTAATAGAAAGGTGTATCTGTTTTTTTGGCATCTGGACCTTTCTTTCACTCTCTCTCTCTCTCTACACCTTTATTTCTCTCTCTCTCTCTCTACACCTGTCTTTCACTCTCTCTCTACACCTTTCTTTCACTCTCTCCCTCTCTACACCTGTCTTTCACTCTCTCTCTCTCTACACCTGTCTTTCTCTCTCTCTCTACACCTTTCTTTCACTCTCTCTCTCTCTACACCTGTCTTTCACTCTCTCTCTCTCTACACCTGTCTTTCACGCTCTCTCTACACCTTTCTTTCACTCTCTCTCTCTCTACACCTTTATTTCTCTCTCTCTCTCTACACCCTGTCTTTCACTCTCTCTCTACACCTTTCTTTCTCTCTACACCTGTCTTTCACGCTCTCTCTTTCTCTCTCTACACCTGTCTTTCTTTCTCTACACCTTTCTTTCACACTCTCTCTACACTCTCCCTCCACCTGTCTGTTCTCTCTCTCTCTCTCTCTCTACACCTGTCTTTCTCTCTCTCTCTACACCTTTCTTTCACTCTCTCTCTCTCTACACCTTTCTTTCACTCTCTCTCTCTCTACACCTGTCTTTCACGCTCTCTCTACACCTTTCTTTCACTCTCTCTCTCTCTACACCTTTATTTCTCTCTCTCTCTCTCTACACCTGTCTTTCACTCTCTCTCTACACCTTTCTTTCACTCTCTCCCTCTCTACACCTGTCTTTCACTCTCTCTCTCTACACCTGTCTTTCACGCTCTCTCTCTCTCTACACCTGTCTTTCTCTCTCTCTCTACACCTGTCTTTCACTCTCTCTCTACACCTTTCTTTCACACTCTCTTTCTCTACACCTGTCTTTCACACTCTCTCTCTCTCTCCCTCCACCTGTCTGTCTCTCTCTCTCTCTCTCTCTCTCTCTACACCTGTCTTTCTCTCTCTCTCTACACCTTTCTTTCACTCTCTCTCTCTCTCTACACCTTTCTTTCACTCTCTCTCTCTCTACACCTGTCTTTCACGCTCTCTCTACACCTTTCTTTCACTCTCTCTCTCTCTACACCTTTGTTTCTCTCTCTCTCTCTCTACACCTGTCTTTCACTCTCTCTCTACACCTTTCTTTCACTCTCTCCCTCTCTACACCTGTCTTTCACTCTCTCTCTCTCTACACCTGTCTTTCACGCTCTCTCTCTCTCTACACCTGTCTTTCTCTCTCTCTCTACACCTGTCTTTCACTCTCTCTCTACACCTTTCTTTCACTCTCTCTCTACACCTTTCTTTCACACTCTCTTTCTCTACACCTGTCTTTCACGCTCTCTCTCTCTCTCCCTCCACCTGACTTTCACTCTCTCTCTCTCTGTCACTCCCTCCCTTTAGATCGTTATCTAACAGGGACACGTCCAGTTTCAAATGCAGCGTGGTACATATTTCCCGTGTTACCTAATAAAAGATCAAAAACAAAGTTTATGTTGTTTGAGGAACATGAGATGGCATTCTTCTGCATCTGCCCAGACCAAATGCTTACCCAGAATCCCCTGGGTGAACCCTATAGCTGTTACATAGGTCTATCCCCTCTAATGATTGCCTTTGAGGTTATACGGGCACTAAACTTGCTTCTGAGAAACAAAACAGCAGC
>CM055759.1:2265432-2290432 GCA_029465975.1 Dallia pectoralis
CGGGTCTGGGGTTCTGCCGGTGCGTCCTGGTGTTCCCTGACATCAGCCCGTGTCAATAGTCTCTTATTATGATCAACGACCAGTAACGCAGAATGAGCCCACACGCATGACTCAACTGAGTCACATTCGGTGCATCACAAAGCCGGATTAATTCTCGAAACAAGTTGTGTTCCAGAGAAGTTCATGTAGCAAAGACGGGGTTGGCCAGACGGATCCAAAAACCCCATTAGCCAGGTGGTGAAGCCATTAATTAAAAATAACAGAACACGGTTCTCCAGCCAGGCTGTTGCAGATACACGCCCCCCCCCCCCAACACACACACACACCTACACACACACACTCCGCCTGCAGTATCCCTTGACAGACGGAGAAGACAGACGATTCCGCTCTTTTTCCACTGTGATGGAAAGAATATTCTGAGGAGAAATGGGCCAGGCTTTCTACACTAGAATGACCTGATCCGGCACCGGGAAAAAGGTTCTCCTGTTGTCTGTCTGACCCGGAGACATCCCGTCCTTACATGCGGTTCCGAGTCTCCGCCAACTGTATAGCCGTCGCTGGCGCCATTCCCCCTGTTTCGCCAGCCCCCAACCCGTCAGCGACGACGGGAATGAAGTGTGAATTAGATGGCGAATGGGCAAATTTACCAGAAGACACCTCTGCAGAGCGGGCGTTGGGGTTTGGCGGGGGGGAGCGTTATCGAGCTGTCACAAAGCCGAGACGCCGCAAGACTTACGCCGCTGTAAAAGGTTGAAATAGCGAGCGAATCCTTTCACACCGGCTGAACGGCGGATCCGTCACGAGATTCCCATCCCAATAAAACCCAAGATGTGTCGGTTTCACCTGGCGGTGTGAGTCATTCCTGATTGATGTTAGATACTCAGGTGACCTCGTGTTGAACGGGGGTTTGTGTTAGTATTTGTGAAGTAATGTGTTGTTCAATGATAAACCTGTTATGGGGGAAAAGTCAGAGAGAGAGAAAGAAAGAGAGAGAGAAATAATGTGAGAGAAAGAAGATGAGAGAGATAAAGGGAGAGTGAAATGAATGACAAAAACCGAAACTACAAGGAAAAGTGAGAGAAACTTTGATTTAAAGAGCGATAGAGATACCAGAAAAGCCACAGAGAGAGAGAGAGTTGAGTGGAGAGAGAGAAATGATCAAAATGGGGAAATTCTGATACATGTCCTAAAGATATCACTGTCCACCCCTGCTCTCTCACTCCTTCATCCCTCCATCTTTCCCTCAATCTTTCCCTCCATCTTTCCCTCCATCTTTCCCTCAATCTTTCCCTCCATCTTTCCCTCCATCTTTCCCTCCATCTTTCCCTCCATCTTTCCCTCCGTCTTTCCCTCCATCGTTCCCTCCATCTTTCCCTCCATCTCTCCATCCATCCGTCCGCAGATCGCCCCAGCAGATGGGGTCTTTAAGGCTCGATGGCACCTTCTGACATCCCAATCTGTCTCAGATGGTTTTCCCTCTTCTCATATCCAGGGCACGGACCTCTCTCCCCCTCCACATACATGTGTGTGCTTTCTGCTTGGGCCTGTGTCAGAGAAATTTAAATCACCAGCCAAGGGATTTCTGGGAGAATGACAGCGTGTCAGAAAACGGAAATGTTATCTAAACGAGGAGCGGGAAATCCTGCCGCTGTTCTCCGCTGGCGGGATGAAATAATAAAGAGAGGGTATTAAATAAATATAAATATACACCGTCACAAACGTGTTTATCTTTAAACCCTGCACAGTGAGAGAACAGGGCTTTACTCCACGGGACGCCGGTTCCCAGGCACCCTCTAGCCGTGTAACAAACTCATCGCCATGGTTTCCGTGCCATTGTCTGCCGTTGGTCGAAATAAACAGGTGATCTGACCTTTGTCGCATCTGATTGGTCCGACGAGTCGATGCAGTTTTTCTGGTTCAGATCATTTCAATTAACAGGGTTTTAGGGAAAACCCAGTGGAACTTTGGGCAAGCTACCAGTCTCATGCCAGTCCGTCGCTCACTAACACTGTAACATGAACATACATTAACCAGATTGTCCTGTCTGTGCAAGATCTAACCAACATCACTGGTTCACTTCACTTCACTGCAATTCACTGTATCCTTCAGGTGTTCCCAGTGACACAAACCGTTTCACAGTGTGAACTTTCGACAACAGAAATGTGTTAAGTGACATCCTCGCAAACCTCGTCGTCGTCGCTAACTCAGAGGCTGCTGACACAACACCATCCAACGAGTCCAGGAAGAGATGGGACGACTCCCGACCAATAAATATTTCATCCAGTCCCACACACGCACGACGATGAGCCAGGTGGATCTGCAGGAGGGCGTGTAAAATGTGTTCGGCTCTGGCCCCGCGAACACCAACTGTCTGAGCCAACCAGGAGCTGCTCTAATGAAAGATGCATGGCGATCCACTAGAGATACATAAAGAATTTAGAGAGATAAAGGATATATGACAAATAAATCAGGATGCAAATCTCACCAGGGGCCAGTGGGACTTCTCCAATGAAAACCGACTGCATTATTGAACGGGACCAAGAAACATTTCATCAATGAGAAGACAAGTGGAAGAAGAGAAGTGGAAGAAGAGAAGACAAGTGGAAGAAGAGAAGACAAGTGGAAGAAGATAAGTGGAAGAAGAGAAGAGAAGTGAAAGAAGACAAGTGGAAGAAGAGAAGTGGAAGAAGAGAAGAGAAGTGGAAGAAGAGAAGTGGAAGAAGAGAAGTGGAAGAAGAGAAGAGAAGTGGAAGAAGAGAAGACAAGTGGAAGAAGAGAAGACAAGTGGAAGAAGAGAAGACAAGTGGAAGAAGAGAAGACAAGTGGAAGAAGAGAAGACAAGTGGAAGAAGAGAAGACAAGTGGAAGAAGAGAAGTGGAAGAAGAGAAGACAAGTGGAAGAAGAGAAGACAAGTGGAAGAAGAGAAGACAAGTGGAAGAAGAGAAGACAAGTGGAAGAAGAAAAGACAAGTGGAAGAAGAGAAGACAAGTGGAAGAAGAGAAGACAAGTGGAGGAAGAGAAGACAAGTGGAAGAAGAGAAGACAAGTGGAAGAAGAGAAGACAAGTGGAAGAAGAGAAGACAAGTGGAAGAAGAGAAGTGGAAGAAGAGAAGACAAGTGGAAGAAGAGAAGACAATGCCCCCCCTGTATAATGGGCCCCATATCTGAGGATATCCAGACATTGAACAATACAGCAAAACATCTATCCTAATGGGACTCATCGTCATGGCGATCCCGGGTTGCTGAGCGTGACTGTCTTGGCAACGACTGCATTGGGGTTCTGGCTCCCTGTAGATCACACACACACACACATACACACACACGGAGGAAGGAAAGGAGGGGTGAGGAAGGAGAGAAGGGTGGAGGAAGGAGATAAGGGTGGAGGAAGTAGAGGAGGGGTGAGGAAGGAGAGGAGGGGTGAGGAAGGAGAGGAGGGGTGAGGAAGGAGAGGAAGGGTGAGGAAGGAGAGGAGGGGTGAGGAAGGAGAGGAGGGGTGAGGAAGGAGAGGAAGGGTGAGGAAGGAGAGGGGGGGTGAGGAAGGAGAGGAGGGGTGGAGGAGGGTGGAGGAGGGGTGGAGGAGGGGTGGAGGAGGGTGGAGGAGGAGGTTTAGTGGGTCATGGATGTGGGAGATAATTAATGTATTTCATCTCTTCAGATCGGCTCCAATCAGGGCCTTGTTTTTGCCCACAGACTAGTGACATCATCTGGTAAGAGGTCAGCTGACCTGGTCTGGGACCTTCAAACCAAACAGGTTCATTTATTTTTTAATAATTTAGACGTTCACTGTTTCCTGAAACCAGCGCAGTTAGAAAATTCAAATGACGTGAGAATACCGTTTATTTTGGTCCCTCAGAAAGTGCCGGAACCTTGACATACAGACAGACAGACAGACATAACAGACAGACAGACAGACAGACAGAACAGACAGAACAGACAGAACAGACAGACAGACAGACAGACAGACCAGACAGACAGACAGACAGACAGACATAACAGACAGACAGAACAGACAGACAGACAGACAGACAGACAGACATAACAGACAGACAGAACAGACAGACAGACAGACAGACAGACAGACATAACAGACAGACAGAACATACATTACCCCATCTGGCCCAGTCTGTGAGTTTGGACCTGGCGTCTCAGTGGCTGGACGTGTCCAGTAGGTTGAACCAGCCGACACGTACTGAGCCAGTCTTCTGCTTCTAGTTGCCTGGGTGCGTTTAAATATTTCCCCTGTTTAAGTGACACTGAGACACACTGTATAATCACGGGGCCACAATAACTTGTGACTTCATACACTGAACTATGTAGTGTGTGTGCGTGTGTGTGTGCGTGTGTGTGTGTGTGTGTGTGTGCGCGTGTGTGTGCGTGTGTGTGTGTGTGTGCGTGCGTGCGTGTGTGTGTGTGTGTGTGCGTGCGCGTGCGTGTGTGCAACCATGAGCTTGACATATCATCATAAAGGGGACAGAGAGCGAGGCCGCGGTCCACAGGGGGTTTCTTGAAATGGAGATGAGTTGAACTTCCTCCTACTGTCCCGTTCCCAATACGGGGTGGGTGGAGGGGAGATGGAGGAGAGACAGGGCATTGACAGGGTGAGGGCAGGCCCAGGGTGGGGCGTCTTTGTGGGCATTGTTCCGGGTGGTGCCCTCCCTCGGAGACAGTGGACACATGCCCAGTCCACTAGACGGCAGCTTTGTCTGGGCTTGGAGAGCGTCCATGAGGGTAGACTGGTAGGCTGTCCTGACAACTGGGGCAATAAGACACGGTGTGTGTGTGTGTTTGTGTGTGTGTGTGACTGGGTTGGTATCTATGTTAGTCTGCGTGTCTTATTCACCTGAGCAGTAATCAGGAATGCAGCTTCTTCTTTCTTCTGGCCGCTTGTCTGTCAACCCAGAACCCTAAGAGGATCAGAGAAAACAGACGACTCCTTGATGACTGGACTGATCCAGGAACCTCCTCTCCTCTACTCCACTCTCTAATCCACTCTCTACTCCACTCTCTACTCCACCATCTACTCCACCATCTACTCCACCATCTACTCCACCATCTACTCCACCATCTACTCCACCCTCTTCTCCACCATCTACTCCACCATCTACTCCACCCTCTTCTCCACCATCTACTCCACCCTCTTCTCCACCATCTACTCCACCATCTACTCCACCATCTACTCCACCCTCTACTCCAGCATCTACTCCACCATCTACTCCACCATCTACTCCACCATCTACTCCACCATCTACTCCACCCTCTTCTCCACCATCTACTCCACCCTCTTCTCCACCATCTACCCCACCCTCTTCTCCACCATCTACTCCACCATCTACTCCACCATCTACTCCACCATCTACTCCACCATCTACTCCACCCTCTTCTCCACCATCTACTCCACCATCTACTCCACCCTCTACTCCAGCATCTACTCCACCATCTACTCCACCATCTACTCCACCATCTACTCCACCATCTACTCCACCATCTACTCCACTCTCTAATCCACTCTCTACTCCACTCTCTACTCCACCATCTACTCCACCATCTACTCCACCATCTACTCCACCATCTACTCCACCATCTACTCCACCCTCTTCTCCACCATCTACTCCACCATCTACTCCACCATCTACTCCACCCTCTTCTCCACCATCTACTCCACCATCTACTCCACCATCTACTCCACCATCTACTCCACCATCTACTCCACCCTCTTCTCCACCATCTACTCCACCATCTACTCCACCATCTACTCCACCCTCTTCTCCGCCATCTACTCCACCCTCTTCTCCACCATCTACTCCACCATCTACTCCACCATCTACTCCACCATCTACTCCACCATCTACTCCACCATCTACTCCACCCTCTTCTCCACCATCTACTCCACCCTCTTCTCCACCATCTACTCCACCTCTACCTGTTACTTCACATATACTTCTTTAGATCTTATTCTTACTTCACTCTTCTATAACCACAGACATGTTGATGATGTGCTGACTAAATGTTCTGGCAGGTTCTGGTAGATTCCCTCCTCGCTCTTGTACGTCTGACCAGACACTCTGGTGGCCCCCGAGACAAAAGGGTCTCACACAGGATCCTGGAGAGTTGGTACGGGCGTGTGTGTGTTTTCTGTCTGTCTGTGTATCTCTTTTCTTCCTTTGATGGACACTAAGGCAGCTACTCTGGTGTGTGTGTGTGTGTGTTAGGGGGTTCACCATTGTGGCCCTATGGTTAAATGATGATGTTGACAAAGCAGAGGCGTGGTCAAATGACTCCCTCATTTACTGTGTGTCCCGGACATTGTGAGACGAGTCTCCATCACAGCCCAAATCGATTCACCCCAATGTCCACAACGAACGAATCAATCCCGAATCAAAATGTATTCAACACACAAATACGTATGTGTTTGTGTATTTAGAGGAGAGAAAAAGAGGAGAAAATAGGAGAGGTGAACGAGGATGAATGAAACAAAAGGAAAGGAGCGAGGATTGAGACACACCGTGTGTTTAGGACGAAACGTCGAGCACATCAACGCTCGTCTGTCTCTACAAACTTTGTTTTCACGGCTTTCACTGTGGCTTGTTAAAGCATCAACGCTGTACACACTTCCACAACACATCCCAGTGTAACAAAAAAAAACACTGATGGACCGTGAGAATCGTGATTATGAATTGAATTATCCTCCACCTCTGTAGGGAGACGTCTGTGTTGGGTGTGAACGCTTTCTCCTGTGTTCAAGATCTCGTTGTTTCTGTGTTGGCATTTGGAATGCTACACTTAGAAAGCGGAATAATAATCAAACACAAATAGGGTTTATCTTGTTCCAGGAAAGGCTGGCGAGAGGATTAATGATTCACAGAGAGACAATATTATTATGTAATTACTGCTTTGACAAATGTATCGGACTAATGAACACCAGGTATAAAGTATCCAGGCAACCGCCAAGACAAACACGAGTGAGAGAAGTTAATTCTGCTCCTTTAAGTCCCAGTGTGTTTCCTATTATCTGTGAGCTGTCTGACATGTTGGACATGCCTAGAACACGCAAACACACACACACACACACACATCAGCACCACAAATCCAACACAACTAGGGTTGGCACGTCCATCCACCACATCTAACCACCACATCCAGTCTGAAGGCATTGAAGCCAGGATTGTGACTGAGGCATGTGTGTGATATTAGGTAACTACAGAAACCGTCACGCAGGCCCCAAACACTAGAGAAGTAGGTAACCAAGCATTATAACAGTGGAATAACAAATATGGGATTGTTCTCCGTGCCAGCAGACAGACAGAGCATGATCTCCATGCCTGGATTCCTCTTGATCTCACTGAATATCTCTGGAGCTCTCTGGATTTCTGGAGCTCTGTGTGTCTTTGGAACTTTGGATGTCTCTGGAACTCTAGATGTTTCTGGAACTCTAGATGTTTCTGGAACTCTAGATGTTTCTGGAACTCTAGATGTTTCTGGAACTCTAGATGTTTCTGGAACTCTAGATGTCTTTGGAACTCTGTGTGTCTCTGGAAGTCTTTGAATGTTATTTGGTCTGCCTGCCTGCCTGCCTGTTTGTCTGGCTGTCTGCCTGCCTGCGCTCTGTCCTACATGTTAAGTAAAGGCTGGTAAAAAAACGTACGGAAGCTCTGCCCAGTACGGAAGCTCTGGGCTACATGACAAAAACAGAGTTCTACATATTATCAGTCAGCCTCCCATCCAAAGCCTGTTTTCTGTATGAACAAACACGGTAAAGTGTGTTTTCATTTTGGTTCAAAGACCCATGAAGTCCAGAAAATAAGCATATAATATGATGTAATATGATCCTGATCCATCTGTGAAATATTATTATTATTTCAGTTTATCAGAATTGTTTTATCAGAAAATGTACCATTATCTACGGAGCCCCCCTGGTGTCAGCTAAGAAAAAAAAAAGTAAACTGTTCCCTCGGTTTTATAAACTGTTCCCTCGGTTTTATAAACTGTGCGCACGGTTTTGCAATCTGCGCGCGCACGCACGGAAAAGTGTACGTTCCAGAGAAGACGTCACGAGTGGCATACTGTCAGCAGCCTCTGCATCCGACAAGTAAGTGATATTTATCTAGATTTAAGGATACATGTAATGCTATATTGTGTATTTCATTGTTCGTTTTATTGCTTTCTTAACTTCTGTTGCATTAATTGGGCATTTCACCCAGTCCAAAACCTTACAGTTAGTTAGCTAGGCTGCTGTTACAGCTAGGAGGAGGTCTGGGTAGATTGGTGGGGGGTTTTGTTGCCTTAACATAATGTCTACCGAAATAGTTAGAGCAACTATAGACTGCTTCTGATTCAGGGCTCTGTAGTCTGGTTGTTAGAGCAACTATAGACTGCTTCTGATTCAGTGCTCTGTAGTCTAGTTTTTAGAGCAACTATAGACTGGTTCTGATTCAGTGCTCTGTAGTCTGGTTGTTAGAGCAACTATAGACTGCTTCTGATTCAGTGCTCTGTAGTCTGGTTGTTAGAGCAACTATAGACTGCTTCTGATTCAGGGCTCTGTAGTCTGGTTGTTAGAGCAACTATAGACTGCTTCTGATTCAGTGCTCTGTAGTCTGGTTGTTAGAGCAACTATAGACTGCTTCTGATTCAGTGCTCTGTAGTCTGGTTGTTAGAGCAACTATAGACTGCTTCTGATTCAGGGCTCTGTAGTCTGGTTGTTAGAGCAACTATAGACTGCTTCTGATTCAGTGCTCTGTAGTCTGGTTGTTAGAGCAACTATAGACTGCTTCTGATTCAGTGCTCTGTAGTCTGGTTGTTAGAGCAACTATAGACTGCTTCTGATTCAGGGCTCTGTAGTCTGGTTGTTAGAGCAACTATAGACTGCTTCTGATTCAGGGCTCTGTAGTCTGGTTGTTAGAGCAACTATAGACTGCTTCTGATTCAGTGCTCTGTAGTCTAGTTGTTAGAGCAACTATAGACTGCTTCTGATTCAGTTCTCTGTAGTCTAGTTGTTAGAGCAACTATAGACTGCTTCTGATTCTTACAGTGCTCTGTAGTCTGGTTGTTAGAGCAACTATAGACTGCTTCTGATTCAGGGCTCTGTAGTCTGGTTGTTAGAGCAACTATAGACTGCTTCTGATTCTTACAGTGCTCTGTAGTCTGGTCACCTGTTTTCGTAAGATGTCATTTGTTAAATACATATGGACATAAGTCACATCCTAGTAAATACTGGCAAGTGCATTGATTTCTCAGTTACTATAACTAAATGGCTAGAATGATGTGTTTGAGTTTATTCAAGTCTCCAATACTTTTCCCCTTGTATGTTTCCTCTCCAGGCTGTGTGTCAGTGAGAAGTAGGCAGGATCCTTCCAATGGATGAAGTTGAGCTAATAGAACTGGACATCATTTATACTCTACCACTCACCTTTGCAAGATGATTTGGATTCAACCAAGGAGACCTGGAACAGCCACCTGATTCGTCCATCAAGGAACGAACATGTTCCCCATTGGTCGGCCTGATTCCATGTATGCTATCTCAGAACTATATAACACAGAACAGTATCTTTGCCAGGTGTCTGAGGAAGATTGCATGAGGTGTGATTCTGACTTCATCCACCGCAGTGACATTGCTTGTGATGAAGATGTGTTCACCCTCTGCACCTACCTAATGGCCCCAAACAACCTCCATGTTCCTATGGATGCATACATGGCCATTGACCTTTACCTTTCCCTGAGAGAAGAACTGACTACAATATTAAATGTACATTGATAGGTAGCAGAGGCATTTCAAAAGTAGTCTAACCAAGTCCTCACTTACTGAAATGCATCAAGTGAGCTACACAAAGCGCAGCATTGATGGGCTTCCGGCCTTGGGAGACTACAGCGATGATGATACAATGACTGATGTTGAACGTCTCAGACATACACACACTGAGCAAAGCATATGCTAATGAAAGCTACAGGGTCTGACAATACTACATTTTGTGAGATCAACATGAGTAGGATAGAGAGGGTAGAGTTTAGGTAGATTTTCAAATGCAGCGACAAATTGTACTAAATAAATAAATTTAGTTGGCAATTTTATATGTCTTGTTGTTCTTTGAGTTGTCTTTTCAGGCCTTCAGATAGTTCTGTCACACCTACCAGACCAAGAGACTTACCTTTCTGAGAGTATCAGTAACCTGCTTTTTTGGTGCTCCCACAGACAATAAAACACCTGTTTTTCCCCCTGGAATCCCCTATAATGAGAAACTCATATACACACACTCAGATCTGAGTTGTTTAATAGTCCAAAAAAAGAACAGGAAACAGCCTTTACAAAAAATATAAATAATAAAAGGGACATTTTTATTATTCTTCTCTGGTAACATTCCCTGTTGTGTAAAAAAAAATAAACCGAATAGATGATGTAATAACACCATAACCTATTGAATTGGCATTTAATACACCCTTTCAAAATAGATTTCTGTATTTTAAAAACTGTATTGGAACAATACATTTACTGTATGTTTCTAAAAACAAAGCACTTATGTTTATAAAAAAGTGGAACAAAAATTAAACATTTAGATGTTTATATAAACATGTGAAAAATGTATTCAACACACAAATACGTATGTGTTTGTGTATATATATATTTAATATATATAAATAATACACACACACACTCTCTCATATAGATGTAATATAAATCTATATAATATATCTCTAAATAAATGTATATATAAATATATATATATCTCTACATATCTATATCCTCTATTGTCCTATCCTCCGTTGATATCACCGGACAACCATGGAACCAAATCACCTAGAACAAACAAAACAGGAATATGAGTACATATACATATACAGATATAGACGTATGGTCATAAACTTATCAAAATGTGAGAGACAGAGATCTCAGCAGGAGAGTGTTGAAGAATACATTTGCCTTTACCTGTTGGTATCTTCATATGTATGTAACACATGAAATCTTTAATAGGTGACCAGACTACAGAGCACTGTAAAAATCAGAAGCAGTCTATAGTTGCTCTAACAACCAGACTACAGAGCACTGAATCAGAATCAGTCTATAGTTGCTCTAACAATTTCGGTAGACATTATGTTAAGGCAACAAAACCCCCCACCAATCTACCCAGACCTCCTCCTAGCTGTAACAGCAGCCTAGCTAACTGTAAGGTTTTGGACTGGGTGAAATGCCCAATTAATGCAACAGAAGTTAAGAAAGCAATAAAACGAACAATGCAATACACAATATAGCATTACATGTATCCTTAAATCTAGATAAATATCACTTACTTGTCGGATGCAGAGGCTGCTGACAGTATGCCACTCGTGACTTCTCTGGAATGTACACTTTTCCGTACGTTTACGTGGGCACGTTTACAAATTCGTGCGCGCGCGCGCAGATTGCAAAACCGTGCTCGCAGATTGCAAAACCGTGCGCACAGTTTATAAAACCGAGGGAACAGTTTATAAAACCGAGGGAACAGTTTACTTTTTTTTTCTTAGCTGACACCAGGGGGGCTCCGTAATTATCTGATAAAGATGCAGAAAACGATATACTGTGATGTTCTGCTCTCCAGGTAAACTGATTAATCAGCAAACTAACTGTAATTGTTAACCTATAAACCATTACAAGGAAACGTACCTTAGTCCAGCCATACATACCTACATGTACCCTAAGATCACAAGATGCTATTGTGTGTAACCAACCTGTACTGCCAATAGTCCAGCCTCCACCACTGTCTTTTGGCATCACCAAAAAAACGTAATGACATGGATTTGATTGGAAATGTATAAAATATGTCAAGATGTTACCATAGAACAAAAAAATGTACAAAAATCCAAACAAAGCGTTGAAAACTAAAAACCATTTACACATCAACTCTCAGGCTAGGCGTCCGCGTTGTGCCGCGGTAACCATATCTGACTGGCTTCCATCGGACAAAGTAGGCTACGGATGAATAAAAGCGTGCTAAACGTGTCGCCCGATAACATATCGCCACCGGTGATGAATAATTAGGACCCAAGGCTGCGGGGGTGGCGGGTTGCAGACGACTAAATCCACTTAGAACAATGTTTCTTTATGTTCTTGGGCTGGTAAGGCGTAATTCAACCAGACGACCCCAGAGGATTCGCTGAGGTATCTGCTGTAACGCCGGGGGTGGGGCGGGGGTGGGGGGCTGGGGTGTGGGTTTGGGGTTGCTGGGGGTGGGGCTGCTTGTGTGGAGCAGGCGGAAAGTGTGGGGCACGGTTAAAGAGGAAATAAGGACTCCGGTCTTTTCTCTTATTTTTGTGTGTTTCTGGGTCAGGGCTTAATTGATTTGCTGATTACACCTCCATCAGGCTGGAACACGGCCTTCTGCTTTACACTAAATGGCTAAAGAGGAACGCAAAGCGCACACAATATGTGGCGGTTAACAATGGCCAACATCAGACCGGCAATATTAATGTAAACAGACTCATTTAAAAACCTGCATAAACGAAATGACAATTATTTCTTGGGACTACACAGGCACACGCACAGTGGAAAATATGCTCTGTGACATATGAAGAAATATGACTCCCTCACTGGGGAGAACACACACAGCAGTTTGTATGATTAACAAAGTTACGCATTTTCCCAAATATGATTTAATGCGCCGTCTTCGGTCTTCGCGACGGGGAATAGGAAATGCATGGTAATTAATCTATACAGTAATTAAATAACGTCAATTCACGTTTAATTCACGGTATACATATTTATCAATTGGGAACAAATGCGTTTGCTGCCGAGCATACATAAGAAAACATACACCAGAATACACAATAAGAGTCAGGGGAGAACATATTAAGAGCCCTGTGAGGATATCCACGCATATATTATGTAGGACGTAGATGGGTATTTAAGCAGCACATGCATCATCGCAATTATCTCCTCACCAGTACAATACCGACAGAATTATCCAGAAATAACATAATTATTCCTGACTAGGGTGGAAATTACCTAAATTAAAGTACGCGTTCCAATGTAGCACGGTATCTGTGGGGTTTGTCTTCGTAATTCATATTTTACCTTTAAATATTTCAGAATGTAGCTTGTTCTAACCGAATGTTCGACTTACTGGGATGTTATCCAGTATTGTGCACTTGACAAATAATATTTGAATAAATACTTTTGTGGCTGGGATGACCCAGAGGTCTTGGCCGCTGCGCATGGATTCTTTGTCCTTCCCAATTTTTTGGTAAATATCTTTACAAAAAATATATAATAATAATAAATATAGTGTGGTAGTAAGTAGGTATTACAAAAAAAAATTAACATCAAGTATCTAACTTTTTAACCACATGTGATTATGTTATGTATGATATGATATGTAATATTTTCAAGATTTATCCCAAAGTAAACAAAGTAAAAATGTCCTTGTTGACAGGGCACCTTGTTGACTTTTTTAGGTTTGTGGTCATGTGATTTGGGAAATCAAATTTGTGAGGACATGGGGCCTTTTGATGTTGTTGGCGTTAGCTAGAATACCCAAGGCTGTTTTTAGTATTCATCTAGTGGCAGGACAGGCATATACCCAACTCCGGTGATGGACTCACTCACACAGTCTTCATTCTTCATACCAGCCTACAGTATGTCGAAACTGATGACGAATTAATCCCTGGTCAAGTCTGTTCCTGTGGGAAACATGATCCCAAACGACTGTGAGGCTAGCAATAACCTAGCATTAGACCAGCATTAGCATTCCAAGCTTCCAGAAAACATTAATCTCTTTCCAATCTCTATCCAAACATCTTTCTTTCAAATTGTTTTGACATGTTCATTTCTCGTTTTCTCTCTTTCTCTGGCTGTTCTCCCTCTCTTTTTCTCTATTCGCTTCCAAAACATGCAGATTATTATGGGTTTGTTTGCCTCTGAGAATATAACTACTCATACATCAGAATTTTACATGGCAAGACTGTTTTTCTTGAGATACTTAAAAATTGCAATAAATGTTAGAAAACAAATAATTGAAATTGATTTAAATCGTTTGAGCGTCCTAATATATACATTCAGTATTTTCAGCGTACGTAATTATATATTTAGTCATTTATTTATCATCAGTAAAGAGTAATTTTTTGATTTTTTGTGGCCTTTTTGTTTGATAAGTGCTTCACTTTCAGCTGAAACTCATACGATGTGGTTCCTTAAATAGAGCGATGACTTTATTCTGTTGACTCCCAGGATTAGAAATGCGGGATGATGATTTATTGACTAGGGAACAAAGTTAAATAAGGAACAACAAGATCAAAACGTTACAAAATATTAAACGTGTCTGTAGCACCAATGTTGAAAAAATAAACTATTCAAAGAGACTCTATGAAGAAGCAGATTCAAGTTTTTTAAAGAACTAATACGATTTTTCCGATCAGTTACAGTTTTAATACCCCTTAAATGCTTTTTTCCTTCTTAAGAATAAGGGAAACATTTTTCTGCAAGCTAGCTTTCTGTCTCTTTCTTTATTCCTTTAAAAAAATAATTTTATTCGGCATTGGGCCGGAACCAGGTCAATGATGTTCACCAATCTGGCTATCATTTGGGAGATATTTTGGTCAATGAACGGTAACAGTACACCGTCTGACTGGTTGTTGATCGCCCCATAGGGCCTAACACACACACACACGCACACACACACACACACAGACACACACACGCACACACACACTCACACACAAAGCTCCTGCGCATTTGCAATTACTATATTTTAAATAATTCCACAAAAGTGGGGCCTTCATTAAATAATTCACTCTTTGGTCTTCACTAGAACTTCGCTAGAAATTGTGACATCGCTTACAGCTTAATGTCTTTCAGAAGCTTTGTTGGGAAAAACTGAGAGAAAGTACCGAGCGATACACACACAGAGACACACACACGCACTGAGACACACACACACACGCACAAACCGACACACACAGAGACACACACACAGAGAGAGACGAACAGAGACACACACACACAGACATGAGACAAAAACACACAACATTTTATTAAACTGTGAACATCTGTTTGGCTTTTTTCTTGTCTTTGGACACTACGAATACACACCACATTTTAATGTTATTTCCCTGACTACACTATAGAGTTTAATTAAGTACAACCTGGATTTAGCACACATTAGCACACATCAGCACACATTAGCACACATTAGCACATGCCAATTCACCGTAAATCTGAAACAGCTGATGGCTTGGTCAGCACCAAGAAAACAGAGCAGTCTGTCTTTTGACCGCCATTCTTTAATGTTAAATAAGAATCTAGGATTAGGCTACATTGTGATATAATTGGTTAGCGTGATTACCTCAGTGTGAGTTAACTGTTGAATAGTGAACATGTGATTACATAACGACAACCAGGTAGAGCAGCGGCATTTTCTGAGGCGTGTTACTCTGATAGCATCCTGACATTCAAACCGCCTCCACCCCAGTCAGGTAAGGTCATCAATACCAGAGGCTCATAAACGCCTGAGTTTTAAACATCCCCGAACCGGAGTGGCCGTGCACCTCCTACGAGGAGCAGCAGGAGTGGCTGTCTCTGTGACCAGGCTGGATCTGCTTCTCTGTGACCAGGCTGGATCTGCGTCCCAACTAAACCCCAAAATGCCCCAGTAGTCACTCACATAGGACACTTCACTTGACACCAGTATGCACCATAATGTAACTCTAAACGTCAGACATGTGGACATGACCGTGTCATCCGGAACCGTCCGCAGAATGCGATCACATGGCGTCGCTAGAAATCGCGCTAATTTAGCGTCTGTGAATGTAAAATAAATGTGGCTCGACGTTCGCTCGTGAAGGTGACATTCGGTACGTCACAACATCTTGACGTTTTCAGTGAAGCGAGACGACGGCAACGCAGTTAATAACGGAGTGACTGTAGTGACAAAAGCAGGGACGCTGGCACACTTAAAGTCTCCTTAGTGTTTCCTTCAGCAAAATAATGAGCGCCAAGTCAAATGAGGTAGAATTATCAACCGTGAAACCAGGCTACAGTTTTTATATACACGTAACGGAAGAAACGACAACTTCGACAACCTTGGCTCTTTCTACGAGGAAATCACAGGACCAACACCGGGTTTGTCCAGCTTCCGTAGTCAGAAGAGGGGTACTGTCACGTTGTTTGGCACTCTTAATGTTCTGAGATTAGACGTGTGGGACATTATGTGTCCCCGAATGGAATAGAAGAAACACAGTCGGATGTTCGGTCGTTGTTCAGCCGGATCGTTGCTCAGCCAAGCGGACCAGGACACAAACACACTATTTGGAGTTTGGAGAATTTCCATGTTGCCATTCCAAATGTGGAGGTATATCAGTTAAATATTTGATCAGGCATCCATTAATTTAGTTGTTATCATGTCTTATGTATGGGTTTCCTGTGTCATAAACACCCGTCTCTTTATTAGGTTTCCTTGGTATTCAGTGAAATCGAAAACGGCTTGTGGTAGAAATGCATTTATACTGTGCGGGGACGCTTTTAGTTATGCAGACCGACCTCAATATAACTCTCTCACACTCTCAGTCTCTCTAACCATATCACTCTCTCTCTCTCACTTTCTCATCTCTCTCTCACAGTCTCTCTCTTTGTCTCTCTTTCTCACTTTCTCATCTCTCTCACTCTCTCTCTTTCTAAAGGCCTCAGTGCACATCGGATCTGACCAATCACTGAAGGTGGGCAAAACAGAAAAATAATCTTGAAAATATGTTACCTGATCAAATCCGCCCTGCGGGAACACGACGCCCCGTGCAAAAAAAGACATCCATCCACAGAAAAGCTTTTGGAAGTTATTATACGTAAAAATATGCAAACAGTTAAAAAAGTGACCTGGTACAAGAAATACATTCATTATGTTTACAATGTGGTTTGGGGACTTGGGGAACTTTCTGGAAATAAAAAGTGACTGTGTAAATACCGTAATGTTGCTGTGAATGAGATGTTATTGTAGCAGCAGCAGGCTGGGATCTGGAGGTACAAAATCGGCAAAATTAAACACCCCCAAACCCCCCCCCCCACACCCCAGCTGAAAGTGCCAGGCAATACTACCACACATTATTGGGTCTCAATCTTTTCACATCTGTCTCGTATCATAGCTGTCAGTCAAGCGCTAAAACGGCAAAATCTAAATATACTGTGGAAAAGTATGGGGCAAAAAAACACAAACTGTCGAATGATTAACTTTAGTTATAAGATTAAGACAAGTGCCTAACAGGGGACCTGAAGACTTAACTGTCTATTCACCATCTATCACTGCAACGCCTGATTAAACTGGGAGATGGCCAGTATATGATAATATGATGAGGAATAGGCAACAGGAACGAGAAACGTTCCAAGAAACCCAGGGTTTAGACGTGTGTAACGCAGATGTACAGGTGAAAGTGTTACCCGGGTTGGTACTGCAGGCCTCCAAGCAGATGTTTGTAATTACAGTCTCTCTTGGTGTGATTGTGTCCTTGTGTTGTTGCAGGTTCAAATCCTGCCCATCCTGCCCCCCCCCCCCCCTGGACCTGAACGCAGCCTTCCCCCTCTCTGGGAATAACCATTAGACATACAACCATGTGGTGCATAATAAACAGTTCCTTAGTGGCTTTCTAAAGAACTGGAAGTTTTCCCCAAACAAAACAATCACAGGTGGTTAACGGCAAGTATCAGGCAGCTGACCAGTAACCAAAAGGTTGATGGATTGAATCCCTGAGTCAGAAAGGCACAACAAACCCCCGGTTCTGCCCCAGAGCAAGGCAATAATCCTAATTGCTCCCAGATCATTGGTTTAAACTCACTGACCTGTAACAGATATTGATATTGTCAAATATAACCAAATGCCACAGTGTTAACCTGACTGAAGCTCTCAGAGGAAGGCAGAGAGGAGATGTGTTCCTGCGGGTTTATGAAGGTTTAATCTCACACACACACACACACACACACACACACACACACACACACACACACACACACACACACACACACACACACACACAGGAAGGCAGGGTAGAGGAAGAGGACACCTGGCAATGTAGGTCCAGTAATATGATCTGTCATGTGTTCCTGCTGGTTAATGAAGCTATGTTGTTTTCCAGCTCTGTTCTGATGGAGGATAATCTATTCTTTGACGGAGGGAAGGGAAGTGTGGCAGGTTTAATCACACACACACACACAGATACACACACACACACACAGATACACACACACAGATACACACACACACACACACGGAGGTAGGTAAGCGTGGCTGGTTTAATCAGGAGGCTGGAGTAGGGCGGAAGACACCTGTTACGATCCTGGGACTTCCTGTCTCATTTCACTCTCTTCTTCTCACTATTTTGTCTTTCATTCTTTTTGTCTTTTTTTCTCTTCCTTTTCTCATCCTTCTCTCTTCCTTTTCTTCCTCACTGTCATTTAACTATTTAGTTACCTGTTTCTCTAGTTCAGAATCTCACCCTGTCACCCTTAACCGGTCCAACTTTAAGGTCTTCCATCTATCTCACTCCCTACATCTCTCCATGTTCACCCCAGCTGCTGTCACAACCCCCCTCATCTATCTCACTCCCTACATCTCTCCATGTTCACCCCAGCTGCTGTCACAACCCCCTCATCTATCTCACTCCCTACATCTCTCCATGTTCACCCCAGCTGCTGTCACAACCCCCTCATCTATCTCACTCCCTACATCTCTCCATGTTCACCCCAGCTGCTGTCACAACCCCCCTCATCTATCTCACTCCCTACATCTCTCCATGTTCACCCCAGCTGCTGTCACAACCCCCCTCATCTATCTCACTCCCTACATCTCTCCATGTTCACCCCAGCTGCTGTCACAACCCCCCTCATCTATCTCACTCCCTACATCTCTCCATGTTCACCCCAGCTGCTGTCACAACCCCCCTCATCTATCTCACTCCCTACATCTCTCCATGTTCACACCAGCTGCTGTCACAACCCCCCTCATCTATCTCACTCCCTACATCTCTCCATGTTCACCCCAGCTGCTGTCACAACCCCCCTCATCTATCTCACTCCCTACATCTGGCCATGTTCACACCAGCTGCTGTCACAACCCCCCTCATCTATCTCACTCCCTACATCTCTCCATGTTCACCCCAGCTGCTGTCACAGCCCCCTCATCTATCTCACTCCCTACATCTCTCCATGTTCACCCCAGCTGCTGTCACAACCCCCCTCATCTATCTCACTCCCTACATCTCTCCATGTTCACCCCAGCTGCTGTCACAACCCCCCTCATCTATCTCACTCCCTACATCTCTCCATGTTCACCCCAGCTGCTGTCACAACCCCCTCATCTATCTCACTCCCTACATCTCTCCATGTTCACCCCAGCTGCTGTCACAACCCCCCTCATCTGTTTTCCTCCCTCCTTCTGTGACTTTCATTCCTCTTATCTAGGTCTGCATCTCCCATCTTATCCTCCACCTTCATCCGTCTCTTTGGCTGTCATCACTGGACCCAAAACCAGGGGCATCTGGACCGGTCTGCGCAGATGAGAGAACTGCTGAGATCAGCCTGCAAGATTAAAGACAATATTAGGCTTGGTCCACAAATGGCACACTTCACCCTAAAGAGTGCTCCAGCTGTCACCAGCGTCGTTCTCTGGCAGTGCCCTACGGACTGAACAGGATGCTATTTGGGACACAGACACAGGCTCCTAGTGCTGACCTGCACGTTCTTTCTCATTCTTCTCTCTCCTCCTTAATTTGTCTCTCTCTCTCCTCCCTCCTCTCTCCTATCTCATCTTCCCCTCCTCTCTCCTCTCTCCTCTCTCCTCTCTCCTCTCTCCTCTCTCCTCTCTCCTCTCTCCTATCTCATCTTCCCCTCCTCTCTTCTCTCTCCCATCTCATCTTCCCCTCCTCTCTCCTCTCTCCCATCTCATCTTCCCCTCCTCTCTCCTCTCTCCTATCTCATCTTCCCCTCCCCTCTCCAATCTCCTCTCCACTCCTTTTTTGTCTTCACTCTCCTCTCCTTTTTCCTCTCCTCCTCCTCTATTGGTTCAGCTCTTCTTCTCCCTCTTCTCCAGGCCCCGTCTCTCCCTCCTCTCTTTCTCCTGCCCTGTTTTTGTCCTCCTCCTTCATTGGGAGCTGGCCGTGCGTCTTGCTCGGCTTTAAGAGAACCAGCCCTGGGCTAATATGGTTATGCCGTAGCTGATGCATGGAGCTGCGTGTCTGGTTCTTGTCAGGACCTTGCCACCAAAGTCAATTTGCTCGACCCCAAACAAAATGTAATATTTCTGTAATCGGATGAACACGGAAATTACCTCGGTTGGACTGTATTGATACGAAAGGAAATAATTAAACTCGGGGTCAGAAATAATTTCCCCAACCATGCATTACAGTAAAACTCCCGTCAAAGACTAGAGCACACCCCCCCCCGACCCGACCCCAGCTCACCCCCTCCCCAGCACCGACCCCCCGGGTGGTACAGCGCTCGGACAAGATAAGGAAAACCCAGGGCGGATGAGATCCCATTTATCAGCCTCTGTTCCAGCTCTTTAAGCGCGTTGGTTTCCTCCTGTCACCCGGGGCAACTCGTTCATCTTGTTCATCTTCATCTTCCCAAATTCACTGTGCCGTCTTCTTCGTCGCTATCTCCGTCGCCCCGGATTACATCACCGTTCGGACTCCATCACCTTTGTCGCCCGATATTTATTATTACATCATTTTTTATCATGGTCTTCCTCACCTTCGGCCGCATCCACGGTCGTTGGTCATGAGGTCATGTGCGGTTGAGGAAAAGGGCGTGTAGGGAAAACCAAGCTCCTGGTCTGGGAGGACGAAGCTAATACACAGGTTAGTTTGAAGTGTAACACCATCACTAAGTGAGAATGAAAGAGGTGATTCTGGCAAAATATCTGGCAAACTCAACACATTTTTGCTTCTTCTGTCTGTTGATCTCTCATTCTAATTCTCTCTCTATCAACAAGTTAAGTCCCCAGGCTGAGGTCCCCAGGCTGTAGTCCCCAGGCTGAGGTCCCCAGGCTGAGGTCCCCAGGCTGAGGTCCCCAGGCTGTAGTCCCCAGGCTGAGGTCCCCAGGCTGAGGTCCCCAGGCTGTAGTCCCCAGGCTGAGGTCACAAGGCTGAGGTCACCAGGCTGAGGTCACAAGGCTGAGGTCCCCAGGCTGTAGTCCCCAGGCTGTAGTCCCCAGGCTGAGGTCCCCAGGCTGTAGTCCCCAGGCTGAGGTCCCAGGCTGAGGTCACAAGGCTGAGGTCCCCAGGCTGTAGTCCCCAGGCTGAGGTCCCCAGGCTGTAGTCCCCAGGCTGAGGTCCCAGGCTGAGGTCCCGCCCCGGCATCGAGGAGAGCTAAAGTCTAACCAACCGGCTAGTGAACCCCCACAGCACCTGAGACAACCCCTCTGCCTCACAGTGAAGACTGAAGACAATATACCCTGATCATCCAGTCGTATGAGGTGTGAGTTTAACATCCTCTGAATGAGGAACCCCTCCAGTCTGTCATTAAGTTCCGTTTTAGGTTAATTACCATCATTAGCGTTATGCGTTCTGAGCGTGTGATCACTCAGAGAGAGGGGAGATTAAAATTAAAATATAGCAGCGAAGAGCATTTTTGGAAAACGAACACATCATTTGGGTTTTCCAGGGACGGGGGGGAGGGTCGAGAGAAAACAGCAGGAGAACCTCGGCGTGGGGAACAATTATTTTAATGATCTGACAAACACAGATGCTACAAATTAGATTTAGTTAGCGACAGTAGCTAGCTACCCCCTCGCGGTTCCTGGGAGGGAAATGCTAGCAGAGATGAGTCTTATCGCGATGGAACCTGGGAGGGAGGTGCTAACGGAGAGGAGTCTGATCGCGGTGGAACCTGGGAGGGAGGTGCTAGCAGAGAGGAGTCTGATCGCGGTGGAACCTGGGAGGGAGGTGCTAGTAGAGAGGAGTCTGATCGCGGTGGAACCTGGGAGGGAGGTGCTAGCAGAGAGGAGTCTGATCGCGGTGGAACCTGGGAGGGAGGTGCTAGTAGAGAGGAGTCTGATCGCGGTGGAACCTGGGAGGGAGGTGCTAGCAGAGAGGAGTCTGATCGCGGTGGAACCTGGGAGGGAGGTGCTAGCAGAGAGGAGTCTGATCGCGGTGGAACCTGGGAGGGAGGTGCTAGTAGAGAGGAGTCTGATCGCGGTGGAACCTGGGAGGGAGGTGCTAGCAGAGAGGAGTCTGATCGCGGTGGAACCTGGGAGGGAGGTGCTAGTAGAGAGGAGTCTGATCGCGGTGGAACCTGGGAGGGAGGTGCTAGCAGAGAGGAGTCTGATCGCTGTGGAACCGGACGCGGTATCTTTAGAAGATTTCTAAATAGTGACGTTTAATCACCGCCGCCGTTTGTAATCTCAGCTAATAAACCACCTATACAGAATGGGTTCGGGTTGAAAGAAGGCCCGATGAGCAACACGCTGTTGTCATCAAGGAAACCTCGATAACAACAGCTTTCGTTGACTCTGCACAGCGCTGTCACCGTGACGATCATACCATCAGAAGGAAAACATGGAGAAAAGGAATAGATACATGCAACGATGGATGGATGAGAAGGGAGAAAGACTGAGAGAGGGAGGGAGGGAGGGGGAGAAAGGGAGAGGGTGAGAGAAGGAGAGGGAGAGAGGATGAAAGGTCTTTGGTCGTCCCAGTGGTTCAGCTCAGCGTGAGGAAAAGCTTGTTAAAATCCTAATAGTAGCTATCAAAGGCTATTGATTAGCCTTCCTGCCCTGTTTGGCTGACAAAGTGAGCATTAGCTTCAGAGAACTGTGGCCCCTGGCCTTCTGAAGACACGGCTGTCCGATACCCAGAGGGCCGAGCGGTTAGCATGAGACTGAGAACGCGCACAGCAGTGTAAACACGTCCCATTCACCTTCACTAACCCATCATCTATATCATACTTTTAGTAGATGACACAGAGACAAAGAGACACAAAGAGGCCAACACACACCCAGAGACACAGAGTGACACACACACACACACACACACACTTATTCATCTTCCCTCCAGCAATAAGTCCTGCTACAACCTAATTATGAGAACAATTAAGTGTGTGTGTGTGTGTGTGTGTGTGTGTGTGTGTGTGTGTGTGTGTGTGTGTCTGTGTGTGTGTGTGTGTACATTTGAGTCCAGCATGTGTCAAACTTCTGAACAAAGATAATTGAAGCTTGATAGATGCATGTCTCTAAAAAGCCTAATGCCATTGGGAATTTAAAGACGAGATAAACATTTGGATCGTACCAAAGCCTCAGTAGAGGAGCTAGTTGAACACGTTCTGTAGACACATTCATGTTTATTTCATCAGGCTTCATGTCTCTCCACTAGCAAACACAAACACTACATGAAAACAGGATGGAATATGAAACAAAGGAAGAACAGACGTGAAATATACCTGCTGGCACTGTATCTCTAGATGTCCTGGCCTCCCCATAAACTGCCGTGCCAACCTGCCTGTCTCTCCTAGCCACCACCCCCCCCCAACACACACACACACACTCAGAGAAAGAGACAGATTGAAAGGGAGACACACACAGAAACACACATGTTTCACTGAGGAGAAGCCAGTAGGAGTTATCTTGGCCTAGTTTCCAAGCCTAGAGCAAAGTACAGAGAAACAAGCGGAGTATGAACGGAGACAGTATGGACGGAGACAGTGTGGACAGAGACAGTATGAACGGAGACAGTATGGACGGAGACAGTGTGGACGGAAGACATTATGAACAGAGACAGTATGGACGGAGACAGTGTGGACAGAGACAGTATGAACGGAGACAGTATGGACGGAGACAGTGTGGACGGAAGACATTATGAACAGAGACAGTATGGACGGAGACAGTGTGGACAGAGACAGTATGAACGGAGACAGTATGGACGGAGACAGTGTTGACAGAGACAGTATGAACGGAGACAGTATGGACGGAGACAGTGTGGACGGAGACAGTATGAACAGAGACAGTATGAACGGAGACAGTATGGACGGAGACAGTATGAACGGAGATAGTATGGACGGAGACAGTGTGGACGGAGACAGTGTGGACAGAGACAGTATGAACGGAGACAGTATGGACGGAGACAGTATGAACGGAGACAGTGTGGAGTTTAACTACAGAACAGAGTTCAGGGAATGTGATCTACTGTACCAGTTTAACTACAGAACAGAGTTCAGGGAATGTGATCTACAGTACCAGTTTAACTACAGAACAGAGTTCAGGGAATGTGATCTACAGTACCAGTTTAACTACAGAACAGAGTTCAGGGAATGTGATCTACAGTACCAGTTTAACTACAGAACAGAGTTCAGGGAATGTGATCTACAGTACCAGTTTAACTACAGAACAGAGTTCAGGGAATGTGATCTGCAGTACCAGTTTAACTACAGAACAGAGTTCAGGGAATGTGATCTGCAGTACCAGTTTAACTACAGAACAGAGTTCAGCAGATATAACGGTGTGTTGCCCTGATAGAATTCCAAAGACTTAAGTACTTGTGTCTGTGCCCAGGGAGTGTGTGTGGGAATATGTGTGTATGTGTGTGTGGGAATGTGTGTGTGTTTGTGTGTGTGTGGGAATATGTGTGTGTGTGTGTGTGTGTGGGAATATGTGTGTGTGTGTGTGTGTGTCTGTGTGTGGGAAGGTGTGTGTGTGTGTGTGTGTGTGTGTGTGTGTGTGTGTGTGTGTGTGTGTGTGTGTGTGTGTGTGTGTGTGTGTGTGTGTGTGTGTGTGCGTGTGCGTGCGTGCGTGCGTGTGCGTGCGTGCGAGTGTATGCATTTTTCTTTATTCAAAAAACGATCTGAATGGAAAACCCAAGAGCCTCATAGTTGCCAGAATGAGAGCATCTATTCGGGGGAACAGGGTGGGGTGCCGTTGAGACAGCAGTGGCCATTCACTGTCCTGCACCCCCATATTAGTATGAATATTCATATCTGGACTCGGGCCTGTGTGAATGTCAGCGGGGGGCCTTGGACCCCGAGGAGCAAGCGGTACTTTTGCACGGTGGCCGTATTCGCCTCGGCCCCGCTA
>CM055759.1:2295432-2315432 GCA_029465975.1 Dallia pectoralis
GCACAGTCTTGTTCCTTGGTGCTTTGGGTTTTCATAAAAGTCTCTCCCATTGTTAAATGTGCAGTCGATTCAGTGGAATCAGAAGAACATGGCCAGCAATCTGAAAAAGACACGCAGGTTTTAATAGAATGTCTGGGTCCAGGTTATTTCATGAGATTACAACATAAACAATAGAGTTTCACATCCCGGAGAACATCGTGATACAGGTCGTGATACAGGTCGTGATACAGGTCGTTATACAGGTCGTTATACACATCGTTATACACATCGTTATAAACATCGTTATATACATCGTTATATACATTGTATACACATCGCTATATACATCGTTATACACATCGTTATATACATCGTTATAAACATCGTTATACACGTCGTTATACACGTCGTTATATACATCGTTATACACATTGTTATAAACATCGTTATACACGTCGTTATATACATCGTTATACACATCGTTATACACGTCGTTATACACGTCGTTATACACGTCGTTATACACATCGTTATACACGTCGTTATACACATCGTTATACACATCGTTATACACATCGTTATACACATCGATATACACAAGGTTGTCATGGTGTTTATTTGAAAATGCAAAACCAATGACAGGCAAAGTGGAATATTTCCCAGTGACCTAAATATCCATGCTAATAGTTAATTCACCCCAGCTGTGCATATCAATACAACTCACCGGAAAACAGGAAGTGCACCCCACTAAAATACCCGGAGGGGAAACAAAAGGTTGACCACTTGTGACATTTCGATTGTGTTACCTCGGCCTGTATGTTAACGTGTTCCAGTGGACAGATACCTTCAGTATGCTCTGGCACGATGAAAGCTAATATCGGGAATATTTCCATAAAGCAAGCCTACATCTTACCAGCCTAGTATGAACACAAAGCCATGCACACACACGCACACACACACACACACACACACACTCTGGGCCAGAGGGAGAACTTTATTCCAGCACCAGCTCGTTTGGTTGATTGGTCTTTATGAGACAGTGCGGCAATCAGACAGAAATCATGCTGGCTGCACCTTGCTTCATTAGGTGGAGTTATGGTCTGGACTGATCGTACGGTCACAGTGGGGGGGTGGAGCTATGGTCTGGAATGACCGTACGGTCATAATGGGGGTGGGGGGGGAGCTATGGTCTGGACTGACCATACAGTGGGGGGAGATTAAAGCAACTCATTTAGACTCTGTGTGACAATGGCCATCTCTCTGTTCCTATCTTCATCATACGCAATGCGTAAATAAAATAAACTGAAATTATGTTACATAATATCGCGTAAAAAACTAAAGAACTCGAGTTCTTTACTTCAGCACTTTAACACCGTCTGCCATTTCCCCGTCCAGTGTAACACGCGCCCGTGATAAGAAAAGCAACACACGAGGAATAGAGTCCGATTTGGACACCGAGTGATAATTGGTTTCTCTACAAAAGACCGTCGTTATTGTTTCAGCTCCGTTAACTAGATGAGGATTAGTTCTATCTCAGTGGGTTCTGGTGGTGTTATTAAATTCAATTTAACAGGGCGTACAACCACTGCTGATTACTGAACATCTGTCATACTGCATTATGTGAGTTGGTACTATATAGTACTGAACATCTGTCATACTGCACTTTGTGAGTTGGTACTATATAGTACTGAACATCTGTCATACTGCACTATGTGAGTTGGTACTATATAGTACTGAACATCTGTCATACTGCACTATGTGAGTTGGTACTATATGACCACGTATGACCACTTATGACCACTTATGACCACGTATGACCACTCATGACCACTCATGACCACTTATGACCACGTATGACAACTCATGACCTGTCATGACCACGTATGACCACGTATGACCACTCATGACCACTTATGACCACGTATGACCACTCATGACCTGTCATGACCACTCATGACCACGCATGACCACTCATGACCACTCATGACCACGTATGACCACGTATGAACACGTATGAACACGTATGACCATGTATGACCATGTATGACCACTTATGACCACGTATGACCACTTATGACCACGTATGACCACGTATAACTACGTATGACCACTCATGACCACTCATGACCACTAATGACCACTGCACGACACAGTAAACCGGGTGTCTTTTGGGAATCATTTGGCGACTTTGCAGATATGGAAACATTAGCCCAGGTGAGGATATATTATTAAACTCTCTCTAAAAATGGACCTTGGGTCTGTGGTTATATGGGCTACCTCTCCTACCGGCTGTACTCACATACCTAATAACCCTTGTGAAAGGTTCTGGGTGAACGATACCTGCATTAAACAGAGCCTGGAACCGGCCCAGCCTGCAGAAGCAGCACTCCCAGCGCCTGAATTAAATATGACATACGGAACGAGGTAAATGGAAGGTAGACGCCACGGGTTCAACTATTTCTCAAAAGCCTTCCAGCGCTCTCTGAGCCTTTCGCACCAAATTATGCACCAATAGGAAGATCTGACACTATTCCGAATACTGTTTGAATCCCGGCCTGGCCGGCAGGTGGAGTGAGGTGGAATGTTTTAAGGTTATTATTTAGGCCACGGGCCTCTAATTGCGAACGTAATGCCGTGTTTGGGCTGCTCCCACGGTACTCGCAGGCACACTTAAATATGTGCGAGTGCATAAAGAGACGTTACAAGGCATGTAGCTAGATGGGTGCTCAGTCTGACTACGACCGGGGCACCAGGCGTCATCAGGCGGCACCAGGCGGGCACCAGGGATATACATTAAACATATCAATACATTATTCACGCTAACACTTTATCCTGAGAGTCCCAAATGTTTTTCCATCGATGCTCTACAGATAATCCACTGATAATCGCCAGAAGGTTAGCTCTCTGCTGACCCTAACCTTAACCTTTCTCCTAAACCCCAATCCTATCCTCGACAAACATTCAATAAACGATCTGTAGAACATCTACAGGAAGTGGTACTGTTCGTCTGTCCCATCCATCCGGTTTTGCGTCAGTGCCTTTGTCCAATCTCTAAGGTCTCCGTAACCGCTGACTCCATCGGGGGAACAGATAACAGGCCCTGGTCAAATCCTAATCACAATAAACCATTACATTTATGCTGTGACTTCAAATTAACCGATTTTACAGCGGCAGATGAAGAGGCTACAACTGACCTAATAGAGTATAAATGGAACGAGACACAAGGAAAAGTTAAACACCACAGTTCCCCGCTCCCCCGGCACAATAATATAGCAGCGTAAAATCCCGGGGTAAACAAGCCAGAAATCACTCCACCCACTTCACCAAGCATCAACCAATGGACACCAGGCAACAACAACTACTCTGAGTAAGTTTAGGGTTACTCACAGTGTTACTCGATATTGATGTGGGCGGCAATGGAGAACAACATTGAGCCAGTCCCTCAAAAAAAAAAAACAGTTCAGCCACAAAGAACCGAAGAACCTATACACGGAACACTTATCTTTGTAAGTGTATAACGGTGACTGCAGTTAATTGCACAGCCGTTCATTAGAGTAAAATATTAATTTATCCTATATCTAATCTGGCAAAAGCCTGAAGATAACTATCTAATTAACTGTAAAATGAAAGAAGAAAGGCAGAAAAAGTTCACTGAAAGTAAACTCGTACCAAAGATTAGATGTGAGATCGTCTTTCTCCAGTTCTTTATCTCCTTTTTGCTTCTGTCCTATTTCCTCTCTCCCCTCTCTCTCCCATCTCTCCCTCCTTCTCACTAGCTCTCCTCTTCTCTCTCCCTCTCTTCCCTCTCTCTTTCCGTTGCTCTGCTCGCTGGTCCTCTCTCGGTGTGTGTCTCTTGTTCAGCACTGATGTGTATTGATTGGGTTAGTTCATACAGGACTGTGTCTTAATGCGTTGCTTTCATGTCCTTCTCTTTGTGCCATTGAACACACGGCCGACAATACGGCCAATTGATCCATCCAGTCATCCTTCGTTGACGGGCGACGTGAACTGCTATTACATCAGCTGCCTCTTGACTCCACTCATCCCCTCCTCGTCCGCTCCTCGTCCGCTCCTCGTCCTCCTTTCTTCTCCTCTGAGGGGTGGAATCAGCACGGCTAAATTATCGCATATGTCCGTCTCCGGGCTGACAAAGGAACAGGCACGCCCGGGCGACTCGATTGATGAGCTGCACGTTTGATGACCGGACGATAAATGGACCGGTTTGATTGTCTGACCTGTGACCTCCAGGAATTCCCCAATGCAGATTCACGCTTAAACCGCCCCCTTTTCTGGTAGCCGCCTCCTTCCTCACCCCTTTCAGGTGGCTGCCTCCTTCCTCACCCCTTCCAGGTGGCTGCCTCCTTCCTCGCCCCTTCCAGGTGGCTGCGTTCTTCCTCACCCCTTCCAGGTGGCTGCCTCCTTCCTCGCCCCTTCCAGGTGGCTGCCTCCTTCCTCACCCCTTCCAGGTGGCTGCCTCCTTCCTCACCCCTTCCAGGTGGCTGCCTCCTTCCTCGCCCCTTCCAGGTGGCTGCCTCCTTCCTCACCCCTTCCAGGTGGCTGCCTCCTTCCTCGCCCCTTCCAGGTGGCTGCGTTCTTCCTCACCCCTTCCAGGTGGCTGCCTCCTTCCTCGCCCCTTCCAGGTGGCTGCCTCCTTCCTCACCCCTTCCAGGTGGCTGCCTCCTTCCTCACCCCTTCCAGGTGGCTGCCTCCTTCCTCGCCCCTTCCAGGTGGCTGCGTCCTTCCTCACCCCTTCCAGGTGGCTGCGTCCTTCCTCACCCCTTCCAGGTGGCTGCCTCCTTCCTCACCCCTTCCAGGTGGCTGCCTCCTTCCTCACCCCTTCCAGGTGGCTGCCTCCTTCCTCACCCCTTCCAGGTGGCTGCCTCCTTCCTCACCCCTTCCAGGTGGCCGCCTCCTTCCTCGCCCCTTCCAGGTGGCTGCCTCCTTCCTCACCCCTTCCAGGTGGCCGCCTCCTTCCTCGCCCCTTCCAGGTGGCTGCCTCCTTCCTCACCCCTTCCAGGTGGCTGCCTCCTTCCTCACCCCTTCCAGGTGGCTGCCTCCTTCCTCACCCCTTCCAGGTGGTTGCCTCCTTCCTCACCCCTTCCAGGTGGCTGCCTCCTTCCTCACCCCTTCCAGGTGGCTGCCTCCTTCCTCACCCCTTCCAGGTGGCTGCCTCCTTCCTCACCCCTTCCAGGTGGCTGCCTCCTTCCTCACCCCTTCCAGGTGGCTGCCTCCTTCCTCACCCCTTCCAGGTGGCTGCCTCCTTCCTCACCCCTTCCAGGTGGCTGCCTCCTTCCTCGCCCCTTCCAGGTGGCCGCCTCCTTCCTCACCCCTTCCAGGTGGCTGCCTCCTTCCTCGC
Source organism: Dallia pectoralis (assembly GCA_029465975.1). Taxonomy (NCBI): domain Eukaryota; kingdom Metazoa; phylum Chordata; class Actinopteri; order Esociformes; family Umbridae; genus Dallia; species Dallia pectoralis. The sequence continues at coordinate 2,300,768 of CM055759.1, forward strand.
CCCTTCCAGGTGGCCGCCTCCTTCCTCACCCCTTCCAGGTGGCCGCCTCCTTCCTCGCCCCTTCCAGGTGGCCGCCTCCTTCCTCGCCCCTTCCAGGTGGCCGCCTCCTTCCTCACCCCTTCCAGGTGGCCGCCTCCTTCCTCACCCCTTCCAGGTGGCCGCCTCCTTCCTCACCCCTTCCAGGTGGCCGCCTCCTTCCTCACCCCTTCCAGGTGGCTGCCTCCTTCCTCACCCCTTCCAGGTGGCTGCCTCCTTCCTCGCCCCTTCCAGGTGGCCGCCTCCTTCCTCACCCCTTCCAGGTGGCTGCCTCCTTCCTCGCCCCTTCCAGGTGGCCGCCTCCTTCCTCACCCCTTCCAGGTGGCTGCCTCCTTCCTCACCCCTTCCAGGTGGCTGCCTCCTTCCTCACCCCTTCCAGATGGCCGCCTCTTTCCTCACCATAGGTATAAACACTGATGCTAAATGTCTACAGAACAGATTACAATTATACGTTCTGACTTGTTTGTAGGTGTTTGAACTTTGATTATGTCGGCCGTGGCACTTTTCTGTTATTGTAAAAGCTTGTGTAAAGGTTGTGTAAAGGTTGTGTAAAGTTTGCTTGTGAATCAAAGGCAGCTGTAACTAGAGCCATTGTGTGATAACTCAGTCTGATTAAGCTCACCCCTTCGGCGGTAGGAGGTGGACTCACAGGCACGTCAATTACAAAGTCTTCCCGTCCTCCCTAAACTCATCTCCCTTTCTCCTCACCCTCCCTCTCTGCCGTGTCTCTTATCCCTCCCCCTCTCCATAGATCACTCCTCTCCTTTCTCCACCTACTCATTTCTGTCTCCTTATCTCCACCTTCTCCACCTTCTCCACCTTCTCCACCTTCCATGGAGGACAGGACAGCTTGGAAGCAAAGCAGGGTCCGTCTCCACCTCCATCTGGACACAGTGTTCACTTGAGCCAATCAATAGGCTGACATTCCGACACACACACACACACATGCACACGCGCACACGCACACACACACACACACACCCACACACAAACACATTCATTACTTATGTTTAAAGCATCATCATTCCTAACCGTGGCAGAATGTGGTTGAAATGGAGCACTTGGGACCGCAAGACCCCACTGCTTATGTTGACAAAAAAATAGCAGAGGTGTGTGTGCGTTTGTGAGTGTGTGTTAGTGTGTGCGAGCATGTGTGTGTGTGTGTGTGTGTGTGTTTGTGTTGGTGAGTGTGTGTTAGTGTGTGCGAGCATGTGTGTGTGTGTGTGTTTGTGTTGGTGAGTGTGTATTAGTGTGTGCGAGCCAGCCACTGCAGTATCGGAGGAAAGGGATTTGTGATACAATCATCTCACACACACACACACACAGACACACAGCCTCAATCATCTTGATTTTTTGTGCTGAGAGATTACACGGTATGCTAATTGCTTGCAGAGGGATCTTTAATAAATATTTCATTCTACAAGGCATCATTACTGGGCTAATATCCTTATTAATCTACACTGGTGATTTCCATAAGTGAGGTAAAGCTCTTTTGTTAGAGGGAAAGAAGTGTTTCTCTGCCATACACAGACAGAAACAGACAGAGTGAGGAAGACATGGACAGAAAGAGAAAGACAAACAGACAGATGGAAATAAGAAAGTAAAAGAGACAGACAGAAAAGACAGAGTGAGGAAGACATGGACAGAAAGAGAAAGACAAACAGACAGACGGAAATAAGAAAGTAAAAGAGACAGACAGAAAAGACAGCGAAAGACAGAGAGAGACAGAGAGAGACGGGCGGGACAGGAAGTTCCTTGTCCATCTAATTGCATTGCAGTTCCACTTCCTCTGGTGTTATTGGGTTTGGGCTGAAACAGCGCTATGGTCACATGTCCTTCTACAGGAAGTCACATCCTCACCACGTTTCACTAATTCGATTTCTCCCGTGAGTGGGAGAGAAGCAACATCCTGGTTCTGTGTTGTTTGCCAAGTAATTGAGATTAATCAGAGCTAAGTGGTGAAAATTTCTAAAAAATAACATTTACGATTAATGTCACCGAATAATGGTCTGGACAGTCACACAGAGAATAAGATCATAAGTTTTAAGAACCATTAGCTAATAAAATATATATAGATATATACTCATATATAATGATGTCACATTGCGTTTAGTTTATTAACAATAGCTGTTCTTTGTTGTGGCCGAATTCATCGTAATGTTTGAGGTCTTATACGTTTGACAGTTCTCCGATCTCTTGTGTCTGAAATAACTTGAATCACTCACTGTGATTAGTAGTGTGTGATGTCAAAAAAATCAATAGGACAACTCATTCTGACCACAACAACAAAAAGATAGTGGACTAATACATCTTGACTGAAATCCATAACCAGTGGAAACCATTCATGTTCAATGAATGTAATCTAAAAATCAAAAGACTATTCCAACTACAAGATCTCTGCCATTTTAAAACAGCTCAGCTGGCTAATGTAAAGAGTTCAATAGTGATGAAGCCTAGCTAGTAGATGTAGCTAACTCTAGATCACATTGTTAATCCCAATATTAGCCCACTAGCTAGTAGATCTAGCTAACTCTAGATCACATTGTTAATCCCAATATTAGCCCACTAGCTAGTAAATCTAGCTAACTCTAGATCACATTGTTAAGTATGTTCCAGTATAATGATCTGAAGCCGCTCGTTAGTTCATTAGGTCCAGGTGTGTTACCTAAGCCAACACCTGTCTAGTAGGAGACAATTCTGGGAGGAGTCTACAGTACGCACACTACAAGCACAATGAAGGGGAAATGAAGGGAACCTTAAGACTTCATACAATATTAAATATGGGATCACTACAAACACCCGTGACCCTCCCCTCCCCCCACCACCACCCCCCACTGTGCTGTAGTTTGGTGTTTTAAATGTGGGCCCCCAAGATAGACAGAGGTTAGAAAAACGGTATTATAAATCTGTAAATAGTCTCGCTATAGAGTCAATACCCAAACAGCCTACAGCACAATGGCCAGAGAGAACCGGTATGCATTATGGAAAGACACAACCAATAAAGAATAGGCACAGAATCAGTCACGCTCCCCTCACGCCCGGACAGTTGAAACGGAACACAATGGCAGTTATACAGTTATTAGGAACGTGGCGACAGATTCTCCCCGGCGTCGTACATCTTTCCCGTCTCACATCTACTCGTGTCCGTAAAGCCGCCAATTCAATATCGGCGTGAGAAAGCGTTAAAGCTGTGGAGAATAGGGATGGATAAAGCCGCCCGATAGAAGTTAGCGACGCTAACGCGGTGTGTCCGTCGACAGCCTGGGACTCCAGATCGAGGGGAGAGGCGATGTCCGCTCACAGGCTAATGCTATTTCTACTCACCCGGGGCTTAGAATATCAGGGCCGTTTTCACGCCTTCTTAATGTCTTATTCGGGGGCAGAGAGAGAGAGAGAGAGAGAGAGAGAGAGAGGGGGGAGAGAGAGAGAGAGAGAGAGAGAGAGAGGGAGGGAGGGAGGGAGGGAGGGAGGGAGGGAAAATAAAAGGGGAGGGAGGAGGATGCCTTGGTGTCCATAGACAGAAACGTTGTCTTGATACTAGTGACACACTGACGTCTGTGCTTGTCAGTCTATCCAGGATCCTGCATTAACAGAATTTCAGGCAAAACAAGCGAGGACATATTTGGCCAATCAAGGCACAATTCCTCTAATAAGCAACGGGAGTCCGCGCGTTGTTTTGGTTAAACACTGACACCTTGCCCCGGCAACCATCCATCCAGTGATCCAATGACCCATTAAGCCTGGTTCCAAAAGGAACGGTTCTTCACTGATCATCTGCGTAGTCAAGTCAGAAAGAGGACATGTTGAGGCCCTGTTCTGCTGTCAGAAGACTCTGGTTGTACACCCTCTGATCAAATCCCCCTCTGCGTCCATCCGGTAAAGCCAAAGAAAGAGATAGATATGATAGAAAAACAGACAGCAATAGTATAGGCTGATTACAAGACACCCACAAAGTTAAAGAAACACTGACATGGTCAATTTATTTATATATTTTTAAATTGATATATACAACGATTGATCAATAGAACGATTGCATAATAGACTCAGACAGTGAATATTTTTCGACACGAGAAGGTAATCTAACGGTGACTGTTTTATAGGTTAAAACATGCAGAACCCAGGACACAGACAAAGAAGAAGACAGGACATGTGGAGCGAGAGAAAATGAGAGAAGGAATATGGAGAGAAATAGAAATGAAAGCGAGAACGAGAGATCCTGCACAAAGCACAGCAGCGCCCTCAGTAATAGCCTGTAAGAAAATAGAGCTGTGTACAATCCGATTATCTGTCAGCGTGAATGATAGCTGCAATAATATATTCACATTACGGCTGCAGATCAATTTTTAATCAAGCCCAGAAATATGGGGGGAAGGGAGGCTCCAAATGACCCACAAGGAACTCCCATAATGCAATGCACGCGCAGGAGTAGCGGCCCTAATTTAACACGAATCAAATTACTGGCACCCACTACACACTTACACACACACACACACACACACAAACACACACACACACACACTGTTAACAGTTCAAAAGGCAAAGAGGGCAACAGGTCAGAGGGCAAGAAGTGAGCGACCTAATCCAATGACAAAGCTAGTAGTTGTTGATTGGACATAACCCAGTCTAATCTGGATAATGGTTCTATAACACCAGTCTGGTCCGGCCACATGTTTGAGAGATATCCCGGTTCTGCCCTCCCGGTTCTGCCCTCCTGGTTCTGCACTCCCGGTTTGGCCCTCCCGGTTCTGCCCTCCCGGTTCTGCCCTCCCGGTTCTGCCCTCCTGGTTCTGCCCTCCTGGTTCTGCCCTCCCGGTTCTGCCCCCCTGGTTCTGCACTCCCAGTTCTGCCCTCCCGGTTCTGCCCTCCCGGTTCTGCCCTCCTCACCAGGTTCGTGAACACAGCGCCTGTAAAACAAATGACTATGAAGGTAATTGCCAACAACAAAAATTACATTTCCAATAAAGGCCTGTATCTCTCCAGGGTCTCTCTCAACTCAACCATTTAACAATTTAGATTTGGCTCCACACACACACACACACACCTCACACACGCAGACACACACACACACACTCACACACACACACTCACACACACTGAGATCCCACAGGAGATGGGTGAGGAGCATGTAGTCAGACAAATCACATTTAATGGAGACAGCAGAAAGAGAGTTAGCGAGGTTGGAAAAGTTAACATGTGTGTTGGACAACCAGAAACCTATTCTGTGTGTGTTTATTGTGTATCTATACGAGACATAAAGGCTCTGTTATGTTTGGAATTACAATAATGTTCAGAAATAATGATTAGATTAGGATTAGAATTACAATAATGTTCAGAAATAACGATTAGGTTAGGATTATAATTACAATAATGTTCAGAAATAACGATTAGGTCAGGATTAGAATTACAGTGGTGTTTGGACATATAGGCTAGGTTATAATTACAGTAAATGTTAAATATAAAGAATGGTTAAGGTTATAATTACAGTACTGTTTAACAATGAAGACTAGGTTTCCAAATGGCTGGTTGAGGTGAGGGATTATGACATCATCTACACTGCTTCTAGTACATTTAATGCTTCTCATTTTGCAACTTAAAGGATCAATTCTCCTGCCGGCCGGCGGTTTTTATTGGTCGTTATTGGACATTTGAAAGACGTCCCACGTTGCCTTGTAAATTGGTCCCTCGCTACTTGGTTGTTGTAAAGTGAAGTGTTTTTAATTGTGTAGCGCACTGTCCAAAGTGGACACACAAGTAGAATCTGTGCACACACACAGACAAATGTGTGTGTGTCTCTGTGTGTGTGTACGTCTGCTTGTGTGCGTGTGTGTGTCTTGGGACTGTGTTTCTGCCCACTCATTTGACCCACCCTGTGGCTACAGGCACACACATTACTCACAGCTGAGGTGACAACAGGGTCACAACTCGACACAGCCCGGTTCTGAACAACCCTGTGGACCACAACACCGCCAGGTACACGGAACCCGACCCGGACTGGAGGTTTAGTGATGTGACTTCATCACTGCCTGTACACGCTACAACAATCCACTACTAATAGAATTAAAGAACTGCCAAGACTAACCTGACTGCTGCTTAGATCTAGTGTGTGGCAGTAGATACTCCTGTTACACATACAGGTGGAGCAGGTGGAGCATCTAATGACACATGCAGGTGGAGCTCATCTCATCTCATCTCATCTCATCTTCAACCGCTTATCCGGGGTCGGGTCGCGGGGGTAGCAGCTCTAGCAGGTGGAGCATCTGATGATACATGAAGGTGGAGCATCTGATGATACATGAAGGTGGAGCATCTAATGATACATGCAGGTGGAGCATCTAATGATACATGCAGGTGGAGCATCTGATGATACATGAAGGTGGAGCATCTAATGATACATGCAGGTGGAGCATCTAATGATACATGCAGGTGGAGCATCTAATGACACATGCAGGTGGAGCATCTAATGATGATACATCTAATGATACATGCAGGTGGAGCATCTAATGATACATGCAGGTGGAGCATCTAATGATACATGCAGGTGGAGCATCTAATGATACATGAAGGTGGAGCATCTAATGAATGCAGGTGGACATGCAGGTGGAGCATCTAATGATACATGCAGGTGGAGCATCTAATGATACATGAAGGTGGAGCATCTAATGATACATGCAGGTGGAGCATCTAATGATACATGCATCTAATGTGGAGCATCTAATGATACATGCAGGTGGAGCATCTAATGATACATGCAGGTGGAGCATGGAGCATCTAATGATACATGCAGGTGGAGCATCTAATGATGCAGGTGGAGCATCTAATGATACATGCAGGTGGAGCATCTAATGATACATGCAGGTGGAGCATCTAATGATACATGCAGGTGGAGCATCTAATGATACATGCAGGTGGAGCATCTAATGATACATGCAGGTGGAGCATCTAATGATACATGCAGGTGGAGCATCTAATGATACATGCAGGTGGAGCATCTAATGATGCACATCTAATGATACATGCAGGTGGAGCATCTAATGATACATGCAGGTGGAGCATCTAATGATACATGCAGGTGGAGCATCTAATGATACATGCAGGTGGAGCATCTAATGATACATGCAGGTGGAGCATCTAATGATACATGCAGGTGGAGCATCTAATGATACATGCAGGTGGAGCATCTAATGATACATGCAGGTGGACCATATTATGATACATGCAGGTGGAGCATCTAATGATACATGCAGGTGGAGCATCTAATGATACATGCAGGTGGAGCATCTAATGATACATGCAGGTGGAGCATCTAATGATACATGCAGGTGGAGCATCTAATGATACATGCAGGTGGAGCATCTAATGATACATGCAGGTGGAGCATCTAATGATACATGAAGGTGGAGCATCTAATGATACATGCAGGTGGAGCATCTAATGATACATGCAGGTGGAGCATCTAATGATACATGCAGGTGGAGCATCTAATGATACATGCAGGTGGAGCAGATACATGTGGAGCATCTAATGATGCAGGTGGAGCATCTAATGATACATGCAGGTGGAGCATCTAATGATACATGCAGGTGGAGCATCTAATGATACATGCAGGTGGAGCATCTAATGATACATGCAGGTGGAGCATCTAATGATACATGCAGGTGGAGCATCTAATGATACATGCAGGTGGAGCATCTAATGATACATGCAGGTGGAGCATCTAATGATACATGAAGGTGGAGCATCTAATGATACATGCAGGTGGAGCATCTAATGATACATGCAGGTGGAGCATCTAATGATACATGCAGGTGGAGCATCTAATGATACATGCAGGTGGAGCATCTAATGATACATGTGGAGCATCTAATGATACATGTGGAGCAGATACATGGGTGGAGCATCTAATGATACATGCAGGTGGAGCATCTAATGATACATGCAGGTGGAGCATCTAATGATACATGCAGGTGGAGCATCTAATGATACATGCAGGTGGAGCATCTAATGATACATGCAGGTGGAGCATCTAATGATACATGCAGGTGGAGCATCTAATGATACATGAAGGTGGAGCATCTAATGATACATGCAGGTGGCAGATACATCTAATGATACATGCAGGTGGAGCATCTAATGATACATGATAGGTGGAGCATCTAATGATACATGCAGGTGGAGCATCTAATGATACATGCAGGTGGAGCATCTAATGATACATGGATACATGAAGGTGGAGCATCTAATGATACATGCAGGTGGAGCATCTAATGATACATGCAGGTGGAGCATCTAATGATGGAGCATCAATGATACATGCAGGTGGAGCATCTAATGATACATGCAGGTGGAGCATCTAATGATACATGCAGGTGGAGCATGATACATGCAGGTGGAGCATCTAATGATACATGCAGGTGGAGCATCTAATGATACATGCAGGTGGAGCATCTAATGATGACACAGGTGGAGCATCTAATGATACATGCAGGTGGAGCATCTAATGATACATGCAGGTGGAGCATCTAATGATACATGCAGGTGGAGCAATGATACATGCAGGTGGAGCATCTAATGATACATGCAGGTGGAGCATCTAATGATACATGCAGGTGGAGCATCTAATGATACATGCAGGTGGAGCATCTAATGATACATGAAGGTGGAGGTGGAGCATCTAATGATACATGAAGGTGGAGCATCTAATGATACATGATACATGCAGGTGGAGCATCTAATGATACATGCAGGTGGAGCATCTAATGATACATGCAGGTGGAGCATCTAATGATACATGCAGGTGGAGCATCTAATGATACATGCATCTAATGGTGGAGCATCTAATGATACATGCAGGTGGAGCATCTAATGATACATGCAGGTGGAGCATCTAATGATACATGCAGGTGGAGCATCTAATGATACATGCAGGTGGAGCATCTGAATGATACATGCAGGTGGAGCATCTAATGATACATGCAGGTGGAGCATCTAATGATACATGGATACATGCAGGTGGAGCATCTGAAGGTGGAGCAATGATACATGCAGGTGGAGCATCTAATGATATGCAGGTGGAGCATGATACAGGTGGAGCATCTAATGATACATGCAGGTGGAGCATCTAATGATACATGATACAGGTGGAGCATCTAATGATACATGCAGGTGGAGCATCTAATGATACATGCAGGTGGAGCATCTAATGATACATGAAGGTGGAGCATCTAATGATACATCTCTAATGATACATGAAGGTGGAGCATCTAATGATACATGCAGGTGGAGCATCTAATGATACATGCAGGTCTAATGATACATGAAGGTGGAGCATCTAATGATACATGCAGGTGGAGCATCATGCAATGGTGGATCTAATGATACATGCAGGTGGAGCATCTAATGATACATGCAGGTGGAGCATCTAATGATACATGCAGGTGGAGCATCTAATGATACATGGATACATGCAGGTGGAGCATCTAATGATACATGCAGGTGGAGCATCTAATGATACATGCAGGTGGAGCATCTAATGATACATGCAGGTGGAGCATCTAATGATACATGCAGGTGGAACATCTGATGACACATGCAGGTGGAGCATCTAATGATACATGCAGGTGGAGCATCTAATGATACATGAAGGTGGAGCATCTAATGATACATGCAGGTGGAGCATCTAATGATACATGCAGGTGGAGCATCTAATGATACATGAAGGTGGAGCATCTAATGATACATGCAGGTGGAGCATCTAATGATACATGAAGGTGGAGCATCTAATGATACATGCAGGTGGAGCATCTAATGATACATGCAGGTGGAGCATCTAATGATACATGCAGGTGGAGCATCTAATGATACATGCAGGTGGAGCATCTAATGATACATGCAGGTGGAGCATCTAATGATACATGCAGGTGGAGCATCTAATGATACATGCAGGTGGAGCATCTAATGATACATGCAGGTGGAGCATCTAATGATAACAACAAACTGTGACAACAAACTGTTACAACACAATGAGACAACAATAAAAATATTTTGCTTTCAAAATTAGATCAATTTATCATACCCGATTGAGGACGTAATTTCAGAGACGAACAAGAGAGTGAGAGCATGTTGGATTTTAATTTCACCGCTGGTTGCCGGATAACTTAATTGGCATTCGTCATTTTAAAAGATTCATAATGAATAATTGAATGAACTTACACAAAAATGTAAATTTGCTGTGATCTGCTAAACAATCACATGTCCTGTTTCCTCACATCTGTGAAACGGCAGGCCATGGTGCCAAAGAGAAGGATGTGTATCCTGGGAAATGCATCATGGGAAAAGGTTATGGTACCGTCACAGACCCCCCCCCACTCACACACACACACACTTCACCCCCACACACACACACTTCCCTCCTGCTATCTGGTGGCTCTGTGTCAGACTATGAATAATATTTGCACCTTGACCCATCTCCCTGGCACTAATCACAGCCTCTAGTGATGGCGTTCCATCCTGGCGTGTCATCAGAACTCGCAAGCTCCGGGTGTTACACCACAGAGTAGCTGCTTAATTACAGCAAGGCCAGCCAATGGTGTTACAACCTGAGGCCCTCTCCACGTTTACTCGTCTTCACTTTAACTCTCCTCTACACAATGACAACAACAAAACATCAGGAATAAATCTGCCATGTTACCGCTGATCGAACACCTCACTTGTTATTTCTACGGTTTACCCGGTTTTTTATCCCATCCTCCCCTCTGTGTATCCCCCCCCTCCATTTGTGCTAAGGGCCCCGCCTCAGGTTCGGGAGAGTTGAATATGGAGACGTGTCCTCTGAACCACAACTCAGGCAAGCTGTTCTGCTACTTATCACACTGCTCACTCACCCAGGAAGTACTTGCCTGCACATGTTCACTGGCAGAAATGACCAGGTCGTCTGATTGGCCCCGGATATAAGCAGACCATCTGATTGGTCCAGACACAAACACTGTAGGTTCTGTCAGATTACACAATTATCTAAAAACTACAATGTCATAACCTTAATGGTACTGTCAAAACCTTATCCATACTCTCAAAACCTTTACCATACTGTCATAACCTTATCCATACTGTCATAACCTTTACCATACTGTCATAACCTTTACCATACTGTCATAACCTTATCCATACTGTCATAACCTTATCCATACTGTCATAACCTTTACCATACTGTCATAACCTTTACCATACTGTCATAACCTTATCCATACTGTCATAACCTTATCCATACTGTCATAACCTTATCCATACTGTCATAACCTTAACCATACTGTCATAACCTTTACCATACTGTCATAACCTTATCCATACTGTCATAACCTTTACCATACTGTCATAACCTTATCCATACTGTCATAACCTTATCCATACTGTCATAACCTTTACCATACTGTCATAACCTTATCCATACTGTCATAACCTTTACCATACTGTCATAACCTTATCCATACTGTCATAACCTTATCCATACTGTCATAACCTTAACCATAATGTCATAACCTTTACCATACTGTCATAACCTTATCCATACTGTCATAACCTTATCCATACTGTCATAACCTTTACCATACTGTCATAACCTTTACCATACTGTCATAACCTTATCCATACTGTCATAACCTTTACCATACTGTCATAACCTTATCCATACTGTCATAACCTTTACCATACTGTCATAACCTTATCCATACTGTCATAACCTTTACCATACTGTCATAACCTTTACCATACTGTCATAACCTTTACCATACTGTCATAACCTTATCCATACTGTCATAACCTTTACCATACTGTCATAACCTTTACCATACTGTCATAACCTCCAAGCAGCAGTTAGTGAGGATAAGGATGTTACGGTTGGATTCAACAGCTTATTACTGCTGTGATGCTAGACTGCCATCCAGAGGCCAAACATGGAATAACACCCTCCACCGTGGGCCAAAACACCAGAGGGTTTTACATCTCCCCCTGTGGCCAAACATGGAATAACACCCTCCACCGTGGGCCAAAACACCAGAGGGTTTTACATCTCCCCCTGTGGCCAAACATGGAATAACACCCTCCACCGTGGGCCAGAACACCAGAGGGTTTCCCATCTCCCCCTGTGGCCAATAAGCACAGTATGTTCACTCAATCAAGAAACTAGATCTCACCTTGTTAGACACGTCTGAAGTCTGTAATTTGTGATGGCGGTTACGAGAACAAAACCAACGTGTGAAGTTGATAATTGGTCTGTGTCCATACAGCTTCCAGGGTTGGAAACAGAAAATGTAACTGTATGAGCCTGGTGTCTTTCCGAAGTCATTCCTAACTACTGAACTAGGGTCAGCTATTTCAGTCCGCTGACGGTTGTGCTTTAATTTGGAGGAAACCCCTGGTGATCTGCTATGCCTACCTATGAGCATTTTGATGTTGAGACAGTCCTCGGTTTGTGTTTGAGCTGATGCTCCAGATGTTTAGTGATTATGGATGATGGGTAAAACCGGCCGGATATGTCCCCATGCGGGCTTTGGTGAACATTGTTGTCTGGTTTTTGTCACAGGCTGAGTACCAAATCACGCCCTATTCACCTACTAGGGCACGACTACTCATCAGGTCCCAGGTGGTCACTGTGCAGTGGATGGGAAGCCATTTGGGACACATATATCCTCTCCTGGCACCTGTTTGTGATAACAAGGCATTTTGTTGTAATGTTAGAGGTATAAATGTGGTCGGACCTGTTTCGACGATGACAATGATGGGAGAATGGTGCGGGGGGGGGAGAGATGACGAAGGCAAGGTAGAGAAGGAAACACACAGAATATCTCATTGTCATATCTCTTTGTCTCTCTCATCTCTTCTGAAATCTCGGTCTCTCATATCTTTCTGCTTATAAAATCTCTGTCTCATATGTCTCTGTCTATCAGCACTCATCTCTCATATCTTCCTGTTTCAAATATCTTTCTGTTTCTAATGTTCCTGTCTCTCGTATATACTTGTCTCTCATATCTCCATGTCTCTCATATCTCCAAATCCAGCTGTCGTCTGGCTTGCTGACAATGCAGGTACATTCATTAAATAGGTTATCACAGCAACGGTCAAACTTTTTCGACCAACTCCCTGACCGAAGTATCTGAATGTTTACCCCACAATGAACTGGTTGATGTTAGAGTTCTAGAAAGAACACGAGAGTTCTTGGCTCTATAACTGCCAAGAATTGTGGGTAAATATTTCTTGTTTTTCCCTCAACTGTTCACCAAAACACAGGTCTAATTTGATTTGATTTGATTTGAACAACATATCGCACACATTTAGGCTTCGCGTTGAAGTGATATTTACGGTGCTTTTCCCAATCAGATAAACACTCGCATGGATCTTGAGGGACATGGTGCTTAGGTAACGCAGGTCTGTTTATTTAACCAAATTGGGGCCCTGATCTAGCAGGTTTGTACTAATTCAAATGTAGGAACGGAACCAGCAATGGAGTAATTTTGCAGCTAATTGTGCACACATTAAATGTTTAGCACAATCACCTTCTGCAATATGGATAAACAGGCAGACACACTGAGATATAGATGAACAGAGAAAGGAGTTGAACCCAAAGAGTTCTAGGTTTTAGACGGGGAAGGAAAAACGTAACAGGAACCCACCAAAAAGGCTCAAATGTATTTTCAGCAGGAACATGGTGGTCGTCGAGCCGAGAAGCAATACATTCTTCTCCCCTAAATCGTCACTTATATTGTCACTGTTTATATATAAAATGTCCATCTTAAATAGTAAGGAAACGGTCAGTGTGTGGTTGTGTTCGTGTGTGGTTGTGTTCGGGTGTGGTTGTGTTCGTGTGTGGTTGTGTTCGTGTGTGGTTGTGTTCATGTGTGGTTGTGTTCGTGTGTGGTTGTGTTTGTGTGTGTTTGTGTTCGTGTGTGGTTGTGCTCGTGTGTGCTTGTGCGTGCGTGGGCAGGCGTGTGTGTGTTTACATTCTGGTTGTAAATATGTGTAGGGTGGAGGTCGGGTGAACAGGAAAGCTGGAGTCTGCTCCCCTACAGAGGACGGCCAGACTAAACAAATCTGACCTCAACCTCCGAGCCTTGACCTGAACCCAGGGCAGATCCATTATTACTTCACACACAGGCGTGCATACACACACACACACACGTGCATACATGTGCACACCACAAACTCTAAACATTACATTAACATTCCCACAAAACACCAACAACAACAACCGGCGAGACAGATATGGATAAATGGTCATATGTATACATATTTATTTGACTAGTTTACTCACGATGAATGGATCAATAGGTCTTTGTCTCTGTCTATTGGCCGAATAAGTTATAACCAGCCATAAGTGCTAGAGTTAGGGTTATAACCAGCCATAAGTGCTAGAGTTAGGGTTATAACCTGCCATAAGTGCTAGAGTTAGGGTTATAACCTGCCATAAGTGCTAGAGTTAGGGTTATAACCAGCCATAAGTGCTAGAGTTAGGGTTATAACCAGCCATAAGTGCTAGAGTTAGGGTTATAACCAGCCATAAGTGCTAGAGTTAGGGTTATAACCAGCCATAAGTGCTAGAGTTAGGGTTATAACCTGCCATAAGTGCTAGAGTTAGGGTTAT